>NW_004624755.1:8857521-8946904 GCF_000247695.1 Heterocephalus glaber
CTCTTCCCCAAAGAATTAAAAGAATCATACCACAGTGATATATGTGCACCCATGTTCATAGCAGCACAGTTTGTGATAGCTAAAACTTGGATACTATAAATAAATTTTAAGTAGCATACTGTTATGAACATCTAAAAATTTCAGTTTCTCAATTTTTACCTTGAAAGTGATAAAGCATTTTTGTTCATGAACATATGTTTCTGAATTCACTCAAGTCGGATATATTTCTAAAGGCTGAACCCCTATGTATTACATATAAACTTAAAATTTGAAGTTTTCGAATAAATCAGACATACAAGCTTCAATATCGTACGTTTTCCAAAATATATGCAAAGAGCAAAAAAAAAAAAAAGAGATAGGTAACAGGTAGAAGGGAGAGTTTTTTCAAATGGAAATAGGTTGAAGAGATGGTGCTGAGGGAAAGGGAATGAAAAAAGTGAGACATGTTAGGTACATGTAGCAACCCCTTATAAGGAATGCAATCATTATGGACTGCAAATATGTACTAATACAAAGCAAAAATTGAAAAAAACCCCAGCTTTAGATAGTGTGAGATTCCTATGCTCTTCCTTTTAGAACACAGCCTTCATGTGCCAGATGATCACCAGCTCCACCATTTGCAGGTCAAAACCAGCTTCACTACCTTCTTCCTGGACCTTTGCAACTGATGTCTTAGCCCACAGTTGCCTCCCATCCTCACTCCTGTAGTCAATTCTCAATATGGAAGCAAGAGTGGCTCTTTAAAATTCCAGTCAGATTATGTAATTCCTCCATGTAAATTCTTCCAAAAGGTGGTTCACATCTCCACTTCTAATTTACACAGTCCTAAAAGATTCAGCTCCTGTCCAGATACTTGAATTCAGTTTACTTTATTTTTTCCCTTTTGGACTTCTTCCTTTCTTCTGGAAGCCAAAGGCTATTTCTCATTTTGGTATTTCACCTGTTTTTTAGCTTTAAACGCATACATCCTTTTTTGAAGATGGCTCAATCGACCTAGCAATTCAGTTCTCAACATCAAAACTTTTAAGAGGATTCTTCTTAGTTTATTCATAGAAATAGTCATTTGGTTATTCCCTATCATGTTATGTACTCTGTGCAGTTGAACATTTATCATTGCATGAAGTTCTTGTTCTTTTTATCAATTTAATGCTTTGCTCTTCCCCATGTAAGCCTCACTTTGGCAAGAATAAAGAGTACATCTATTTTTTCCTTATGGTGCCTGGAGGTAGTAGGAGCACAAACAGTTTTTTGACTGAATCCATGTTGTTTCTGGAATGCTTCTGTTCAGTGTCAAAAAATTGATGGAGGCAAAGGATGGAATGTAAGTGTTCATTAAAAACAAGTCAGGTTATTGAAATAAGATTGTTTTAGTGAAAACACTAACCAGGAAGAATCATATGAGAAGCAAAGGAAATATTAATTATTTTACTTTCTGATCATATATCTGTATAGTCACATCTAGCATTTTTAAGCTTTTCTTCAAAATACAGAGCATTTAAGGGACATGAAAAATAAGCTATGGACTGAACTTTGGCACAATAATGACATCGTGGCTTGTTTCATAGTGCCTACATGCAGACATTGCAGTGCTTTGAATTTAATTACGGGACATAAGAGCTACTTCATTTGGTTGAAGGGACTTAGCCTGCTTTATATGCTCCAGTGGTATTCTTGGATTGGAGAAAGACTGGGGAGGCACCCTCTGAAATATCATGGACTTGCTTGTTAAGGAGATTGAGAAGCTGTTTAAGAAGAGTTTTCTAAATTGTAATTTTTTCTTTTCTAAAAGATAGTACATGTGCTCTTTCAAGGCTACAGACATGTCCTATATTTCAGGTACCAGGAAAGAATTCATCCAATTAAGTACATCTTTTATTCCTTGTCATTCATATTTTAATGATCAACCAAGCATGCTGTTTCCATATTGTGTGTTATTATCAATCATCACTCTCTGATACCATCAATAAAATAGTCTGAGAACTTCCCCACATATGGATCTCAGGAGCTTGGTTACTAACGTGTGACTGGCCTGTTTCTGTGAGCCCCCAAGTGAATGATATCAACCCTTGATATAGGAATTTAAAAACATCACTTATTTCTCCATCCATTTCCTCTGTACCAGTCGTGGATTCGCTTCTGTTGCCAGATTGAGTTCAGGGTGACTTTAAAGTCTAATAAAGCAAGGAAAATCTCTTTTCCTGACTGGAATTTTTTACATATTTGTTAATATGCAGCAATCAGGGGGAGAGATGAATTCTATGACTCATTTTCAAGGGAGGAATCCAATTTGGATTTTATGGATGTTGCTCTCAGTGGTCAGACATTGCTTTATTCTTTCACCAAGGATGCAGCGTCAGGGTTTACTGCTGTTGCTGCTAATGTAGATCTCACTGGCTGTTTAGGCTGAGAACATTTCTGTTTTAATGTATTGGAGTAATTAGCCCTCCTGACCATATCTCAGGAAGTGTCTGGATTGGAGGATTAGGATAAACATCTTCAGTCAGGTTTCTGAGTATGAGCAATGTGGGGTGTTAGCATCTCATTTGATGTGTTTCTATCAAGGCTATGGGGTTTCCTAGCACTTTCTTTGAAGGGGCTCTCTTTCATTTCTAGAATCACTAGGGCTAGACTTAAAGGACTGGGACAAAGTTAAATATACTTTTACAGACAGTTTATATGCCGGAGGCCCAGCCTAAAGTAAGTTTCTGCCTGAGTCTGCCTCTAAGCATCCACATATGAGTGCAAGATCTGTTTTCCCTTTGTTTCCATAGAACCACTACTTAAGACTCTAAAATCCATTGCTTATCAAACAGATTTTGTCTACTTAAAAAATAGACCTCCTTTTACAGAAGTTTTAAGATCACAGAAAAATTCAGCATAAGATACAAAGGTTTCCCATATATCTCCTATATCCATACATATGTTGTTTCCCATATTATGAAAATCTCCCACAAAAAATAAATCAAGAAATATGGTGAATATTTAAATTCTTAAAAATTTGTTAAGATAAAAGACATATTGCATTTAATCCACCCTCAGAGTACTCACCCTTCCTCCATACACATTTATCCCGTTATTCTTGCCACTTTTTGAAGTAATTCTGGAAGTCCTCTTCACGACTGTTTTTAGTTGTGCTGTTTTGGCTGCCTCTATGACCTGTATTGATGAAAAACTTTTACATTTCTTTCATGGTCATTTTGACTTTGGGGAAGATCCAGAGGTTGCATGGTGCCAGACATGCTAAATAAGATGGACAAGAATATTTTTATAGATTGACTTTCCATTGGATGACACTAGGCAGCAGCGTTTGCTATATTTTTTTTATCACATCTGGTAAAGACACTCATGAAAAATGACTTCCAGAACTGCTTCCAAAAATGGCAAGCAAGGGGCAGTATGTGGAGGGAAATTCATAGAAATGTGTCTTGTATTGTCATAATTTTTCATAATTTAAACATTCATTGTATATTTTGATCATTGTGCCTATATGTGTCAGATTAAAGAACCTGTATCAGTGATGGCAAACTTTTTGGAGCTTCCAATGATAACAGTTGACTACTGCACATGTACCATAGGTGTGCAAAAAATGACCTAAATACTTAATTATCACATAAAATCTACAGTTTACTTAGCATTCACTTTTGGTGTGTATATTTTATAGGATTGGACAAATGTATAACAATATGTCTTTACCATCATAGTATCATACAGTTTTGATTTACAGCCTCATCCTTTATGTACCACCTATTAATCTCTCCCTCCTGTTAATCTGGTAACCACTAGTATTTTACTGTCTCCATAGTTTTGTCTTTTCCAGAATTACATATAGTTGGAATTATACGGTATGTAGCCTTTGCAGATTGGTTTCTTTCACTTAGTAATAAGCACTATGCCTTAAAATTTAAAAATTTAATTACGTTCAGATCATCATTATTTCTTTCATGGATCATGCCTTTGATATTGTATTTAAAATGTCATTGCCAAATGCTAGGTCTCCTAGCTTTAACAATATGTTATCTTCTAGGAATTTTATAGTTGACATTTTAAAATGGATATAAGGTCTCCGTCTAGATTTATTTATGTATGCATTCATGCTTTGCTGTCACCTATTGAAAAGCCTATTTTTTTTCCCCATAGCATTGCTCTTATGTTTTAGATCCAGAAAGTCCCCCAAAAGGTTCATGTGTTCAAGGATGGGGCTTTAGAAAAGTGACTGAATCATAGAGGTGATTTGTTCATTAGTGGAGTGATCCATACATGAGTTCAGAGCTAAATGTGCTGTTGGAAAGTAAATCTGGTCAGAAGAGGCAGGTCACAGGGCATGTGACCTGGAAGGGTGCATCTCCCTCCTTAGCTCCCTCGCTTTCTATTCCTTTTTCCTGACTTCCACAATGTGAGCAGTTTTCTTCCACCCAGGTTCTTCCACTGTGCTGTTACTGCCTTGGAGCCATCTGACCAGGGACAGTAAACATGACCCAAAATAAATCTCTCTTCCTTTAACCTATAGGTCTCAGATATTGTGCTTCAGTGACAAGAAAGTGACTAAAATATTTGCCTGTGTTCCTTTGCCATAGATCATTTGCCTATATTTATGTGCATCATTTCTGAGCTCTTCATTCTATTGCAATAATATATTTGTCTCCTCTTTTGCTAACACTATCTTAATTATTGTAGCTTTATATTAGTTCTTGATGTCAAATGTTAGTGTTCCAACTCTGTTCTTCTCCTTCAGTATTGTGTTGGATATCCTAGATCTTTTGCCTTTTTATATAAAATATAGTATCATTTTGTCAATATCCATGAATTAATTTACAATGATTTTTATAGGGGTGTTATTGTCCTGTTGATCAAATTGGAAAGAACTGACATCTTGTCAATATTGAGTCTTCCAGTACATGAATATGGAATAGCTCTAAAGTTAGATTTTCTTTGATTTCTTTCTCCAAAGCTTGAGTTTATCTCATATGGATCTTATACATGCTTGTATACTATACCGAAGTATTCTAGTTTTTTGGATACAAATGTAAATGTTATGATTTTAATTTCAAATTCCACTTGTTCATTGCTGGCACAAATAAAAATGCTTTACTTTTGGATACTTATTTGCCATCCTTCAATCTTGGTATCTTTGCTTATCTGGTGTAGGAATTTGTTAATTATTTTGGATTTTCTTCATAGTTGATGATGGCATCAGGAAGCAAAGATCATCTTATTTCTTCCTTCTTGATCTGTGTGCATTTTATTTCCTTCTTTTGTCTTATTAAGTTAACAAGGACTACAATGTAGAAAAGCAATGGCGAGAAAGGACATACTTGCCTTGTTCTTTCTAGGATAACTCTTCTAGTTTCTTGCCATTAAGTGTGACATTAGCTGTAGCTTTTTTGTAGATATTATCTACCATATTAAATGTGTTCTCCTTTATTTCATGTTTCCTGAGAGTTTTCACTAGGAATGTGTATTGGACTTTATCAAGTCCTATGTCTGCTTCTATAGGCATGATTGTGAGCTTTTCTACTTCAGCACATGAATACCATGGAGTACATTAATTCTTAAATGTTGTACTGGTCTCACACACCTAGGATAAATTCTACCTGATCATGGCAGGTAATTCTTTTACACATTGTTGAATGCAATTTGCTAGTATTTTATTGACATTCTTATTTCCATGTTGAAAGGCAGTGGTTTAACCATTGCCATTGTTAAAAGGCAAAGAGATTTAGCTTGGTGGTGTCACTGCCTGCCTTGAAGCACAAGGTCCTGAGTTCAATCCCCGGTACCAAAACAAACAAACAAACAAACAAACAAACAAAACCAGGTAACTTATTTGAGTCTGAGGTTTTCTGTTTTGAAATATTGTTTTTAATTAAATATATTTAATAGACATAGGGCTATTTGGGTTGTTTATCTTTTCTTGTGTGAGTTTTGGCAGATTGCATCTTTTAAAGAATTGGTCCATTTTATATATATTGTCAAATGTGTGCACATAGGGTTATTCCTAATATTTATTTTTGTATTAATGTCCATGGGATATAAGTCCATGCTTTCATTGCTAGTATTAGCAGTTTCAATCCACTCACTTTTCTTCTTACATATTCTAATTAGAGGCCTCTATCAATTTTATCTTTCCAAAGAACTAGAATTTTTCTCAGATTTTTCTGATTTCCCATTTTCTATTTCATTGATATCTGCTATAATTCTTATTATCTCTTTTCTTCTTTTTACTCTGTATTTAATTTTCTGTTCTTTTTTTTTTTTTTACTTTCCTAAACTGGAAGGTTACAATATTGATTTAAAATTTTTCTTCTTTTAAAAAGGTATAAATTTCATCTATGCACTATTTTCTCTGCATCCCACAATGTTTTAATTTTCAATTAAATTTTCAATTTAAAATACTTTTTAAACCTTATCTTGAGATTTCCTCATTGACTAATGTGGTATTTTGAAGTGGTTGCTTAATCTGTAGAATATGGGAATTTTCCAGTGAAGTGATCTACCTTTTATTAATGTCTAGTTTAATTCTATTTTGGTCTGAAAACAGACATTTTAGGATTTTTATTATTTTGATTTTTATGGTGTTTTTTAAGATCCGAAATGTGATTTATCTTTGTGAATGTTCCATATGAGCTTGAGAAGATAGTATATTCTGTTATTGTTGGATGAACTAGTCTATAGAAGTCCACTGTATCCATTTAATTGTTGGTAGTGTTGAGTTCAATTATATGCTTATTGAATTTCTACCTGACAAATTTGTCCATTTTTGAAAGATATGTGTTGAAATCTGTAACTATAATAATGGATTCATCTTTTCCTGTTTGAAGTGTATTAATTTTTACCTTATTTATTTTTGTACCCTGTTGTTAGATACATAAACTTTAAGAAGTTTTAAGTCTTCCTGGAGAGTTGGCCCCATTATCATTATGTCTTGATCATTAAGACATTAAGCTATATAATATATAATGTTATTATAATATATAATGTATATTATAGTATTCTTATAATATATTATATAATATTCCTTACCCTTTTAATTTTTTTTCAGCACCATCTATTCTGTGTGAAAATAATGTAATTACTATCACTTTCTTTTGTCTAATGTAAATATCGTATACTAACTTTACCATTTATTTTGAATCTAAATATATCTCTGTATATAAAGTGAATTTCTTATATACAATATATGGTTGAATCTTGATTTTTATTCCCTTTAACAATCTGCTATTTAATTGGTACATTTATACTACAGGTATTCACAAGAATTACTGATATTGGTGGCTAATATGTTGAATATTTGTACCATTTTCATTTTATCATAGTTCCTTGCTTCTGTTTTTCTTTCCATTTCTCCCTTTTGTGGTTTCACTGGAGCATGTACTATTCTTCAGTTTTCTTTCCTTTATTACATATTGATAGTTCTTCCTTTCTCATTTTTAAGTGATTTCCTTAGAATTTTCAAAATAAGTTTAAAACAAATCAAACACTTTCAAATAATACTACATCTCTTCCTGGGTAGTGTGAATACCTTACCATTTTCTTTCTATCAAAAAACTTCTTTTAATATTTCTTGCTGGGCAAGTCTATAGAAAACAAACTCCTCCAACTTTTGTTTTTCTGAGAAAAATTTTATCCTTCATTTTAAAGGATAATTATTTCACAGGATAAAGAATTCTAGGTTGATTTTTTTCTCTCTCTCTGTGCTTTTTAAAATAACTCTTTTCCTTCTTTCCTGGTATTTATGAAGAAGTTGGATACAAAGATCTCATCTTCTATGGGTCAGGTGCTTCCCACCTTGAGTTTTTCCTTTATCTTTGATTTTTCAGTAGCTTGAAAATCAAATGTCTAGAGGCTGTTTTCTGGCTTTTATTCTGATTGGTATTTCTGGAGGTTTGTGAATATGTGGTTTGGGGTCTCACATAAATTTTTTGCCAATTCTCAGTCATTATTGTTTCCAATATTTGTGGTGTTTCATTCTTCTTTCCTCTTCTCATGCTATTCTCATCATATACATGTTATGTCTGTTGTAATTGTACCACAATCCTTGTATATTTTATTCTGTTTCTTTTCCATCATTTTGTTTTTCATTTTTGGATATTTCTATTGATTTATCCTTTAGCTCAGAATGCTGTCCTCAGTTGTGTCCAATCTATAATAAGAGTATAAAAACATCCTTTATTTGTTAATTTTTGGTCTGCCAATAATTTTATCCTTTCTTAGAATTGCCATCGTTCTCTTTATACTATCTACCTATTCTTATATCTTGTCTATATTATCCATCAGAATTTTATCGTATTCATCATTGTTGTTTTAAATAATCATCCTGATAATTCCAACCTCACTGCCGTATCTGAATCTGGTTTTGATGGTTGCTATCTTTCTTACAACTATATTTTTGGCTTATTAGCATAATTTGTAATATTTTCTTGATTATGGGCCATGCGTTACCAGGTTAAAAGTAACTCATGTAATTAGCCTTTAGCAATGAATTAGTAAGTTGTTTGTGTGTGGGGTTGTAAAGTAGTTATGATTAGGTCTTACATTAGGTCTCAGTGTTTGAGTAAACCTGTATTTCTGGACTATGATTTTCACGTTTCTTAGATGTCCTATAGGTAGGACAGGGTTGATTAGTGTCACATGCAGAAGTTGGATATTTTTCTTCCCTACATCATTTTGACTCTGATGAACTGAAACAGTTTCATTTGAGAGCAAAATGTAGTACAAAGACCAGAAATTCTGGATTATTTCAAAATGGCTCTTTTCTTCCCCTCTCTGCTGGACCCATTAGGCAAGTCATCTGTTAACAGTCATTGTGAAAACCTAGCAGAAGTGTAGGAGGTAAAACTAATAAAAGTGTGTGGCTCTTTCCTGATGACTAAGTCTTCCTAGAGATTTATTTTCCTCTGAGATTTATCTTCACTGAGCCTCTAACAATTGTTCAGTTTCACTTTAGGTTTTTCTACCTTGGCACTCATTCCTGGGAAGGTTGCTGCTTATAGGATGCTGCTATGGTAAATTGTAATTCTCTGCATTTGCCTTTAAATCTCTCCAATTTGGGGGGCAGTGGTTTGTCAAGTGACCTTACTTCTATTTTAGATCTAAGGAGAGTTGCTGATTTACAGCCCTTTCTATGTTGTTAGGTTGGAATAGCAACTCTCAAACTTCCTACAACCTGACCCAGAAGAGAATGCCTGTGTGCCTCTTAGAATTGACTAGTCTGTCAGTACTTTGAGGGCAGAAACAATGCCTCTTAGTCTTATATTCTTTTTTCAACGTGATCACCAGCTCGTTACTACATATTGTTATAGGTGAAGATACTGAGATAATCATAATGGATAAGATCCTTCATGCCTTCGTGAAGGTTACACTTAAGTAATGCAAATAACCAATATAAACTTGCAAATTAGAGGAAAAATAAGATCATTAAATGGTAAGTTTTTTGAAGAAAATAAACCAAGGTCTTATAATAAATGGTATCTACAATGGTGAGGGGTGACATTTGATGTGAAACTTGGAAAACAAGAGATAGGCAAAAGAAAATGTGATTGGAGATTATTCCACAATCCTACATCCTCACCTGTGTGACATTATGCAACTTACTCATTCTCTCTGACTCTCAGTTTTTATTTTATCTGAAGACAAGAATAGTAGGTTCTAAGAGGTAAATAAATCCAGGTATACAAAATACAATGCCTAAATCATAAAAGCCCTCAATAAACTATGCTACATCACTGCCTCTATTGAGATATTTGGATTTTATTTTAATTTTGAAATAAAATCATTAACATGCTTTCAGCATGGGGGCACTTTAATCCTTAATGATGCTTAGCATAGTGGCTGCTAAGGAGTCCTTTCATATCAAATCACTTTCTTTCTGAAATTTTCAAAGTAAACCATAGTTAATTAACTAATTCGTCTCTACATACATAAAAACCAGGTAGCTCCATGTACTCCATGGCTACCAGATTTCTAATTTCTTTTCTGGAAAATACAAAATAATGGACCTTGATTTCAAATATGCTGCCATTTATGAAGTTTGTTTGTAGCATTTTCTCAACGATGTATCTAACTAACTCTTCTTTCTTGATACCCAGTACTATTTCAATCTGCTTCATCAAAGGTGATATTGGGGTGAAAAATTAGACAACCAACAAAATTGGCTAAATAAATTATAAGCACAAATACTCCTACCAGAAAAAAAAGCAGTATGACAAATAATAATAATGGGAGAAATCCCCAAAACATATTTTGTGAAAATAAAGCAGGTTATGAAAAAATTCTGGAAGAAAATGCTTTTAAATATTAATAGTGATTAATTCTGGGCAGGGGGATGAGAGGATTGTATGTGATTTAAAATTCCTTTGTGTTAGTTCACTTTGTGCTACCATAATAGTGTACATGAGATTGGGTAATTTATATAAAAAAATCAATGCTCACAATTCAGAAGCTAGGAATCCTAAGATCAAGGTACTACCAGGGTTAATGTCCAAGAAGGCCTGGTTTCTAATTCCACGGGGAGACCTCCAATGCCACTTTTTTTTCTTTCGGGCTGGGTGTGCTACTCCTCACATGGGAAAAGAGCAGAAGGGGGTAAACCTGCTGCCCACAGCCAGTTACTGCAGCATTAGTCTACTTATGAGACTTTAGCCATTGGGACCTCTCTGTTCACCCTTAAGCTCCACAGCCCGACACTGCTGCATGGCAATCAAATTTCTAACACCAGAGTTTTGGAGGGGACAAACACTCAAATCATCACACCTCTCTTTCAGGTTTGATGAATTCTCTGAGGAAAATAAACTTTTCTTTATTTCTTAAAATATTTCAAGAAATGCATATATTAGATTGTAACCCACTAAACTCATTTGACTACAAGTAAGACTAAAGGAATAAGAAGATTCACAATTGCTATGAAAATATTTTAAGGAAAATTATGACAGATAATTTAGCAAAATATATTCATAAGGCTAAAGTATAATCCATGATTTTAGTAAAATTTTGGCATCTTCTATGGTTTTAGGTCAGTAGCCTTTATTTTGAAGAGATACAGAAAATTTTCTCTGGTTATTGTCTAAGAATTTCTTGATTCAAGATCATCCAGACTGGAAATGATTTGGCTGCACATTTATTCCAAAAGTCCATGGTTATTTCTCTACACTGCCCTGTCTATATTTATGTCATTAAAACAGGCTTAGTTTGAATATTATGTGATATGAAAAGACTATTCCTGCACTACACTCCAATCCCTTGTAAATATACTGAGCCTGTACTTCTGTTACAACTATTGTTCTAATACATAAATTGTTCTCTGCAGTGTCTGGGCTCTTTGCAGCCTGAGATGTGATCTAATTCAGTCTCGTATCTCTGGTGCCTAGTATAGTGTCCAACCTACGAGAACTACAAACATGTCTGTAGAATTTATTGAGTTGCTGTCATTTTCTCCCACAGTCTTTCCTGATGAAAAAGTTTTGCTGCTGCTAAATTCTTATACTCTACATTCCAAGAGACCCAGAAAGCCAAGTTACTCATTTCCTTATGGGCATCTTTGCACTAATGTTTTAAAGATTACCTTGTTTTCTGGCTTTTCTTTTGTGTTTAGAAAATGCTGCCAATGAGATACATTAGAGAGCAACCCAATGTCTGAAAAGTCTTTGTTTTCTGACCTGTAACAGGAATTAAACTCTCAACAAAAGAACAATTTTCTACCTGCAGGCCTAAGCACAGAACTTTAGTGTAAATGACAATTGCAGAGCCTTAGAAAGGAGATGGGGAGGAGGGTGAGGTTGTGCAACATGATTTCTGCTCTGCATCTGCCCCTTTCTTTGGCATTTAGAAGAATTGAATGACAGGTAAAGCATAGAGCTTAAGCTGGCAGGAAAAAGAATTGTCAGTAAATTTAATCATTTGCTCAAATCTTTAAATATCCTGTATAGCTTTCAGGCACAAAGCAATCTTCCTATACAGAAACAAACCCAGGATGTGGTTACAAGGTACAGTTCTAGCCCTTTGTGTTAAAGTGCCTTAATGATCAGGAAAAAATAGATTTGCACGAATGCTTCTTATGGAAAGCACTTAACACAATTGTTACTCAAGACAAACTTCAGCGGAAGTGGATATAACTAATATAATGAGTCATGCTGTGTGGTTTATAGCCACCACAAGTGAATGTCTTTTAATTCAGTCTTCATGTGCCCAGAACATCTTTTATAAAACTTTGAGAGTATCCAGAACATTACCAAAATATGTCTAGCTATTTTGCTATTTGATTGTATCATAACATTGAAGGACAGTCTGATTTTAAAAATTATTTTGGGGAGCAGTATACGAATGCTAAAGCTTTTACTGAAATTAGCCTTGACGCATTCTTTTTCTCTCTCGGCATCATGTTATAAGATGCATCAAGACATGCAGTGCATCCCCACCCACACAAACACAATGACATCACCTGAAAATCTGAGTAATACAGTTAGGATAGGCCACAATATCATTTCATGTGAGCACATTAGTGATGCTGACTTAATCTTATGGCATCAAGCCATTCTCCGGGGTAAGAATTATGGCTTTCTGTTTTAATTTCATGACTCAAATTTGGAAGAAACTTGGATCTTTGAAGAAGGTATAATCCCAGAGGTTTCTTACTATATTGATTATATCCTTGATGATTTTTGTAAACTATTTGGTGATACCCTGGGGTATTTAAATGATGTGTGAGAAAATTCAGCATCATTATCACTACTATGCCATGACAGTCTTTATTCATTGATTATAGCATTCCTCTTGACATGAAACAAGACTTTAGCATCCTTCTCAACAAAATGCTCTGGAGCGACATGCTAAATCAACTAGAATGATCAAGTGAAATGAATCTTGTTTTTTATTCACAGTGAATATCAGCCAATCAAAAAATCAATTTTTTTATTTTCAGATAAACTCCCTTATCCAAGCAAAAATTTGATAACACGAGGCTCTACAATAGCAATTATCAATACAGGATCTCACTTTAAATTGCTATTACTTCATTTCCAATTATATTAATGAGATGTCTCCACATCCCGTATCCTTTTCTGTTTGTCTTCCTTCCTTGTTGAGCCCAACATTCTATGGGGCCCATTGTAGTATGATCAATACAAATTATTGATCCATCAATTGTTGTCTTAGTGATTTGTCTAAAATATGCCTTGATGTGAAGAAGAAAAAAAACCTCACATACCAAGAGTCAAAACATTTGAATTCTATTCTTCTTTTTCCTGCAAATATCTATGGTTGTAGACAACTGCTTTAACTTCTATGGATCTCAGTTTTCTTCTTCTGAAAATTGGATGAGGATCCAAATATTTCCCAAGTCTTCTTGAATTAGAAAAATACATTAATTCTTCAGAGACACCAGGATAAATGTGTACTGTTCAGGCATTTTAACAAGGAATAAAGTACAGTAAATATCTATTTTCAAATGTCAGACTAACACATTTGTTTTTTCGATTTTCTTAAACTACAAAGGTCAATCTTCAAGTTGGGTGTGGCTCTAAGAAACTGTGAAAACATCCGTTCACAAGCACACATACACACAGAAATAATGATGAAAAGACCAATGAGGAAAAGCCGTTGAGTTACTAAATTATTAGAATTTTATCCAGTTTTATTCATTGCCAAAAGGAGCTCTTGGAGACCCAGCAATCTCCCTGACTCCTCTCCAGGTTAAGCCTCACTTTTCTCCATACCATTTTTGCACATACTAGTCTCTTTCCCAGACAATTCCTTCACCAAGAAAATGCCTATGTGTCCTGGTAGAATAAGACCATAATGCCAGCTTCTTCTACTTGGCAATGGTAGATGGATGATGCTCTGTCTAACTGCTTTCCTATAACCTTAACTGTGCCTCTGTGAAAGAAATTATATAATTTCAAAATACCCACACATCTCTCTATCTCTTCCCATTACTTAGAAACAGTAATAATGTAAGTATTAGACATGTTCTTCCAAGATTCAGGAGCCCACCTAATCTCCATTCCAAGGTAAGTCCCAGGATTCTCTTCAGCACTATTCTTGACCTCTTTCTATGGCTGCAAACCCAGAATTCCCTTACAGAATGTACCTAAAGTTTTCAACCTTTTTAAAAATGAAACTTATCAGAGAAGAAGGTGGATAAGAAGTCTGTAGATCCTGTGATGTTAATTATTTTTGAGTAAGAATAGATTATCATATTTTAAAACTAAAATCATAATTGTCCTTCATGTTTCCTCCTTGATTATTGGCATATATTATGAAGGAACCTGTAGTCACAGTTCTTAAAGCCTTCTTCCTGGCCTTCTGGTCTTTACAAGAAAGCTGACATATACAAGTACTTGATTGGCATTTGACAATTACTAAAGGAATTATTTTCAAACTGAAGTTTTTCACATTAATTTTTCTCTTCCTTAACATTACCTCTGGCATCCACCTTCACAAGTGTGTGAAGCTGTGTTTCTGTGTGTACAGATTTCATATTTAACAGTATATAGGATCATGAGTTCGAAGCATCAATTAGCAACTACCAAACAATGGCAAATGTGTTTGTTGAATAGACAGAAAATGACTTTTTGTGTCTATTTCCACCAACACTTATTTCTAGAACAAGTTATTGTTATTGGTGATCTCTAATAGCAGACTTTCCAGGTCTGATTCTGCCATTTACTTGGCAGACATGTTGCCTGCAACAAACAATCCCCTGTCATCAAGTTTTCCAGATGTTTGCACAGTGAGTTCAGTGTTTCTAAACTATCTAAGTGACGGTCCCAGATGACAAATGTTCATTTTCAAAATTAAAGCTTATTACGAATTACCTGCCAAGTACAATGTGTCAGGAGAGACTGAATAAGAAATTTTGTCCATTGAGAATGAATGAATAAGGAAAAACACAAATGAGGCAAGCTATTACACCCCCTGGAGGGACATAGGAAGAATTTTAAATAACAGTAATTTACTAAAAGCTGTTACATTAACACTTAAGACTTATGTTAAAGAGGCCTGTCCTTACTTTTAGACATGAATTAGACTTCATTTTTTAATGAAAAGAATAATGCTAAGAAAGACAAGGATAATCCCTAATATAAGTATATTTTTCTCTTTTAATCATCATCCAAAGAGGCTTGAGTTTGACATAAAGAATATGACTTGATATAGTCATCTAATGGTTGAACTCAGTTCTATCTTTGCTAATCTATAGTTGTGTGGTCTATTGCTTGTAACTAATCTTAGAAGGCCAATCTCTTTGTCTATAATGTAAGAATAATAAAATTTGAACCTCAAATTTTTCATCTACAATTTGTGAACGATGAGGTTGTGGTGAAGATTAACTAAATGCAAACAAGGACTTGAATATGTTTTGTAGTTTATAAAGTACCATGAGTACATATTGATAACGTAACAATGTAACTGTATGCAGACAATTCACTAACATATTAACTACTGAACTATATACCATATGTTAACCAGCTCCATAGATTAACTACTGTTGGATGTGTAATACCTCCCACATTATCTTCCACAGTGCATACAACTATTGAAGGTAGGGGACAACATTCCTATTTTGTACATTGCAAAAGTGAATCCTATTGTGGTATTAAGGGACTGACCTAAATAATTGCTAGCTTGGGGTGGATAGGAAAGGAATCAAAGTAAGTCCTCAACTTTTATATTGTGTTGCTCTTCATTTGCTCCGAGAGCCTACTTCTCAGTGATGTCACTTTGATGTAAATGTCTTGGAGCTTCTGTTTAACACTAACTTCAGACGCTGACTAATTGAGGCATTTGAAGCAAACATATGAAGCCTTAGAAGCTCATCTTTTTGGCCCCAAAGAACAGCATTGACTGTGATCATCTTGCCGGGCAAGAAGGCAATGAATATCCACACCCAGGAGTTCTAACTCTTAGAAGAGTCCAATGGATGATTTTTCAAAGATGGATATAGAGCTTTTTTCTGCACATCCTCATATCGGTGGTTATCACCCTAACTACTACTACACTCCAGACTTCATGGTAGTTTAACTGTTTACATTTCCAACTTCCAACTGTCCAGAATGTTTAAGTTGCTATAACCCAGAACTAAGAAGAGAAGGTGTATGTTAATATTTGAAAAAATAAACAATGTAAATTTTCTCGTTTTTTCCTAGAAAATTTTTGGGTCCTAGATAAACATGAAACCATACTGACCGTGGAGTCAGTTTGCTTCCCAGGGAAAAATAAAAATATCTAGATTTTCCATCTTTAAAATTATAATCAGCAGCAGGAAGTAAAGCAATACCACTCACCCTGTTATAGAAATCTAAAGGCTTTTTTATAGAAAGCACAGCAGCAAATGTTATCATGATGCTTGAAGAAACCATTTTCATTATCAGTTGCTTTTTCCCCCCAATTGATTATGACTTCTCCCTTAAAAAATGCATTTAGGCAAAAATTTTCTATGCTTGATTTAGCCCAATGGAAATTTTTTTTTAGTGTGGATGGGGAGAGTCCTCCAAACTGAATCCTTTCTGCTGCTTTTCAGCTATGGATATATGGACAAAATACAGGCCATTTTACTGAAAATGTGTTTTTAGCTCCTACAACTTAGAAGAACTGAACAATGAACAATCCAGCTTTATGATATTACTATCTTAATCAAGTTAATGAACATCACAAGGTTATGGTTGATGTGTTTTGTTCAAAGTTATGAAGGTTTGAGGGGCAAGAGAAATGATGGTCTAGAAATCATTTCTTCTTTGTTTGAAAGATTTGAACTGCTCCAAAGCCTCTGCAGAGCACTGAGGATACACTGATTCCCATTAGCAACTTCCCAGGTGAACAGTGTGAGACACTGGAGTTAAGGCTAATAACAGTTAAGAGAAACTCAGTTAATGGAGCCACTCAAGGTGGAGTGTGAATGTATTTTTATGCCTGGTTTAGCCAACAATTTTTCTTTCAATGAAGGGGAGGCAAGAGATAAGGATTTTTAAAGCTGAACAAAGCTCTAAGATTCTTCAGTATAGAATCACATAGAGAAATCTGAGGCTATACCCATTATGCTGAACAGAGAGGTAATATTCCTTGAGAACAAAGACTAAGAATTGCTGCAGGAAATCTGGGGATTTAGCAGTCTAGGACACAACAAGCTTTCCATTTCATAGAGAAGAAAAGATAAATAACTTTAGAACAACATTTTGATTTAGCAGATGTAAGGGAACTCTGAATTTAGATTTCAATATATAAATCCCAATTTTGCCATGTAAAATTAATAATAGATTTCTCTAAAGCCAAACCCTCTTCAACCTCTGCTGTAATTCTCTTAAGAAAGCATTAAATGAAAGCATTTCACTTTAGTTGAAAATCAATGGCACTTCAGTGAAGCATGCCTCTCCCAAGTATTATAGAGTTGAGAATCATACAGTCCCTCTAGTAAGACATGGGGCCCTGGCTTTGGTGGTAATAACTTTGTACAACATAGTCTATGAAAAAAATCATGCAGAATAAAAAATTGAAAATCCAGTATAAACATGCCCAAATTCACTTTGAAATGCCATCCCAAATATATCATACTATAAGCAATGGTGATGATATGGTAATTACAGGAATGAAGAGAGCAATAAGTAGAAAGAACATTTACTGCTTACTATATACCAGACACTTGCTAAATACATTATGTGCATCATCTCATTTGAGTCTCTTCAGAACCCAACTCAGTCTTATTAGCTACATTTCTAGACTATTGTTGAAGAAGAAAGAACTACAGGTGGAGATATACAATAAATCTGAAGTTTATTTTATTATATGGTAATCTATGACCACTTCCACAATGAATTATTATCAATCCCATTTACTTAGAAAGTTCACTCTCCCTCTGCATCTCGATAACATTGCATACTTCATTCTGTTGATTGTAAAGATGAATAGGATATAGCCCCTGCCCTCCAGGATCTCACAATTTGAAAATGGAGATGAAGCATGTATTGAAAATCGAATTCATGGTGGTTCATGACAAAGTCTGTAATACTCCTTAAAGCTATGAGTAGTCAGAGGACAGAAAATAATTCTCTGAGATGAGGATAGAGGAGAGCAAGATAAGGAATGTTTCTTTAGAGGAAGAAGTACTAGTTCAGTTGGGATTCACAGGTAGTTACAGGTGAGGCCCAGGGGAATTTTGATCTGTGATGCCTTTGAAACTAGGAGTACTCAGAAAGCCAGTGTTACTGCAATGTTTGACATATGAATGATCAATAATGTGGGAAAAGGCTAGATTGTAGAAGACTGTCACTGTCACTGTAAGAAGTTTAGACTTTATTTGGCATGCAGTAGCAAGTTTTGAAGTGGAGAGATAATATAGTCAGAGCTCTACTTTGGGAAGATTAGCGATACATTAAACTCATTTATGCAATTTTAACTTGACTCATAAATAAAATCATCCTGTTACCATGTGCCAGGATGTACACTAGTGAATAGGGATATATTAGTGAACATGGTTCATTCTGCGCTTTCATAGATAGTATAATGAAACAACTACAATCAAAACAGTCCCATCAATGAAACAACTGAGAAAGATCAGAGCAGCAACTATGATTAGTAATGAGATAATAAAAAAACTTTCCTGGAAAAATTTATTTCAAATTATGTGTGTGGAAATTTATGTAGATAAGTGTGTATAGGCTTACAGGGTAGGAGGGTCAATCTAAGAAAGGGTGAGTGGAGAAAACGTGTTTTGGGAACTTGATGTGGAATTATTTGCTTTTCAGTCACATAGGTTCCTCACAACCTCAGTTATGTGAACAGGTTCCTAGTGTTTTATCCTGCAGGCTGGCCTCACTATCCATCGACTCCCAGGAAAATCTATCAAGCATTATGCAGAAGGACCTTATGAAAGCAAATTCTGCTGAATTGAAGTGGGCCTCTCACAGATCTGGAAATCATCTGGCCTGAGATTATTTTTTAAAAAATACCAAATTTGGATGATTCATCTAAGCCTGAAATAAACATTCTGAGTATGGCTTTTAGCATTAATTGATTCACTCAATTGTTCAGCAAATATTTATTGTTTGTCAGCGCCATGGAACCCATGGTGCTAGATGCTCACCTTATCTAGTCCTTTAGTCATAATTAATCATTTATTCTGAACACTTGCCCTCATTTTTCTGTACCTTCTTATAATGTTTTGCATTTGTGATTCTCTTCCTGGGAGTTGTATTTTTAACAGTGTCCTCAATCAGACCATAACACTTTAAAGGGAGGAATTTTATCCTCGTCTTTGTGTCCCTTTTAACTGCTGACATAGACATAATAGGGGTTCTGTAGATGTTTGTTGGTTAGATGGATGGATGGGTAGATGGATGAACAAAAGCTGAAAAAGGAGTGTTTTCCATCCTCATGAATCTGGCAGTCTAATAATACAGATAAAGCACATATGATTAATTACAATTACTTTCCACTGTTCAAACCATGACGGTTTATCTTTTCAACTGTTTACTATTATAATATGACAGTATTCTCATGATCCTAAAGAGTTCTCACAGCATCTTTAGAGTTTGAAACGTTTTTTTAATTTGATCCTAGCTGAATTGTTTTTTAAGTCTCTAAAAGTACCAGTTGCTGAGTTTCTCTTGAATTTTATTTTTAAATATACCAGCTCCAAACTCCACTTTGAACCATTTTAATATGTTGGTATTTTCCCTCAAGTTACATGGAATTGAGGGGCATAAACACAGAATAGGAATCCTAGAAATTGTTGGTAGTCTTCATTAGCCCAGGAACAAAACAGAAGTATGCCATTGCCTTTGAAAATAAAATAATTAACTTCATTTCTAGTTCTTCTATTCAGTGGGCCCCTTTGACTGTCCTTTATACTAGTGTATACTCATAACTTTTTGTTTCCATTCAATAGTTAAGCATAATTTTGTAGACTGCTTTATACCGTACACGTTGGTCTGGGCAAACGGGCAAACAGTCTTTAAAATGTCAAAAGGATTGTCTATACAGATGTGTTGCTCAATGATTTATTTTAAGAAAAATAAGTAAGACTTCAGTTTGTATGTATTATTGGTGACATATATCTTTACATTTCATTGCAATGAAAATGATTCAATAATACAAAAGGGTTTTTTCTCTAAAATCAGAGATGTTAATTTCATAACACACTAGAAATTAGGGAATTGCATAATGTCACATAAAGGAGATGGAAATTATAGTCAGAGAAACTAGTTTTTAAATCCTAGTGAACTTCAGGCTCCTCGTCTGTTAAAATGATGATAATAACACATTTGAAGTATTATTATAATGCCACCATGAGAATCTTTAAAGATAATAGGCATCAAAATACCAGGCATTATTATAGTATGTGACAGACTATCACTTATTGGGAGATGGTATGTTAAACCCTATCTGCATTTTCTCATTTGGTATTTTCCCAAACTCTATGAGCAAGCTCTCATTTTTATTTTTTATTATTACTGTAAATAAGGAAAATCATACAAAAAGAAGTTAAAATTTGGCATAGATGACATGGCAGACCAGAATTCAAATACATTCATTGACAGAGTATGGATAAGAGGTAATACTGCAATATCTGAGATGCCTCCTTCTGTCAAAACAACAACAAAACAAATTTTGACCTAGTAAGTAGGTCCATTTGAAATGGAGATGGGTAGAGTTGGGAATGACTATTGTCTGAGGGACAATGTCTTGAGGGAAAGATCAGCAATATCTCAGAGGTTAGTCCAATGAAATCCTGGACCAAGGCAAAAAGAACTCAAATACAATATAAGGGTGTGTGGTACCATAGCAGATTATAGGCATTTGATTCTGAGGCCAACATCCTCAGGAAGGTATATGAAGTAGCATAGTTTTTTTCTGGCTCAGGTGAGGGTCGATAAAATTCAGGAGTCTCCTAAGGACAGAATTTTAACCCAGGTTTAGTTACCAAATATTTTGCTTCAACTGATTAGGGCAAGAAATTCAGCTAATTTTTTCTGAGTTAAGGATTTAGAAATTTGAATTTAGGTCTAGCCTTATCATAGGTAAACAGGAGATAATCTGTGAGTCTTATCTAATTCATATAGAAGAAAGGTCATTCTTTGTGTCTCAGAACACAAAGGAACTGAGAGATTTCCTAACCTTCACTGTTTTGCAAAATCACAAGGTTCAAGCAAAGATCAATATCACTGCTTCCCACTGGCTAGATACAATGCAGATGAGATAGGATTTAGAAGCCATGCCTATGGATGACAGAGTACTTGGGTAACACTGTGTCCTCTGAACTCTAGAATGTTTATTGAGTCATTCTGTTTTGGGAATTCTTTGTTATAACACCTTACGCAGTAACCAAATGATGAACTGCTCAGTTTTATAACTCATAACCATTGTGATTTGAGCCAAGCCACTTCATTTCATAGAAGTTAGTTTTCTTATCTGCTAAATTATGGAGTCAGAATTGACAAACACTTATAGTTTCCTAACTCTGACCTTTAGAAATTTATGAAGGCATAAAGATTTTCCCAAGTGCCCTGTGGCTTGATGTATGGAACTAGACGCTGAACGGAGCTCTTTAGTGTTCTTCCCAATACTCAGGCAGAATCGCACAGGGAAACACTCAAATTCCTTGAGTTTTGATGCCACTGACTGTATATAGCTTTTTACTGCAATTCCGAACAAGGCTATCAGGGTTGCTTTTGTCTTGTATTCAACCAATCAATCATTTTTCCTTCCTAACCATAAAGTACTTCCTCTGAATTACCTTGCATAAATGGGATGATTCTTTGGTATCCTCTTTCCTGTTCTTTCTGATTTTCTACACTTTCCTTCCATAGCTTTTCTCTAAAATTATTTCTGTGTCATGCAAATTCAGTTTTGGGTGTTTTTTCATGCCTTCCCAAACACTAGAGCCAGTTTCCTACTTAATATTCAACAAGCATTCTTGAAGCTCATCTCTTTCAGGAAAAGCCCACAAAACTCACCAGTGCTCAGCTGATGACTTATTTCAGGCTCTGTTGTTTCTCTGCATTCAGATTCTTTAGTGCAAGCTAGTTGAAGCAAGACTCTATGGGTCTTATATATCACCCAGTGCCTTGAGCACAGTACTGCAATAGATATAAAAATACCCAATTACCAAACCTGTTGGGATATTTATTCTTAAAAAAAAAAGTATAATAGTACTAATAGATGGATTTTTCATTTTAAATATGGGTGACAGTTTGAAGGTTTTGCAATGAAATAAAGAATAAATTAAAAGTTCGAGTAGAACATCCAAACCTGACTATAATCTTTATTCAGATAGGAAAGCATTGACTACAAACTGGGTGAACAGAAAAGGAGGACAGTAGAAGTGGCAGAGCAACAATTCTCCAGATTTTAGATGGAGCTGGGTGGATAAGACTGAAGTATAAAGACCTATTGTGATTCATTTCTTTGCAATTTTGAAAATATTTTATTTCTCTAAGTCTTAGTTTCCTTGACTGTAAGAATGGGGGCACAATAGTGACCATAAGGATTACAGAGTGAAGTGCATAAAATAATATGTGCAAAAATATCTTTAGCTCTGTAAACATAAGGTGGACATTTATTAATGGTAGATTTGTTAAGACTATAATTAACATCAATTTACCCAACTGGGTTTACTAAACTCCATTAATCAGAAATGTTGATTAAAAACTGAGGAAGTACAGAGTAAAATCTCTGAGTTCTGAATATGAAACACAATGTGGACTCATCAGAGAACTGTTTTCTGTAAGCAAAAAACTAACGAAAATATATTTTTTTAAAATTGGAAACTTTTTTATTTGAAAGACTGCATCTTAATAATATAGATGACTTCCATAGTAACTCTTTGGTCATCAAAAGACTAGGAAGAATAACAGTTTCTCACTATAGTTATCAACCTCACCTGACACTAGTAACATCAAAATGAATTTAAATGAAAAGTTTAAAATGAAAAAAGGCATCTAGCACTCTACTATATTTACCTATGGTTTTTAAAAATAAGTGAAGTATAAAAAATTTAATGGAAAACTGAGAAGTGTTTAGACATTGACTAAACATATTTTAAGTATGAAACTCAATTTCAATTTAGAATCTTGAGTTTCCTTTCTTTTCAGAACTTTCACCTATTTTGTAACTTTAATTTTAAAAGAATTGTTTTACATTTCCCTGTATAGAAAAATTCAAGATTTACTACTCTTGAAATAGCTTTACTATTATCAGGTGAAATGAAACTACTGATTCAACTTAAGGTGTATAAACTAATATTTCAATTAAGAGCAACTTAAAGGCAATTTCTCTATAAATACTGAAGTAGGTCGTAACAGATCTGGAAAAGAATTTATCCTACCATTTTAAAATATGGCAGAAACAGAATCCAGCAGTAATGTATATATTGAAATATCAAGAGTATGGATAAGCCTTACTTTATGGACCATATATGTGGGAAATTTAAAGAATACCTGTTAAGATTGACTGTATTCCTATTCTTATCTAATGAAAAGAAAAAAATACACATAAATGTGTCTATTCTAATAGATAAAAGCCTGTGGCCAGATTTTTATGGGGGAAAAAAGGCAAGAAAAATTTTCCCCACTATCAAATTTAAATTTTATAAATATAATGAATATAAACTTTAAATTAGCAGATACCTTATGAAGGATGATCGAAAACAAAAATCAAACTACAGAGTCCAAAAAAGCCAAACCAAGTCAAACATAATCTGATTGTTTTCAGTGTTATGTTGCCCTCTTGCAAAATGACAGGCAAAATCATACTTGTTTTTACATTTGCATCCACATATATTACACTGAAAAGGATTTTCATACCCATGACATCCCATATGAATAGTGTAAAGGAAATTGTCTGCAAAGTACATGTCACAGTGCTGGCAGTGGTGCAGAAGCTGAGGGTCCTGGATTGGCAGGGTTGGGGGTGGAGTGCTTGGCTGGCTGTTTCCTATGCAGGGAGTACTGGCGTGGGCACTTGGTTCACCGCTTGGACTTGCCACTGGACTGTAGTTCCTCTGACTGTGATGGCCGAGGCTCAGGGCTTGTGGGAGAGGAGCGCAGAGGAATATTTGCTGACACAGCAGAAACTACTGCTTGGGCAGAGGGCTGCTGAATCATGAAAGGCTTTTCATCAGGGCAGGGGACTACATCAGGGGATGCAGGGTTTTGGTTTTCAGGTGGCAAAGTGGACAACTGTCCTGCTAGAGTGGAGAGCTGATTTAAAGGGTTGTCAACCATGAGTTCTTGCGGGTCCCTTGGTAGGCAACCAGCTGGTGTCGTTTTCGCCATACTTTCATAGGAGTCAGTCTGGATATTTGAGATTTCGTGGGTAAAATCGTTAAGGTAGTCTGGTTCCTGAACCACCATGGAAGGTGGACTTAAATTGAGTAGTGCTCTTCTGCTGTACCCCAGATTGCCTGTTTTCTTTTGTAAACCCCTCACATTTTTCTTGCTGTTCAAGGAAGACCTAGTACCTTCAACTGGCACCATTTTATGCTTGCGCCTTCGATGATGGGACAGGTTACTTGGATCGCTGCAGCGGAAGGAACACAATTCACATTTGTATGGTTTTTCTCCAGTATGTGAACAAATATGGGCTTCCAGATGATGCTCATAAGCAGATGCAAATGAACACAAGTGACATCTATGAGATTTCTCACCTGTGTGGATTCTAATGTGCTCGATAAGCCGTGCCGTTCCTTTGCTGGCATAGTTGCAGTACCGACACTTGAGCTTCCCATCAAAAGTCCTTTCAAACCCGTCTACTAACATTCCTGAGTTTTCCTCCAGAGAAACTTCAACAGATGGATGATCAAGTCCATGTTGATCACCAACTGTTCCAGCTCCCTGAAGAGCCTCTGTTTCCTTGTCCCCACTATCTGATCCAGAAATCAGGTTCACATGATGGGTCTGCTGAGTCAGGCATTCTTGAAAATCTTTCACGAAGTCCAAAGGTTCTGGTTTCTTTTCACCCATCTTTGCCTTTTTTTAAATTTAAAATTTGTTAGGCCTTTTCAACCCAAATCAGTTCCACCTTTTCCTGGCCACTCCAACATTGAGTGAGAGAAATTTATTCTGGAGACACAGCAGGGGACTCCAAAGGGCCATGGAGGGAATTTCAACTAAAATTCAAAAGCCATAGAGAAGTCTCCAGACAACTGCACCGAGTATTCCCCACCACCTTGTTCAACGCCGCTCCAGTTGCTGCCACTCCCGCCGTCTTGTCACCACTGCAGCCGCCACTGCCATGTTTGTTGTGTCTCCCGCTTTCTTCCCGCCCCTCTGCCCTACCCAAATCTCGCGTGAGCAAGACCTAAGGAAAATATTAAGAGTAATGTTTACAAACAGCTTTCTTGTTGGGGTGGGTCAATGTGTCTCTTGTTCTCTCATCACAGTCTATGTCTATTTTCTTTTTCATATCTTAGTACCGTCCTACTCATATCATTGAGCTCTTGTCTATGCCATCTTCGTATTTGTCACTTATTACATTCTTCAAAAACTGCTATATTTTGCTCATGTTCTCAATTATAAACTCTTTTCATTTATCTTGCTATAGTCCTGTCAGGAGAGAACAACAACAGCTGAACAAATCAACAAAGGAAACTCAAAGTCCAAAAGACAGAAGAATATAAAACATGTTTTAAAACATTTCCAATGATGAATGTCATTATATTGTATACCTAAAATGTACCAATAAAATAAAAAAAAAATTAAAAACCATGTTTTAAAAGAAAAGGCAAGGCTGTAGTCTGCACAGATGGGCTAGTTTCATTGTGACAAAGACAAAGAGAAAATGACTTTGGCTGGTTCATTTACAGAGAAGGTAATTTGGATGACTGAGTTACATGGTGTGGAGTTATAAAGTACATATATTTACTAGATACTTGAAATCTCCCCCACTAACTTTGAGCCAATATATCCAGACCTTAAACTCAATGCTACAAAATTCTGGAGTAATATGATCAAAAGGAAAAACAATAATCTTGGGGATAAGTGATTCATTAAACAAATAAAAGCTTTGTCCTTAGAAAGTTCATAAATATATTCGGCTGGCCTTTGCTCTTTGGGAACTTTTGGAATGTTGATGGTAGTGATGGGATAGAAATTAATCATTTGGGGCCAGTTTTAAGAAATGGCTTCAGCCCCTTAGTTGTCTGTCAAGTTTCTGTTAAATATCTCCTATTATTGAAGATACAAGTCAAAATCACTTATCAGCAGTTCTTCAAAATAGCAAGGAACATGTATTAAAGAGGTCATAAAGGAATTTCTAATGAGAAAAAATGCTCTTACTTTTTGAGAAATTAACTGCTCCAATAAATTGCAAAGATAAAGTAGGAAAAGTTATCACAATAATGTCTGTTGTAATAAAACTAAACTGTACAGCTGATAACAGTTAAAATGCCAGAAGGTGAGTTAATGACATACTATTCTTCTAAAAGCCCCTTTGGTCCTTACCCTACAATATAATTCTGAGACTCACATATAAAGGATATGTTGGAGCTACATGAAAATACTATATATATGCACATGTTTTACAGATTTATTGTCTATGAATAGATATAGATATAGATATGAAACTTTCAGAAAGGTGAAATAAAATAATCCTAAAATCTTAAAGTGATTCTTGAAATGTAAAAAAGAAGAAAGTCTCTGGAGAGAGAAATCAGTATAAATTGCTGGCTAGCACTGGAAAACTTCTTGGTAGGGTCATGGGAACCGAGGTATAGATGGAGTCATTGAGGTCTTCCTAAGACTGTCTCTGGATTCATGAATGCAGGAGAGGCCTGAAGCTTCTTTAATGATTCTCTATAGTCAAATCCCTCAGAAACCTAAGGATTGCAGCAACACAGAGGCATTCATAAGGATAATGAGACACAGAAGAAGAAGAAAAAAGAGTACTACCACAAAGAGAAATTGAAACAATTTGAGCTAGGCGAGCATGGGGCTATTAGTTTTATGATGCATTATTGAACTTCTCTCATACATAATAGTGATCAAAGTCACCACAAATGGTGAAAATGAGTGTATGTAGAATTCAGAGAGAGAGAGAGAGAGAGCGAGAGAGAGAGCGATAGCGCCAGGAGAAAAGATCAACATTGAGAAGCAATTCAAAGGCCAAGGATTCTATTTGTATATGTGTTCAGACATCAAGGCTGAAATACTCAGGGTCTGCTACTTCTTGCCTCATAGGGAATGCTATATTGTTCAGAGTATTTTTCAAACAAACAGCAGAAGAGAAATAAACAGAGCTGTCTTCAGTTACTATGAGTTCATAAGGATCCTGACTAGTGCCCTATACCCATAACCATACTGTAATTAAGGAAAAGCAACAAAGTAGGAAAATATTATCCAATAAATAACAGAAACTAAAATCTGTCAAAACTCTCTTTTTTAGAAAAACATGGAGAAATAGTGCAAATCAAAACAGAAAGAAATCTCTCTGCTCTAAGCCATCTGCGATACCCATCAGCTGGTAATAATGTGGCTAAGTATGTAATAGAAATAATCAAAAGAAGAACATTAGGAAGGAACAGCAGCAGGAGATTCTTTTCTGGATTCTGGTCTTTGTTTATGGATAATTACAACATGGCAGTGCGTTCAGAGGTCCGTCATATGATATATCCTTTGCTTTTTATTTAAGCAACAGTTCACAAAAGACTTGCTTCAGTTTACCAGCATGCCAACTAAATACCTGCCAAATGAGAATGCCTCTAAGTTATGGCTGAATTTAACATGATGAGTTCATTTAATGAATTTCAGAAAACTCTCTAAACATGTAAATAGGCAAGGATATTAAACAGATTTATCTGTCCAGTGAAGGCCAGTTTGATGGTCTTATTTAAAATATATCTTTCTTTCAAATTATGCCCATTTCATCTTAAGGCTTACTTTAATGTAGTCTTAATATGTCTTTATATATACTTTATGATAGACTATGAAAAATAGTAAGTTGGATAACTCAGTTCATTCATATCCAGTTAGACCTATGTTCAAATATGGCTCAGCCTTTTGTTAGAAATGAATATTCAAAATATCAATATATCAATCGTGATTGCTTGGTTGCATGCAACCTGAAAAATTCTGGTTAATTTGAGATAAAATAGAAACTTATTAGGAAGAAGACAGAAATGCTCTGAGAGTCAAAGGAATCATTTAACAAATATATATTAGCAAGGTCAGATGAAGCAGCACCAGGAATCCAGGCAACAAAAATTAATGGGCAAATTCTTCGAAGTGATATCTTTTGGATGTGTAAAAGCCAACCATTTTCAATCTATCTGTTGCTCGGCTCAGTGTTAAAAGTATCTGGAAAATCAAGAGGCTGAGTTAGGAAGATTGCATTGAGTTTGAAACCAGCCTGGGCTACATAGTGAGTTGAAGGACAATCCGAACTACATAGCAAGACTTTGTCTAAAACACATTTCCCACTGGTGCAACCACTGTGGAAATCAGTATGGAGATACTTCAAAGAACTAGGGCTAGAGGTCCCATTTGACCCAGCTACTCCCCTGTTGGGGATCTTCCCCAAAGAATTAAAAGAATCATACCACAACGATATATGTGCACCCATGTTTGTAGTGGCACAATTTGTAATAGCTAAAGCTTGGAAACAGCCCAAGTGCCCATCAACTGGAGACTGGATAAAGAAGATGTGATATATATAATGGAGTACTACTCAGCCATAAATAATGAAAAACTAGAGACATTTATTGCTAAATGGATGCATATTGAGGACATACTCTTAAGTGAAATAAATAGGACACACATGTGTAAACACCAAATACTTTCTCTAGTGTGAGAAACTGAAAGTGTAAATAAGGATTAAATGATTAAAATGAATAATTGATAATTTGAAATAGGAAGAAAAGGTCCAAAGGGGTAGGGGAAGTGGGAGGGGAAAGGGAAAGGAAAGAAGGTAAAGGAAAAATTATGAGAAAAGGAGAAAATGGAAATGAAGTCTTTGTAAATAGGGAAGGGTGGAGGGGGTGAAGGGAGCACAGGGAATGGGGAAAAAATAAGAACCACGATACATCATGTAAGGTATAAGCACGCATGATAAATGTAAACATATTGTATACCAAAAATGTACCAATAAAGGAATTTAAGCAAAAAATAAATAAAATAAATAAAATACACTTCCCACTAGGAATGTAATCATTATGTACTGCAAACATGTACCAGTAAATAATGCTAACCAGAAAATAGCTAAATAAATAAATAAAAATAAAATACAGTATATAGAATAAAAGCTAAATGGCTTGGCTTAAATCATTTATCTGCCTTTACCAATGGGAAGGCTGACATATTATTGGTCAGTTTATTAAGAATAAAGCCAATGAAGAAAATTGAATATCTGTTACCAAAAGAAAAGGAAACAAATCTCGTAAGACAAAAAATAAGTCCATAATTAAAGACAAGATTAGTATACGATAGACTATGAAAACCTCAACCTGATGAATAATTACTGTATATTTTATGATTTATAAAACTTAATTTCTCACTACACCATTAAAAATAATTAAGAAAGTTATACTTAGGTTCATACTGAGCCAATATTTATTAGGAATATACTATAAGTACTGTAATAAAAGTTTCTCATATATAGCTCATTAAATTATCAACTGAAATTCATGCAAGAATTGATATTTCTATTTTGTCTTTATGGAAACTGACGATCAGAAATTTAGGTTGAACTGCTTATTTTCACCTCATTAATCAAGTATGTAATAAGCACTGACCTTCAGATCTATGGAACTGAAGCTTAATCCATTTTTGGCTATCATACTGAGAGAATTCATTGAACTAATGTTTATAGGAGGACACTAAACTTGAGTCACTAAAGGAAAGAAACAAAACTTGGAAAATGGTGCAAAAGAAACACCACCTCAGTCTTTAGGCAGATGCCAGTGTTGAAGCTGTATCTACAGACACAGAAGCTTACATATGAAATAATGAACTCAGCTATACATGGCAGATTGAGCACATGTTTACCAGGGGTCCTTACAAAACTGTCACTAAAATGAGAATAAAAGAAGGGCGGGAGGAATCTCCAGGGGAATCACTGGTAGGACAGAGAGAATAGAACATTTACGGAGGATAGAAAGCAGAAGGATGGACAGTAGGTCAGAGAAAGCAAAATCCTAAAATATCTCAATCAAAGGTATCATTTATCATAAGATCCACCACTAATTTGTTTCATCAAGGAAAAAATATTTACCAATTACAATTGTTAAATGTATGATGGCAAATGTCCATTTGTTTATTGCTATATAAAACCATGCTAAATTGACTATTGTAAATCAACAATAATATTTTAAAGGTATTTCTCAGACTCCTGGAAGGTGAATGGGCCCAGCTGGCAGAGGGTCTTTCATTTAGCTGTCACTAGATGCTGTCTGGGGCTGCTATTGTCTCAGGTTGTTTTATTCATATGGATGATAGTTAATACTATTTGTCCTTTGGAACTTCAACTAGGCCTACTGGCCAGGATACATACACATGGCCTATAGATGTAGCCTGGGCTTCCTCATAGCCTGATAGCTTAGTTGTAAGAGCAAGCATCCCAACACATACATCTGGGCAGCAGTCATATTGTTCTTTGCTATCTATCTTCTGGACATGTAGTCTCATTTGTGCTCTCACTACTTGTTGAGGAAGTCACAAAGGATCGACCAGGTGTAGGGGAAGAAGACACATTCCATGTTCTAGTGAAAGAATGGCAATGTTACAATGCAAAAAGGTCATGTGGGATAGAAGATATCCATCGAATCACTTGAAAAATTCAGTCTGTCACAAGATCATTGACTATATGATTCTCCATATTCAAAAATATTAAAATTAAAAATATATGTCTGAGAATTAATCAACATTTGAGGAGCTACCAAATAAGACATAAGAAAGTCCATGTTTCAGAACATTAGAAACCTCAAGAATTTGAAGCAATCCTCAGAAAGACCAGGAATTGATTGAAAGTTTGGCAAAGGAGAAGTTAGATTCATGAGACTCTTTCTTCATCCTTGGTATCTGTATAACTATATCTCTTACTCTTTTCAGGAGAACCTTGATATATGGTTATATTAAAGTTAAGATTCTCCATAATCTGCAGATAAGAAGAACAGTATTACTTCTTTGCATGGTTTATTCTTAATTTTCTTAATTTTTTTTTTCATTCTCTCTTTTTTTCTTTGGTACTGGGGATTGAACTCAGGACCTTGTGCTTGCAAGGCAGGTGGTGGAACCACTGAGCTAAATCCCCATTCCAGCCCTCCATTCTCTTTTGTACACAGTGGATTGGAAGATTCTTCTGTAGAAATAATGAGGATGACAACTAAGCAAGTAATGGGCCTACAAAGCACACAGAAAGATCTACAGAGATGTATATTTGGCCAACTGGGGGGAAAGAGGGCTATGAGTCTGTCTCAGTCATTCTACACTACAGTTTTAGTAACCCAGTGCTTCCAATAATTTCTGTAGTATTTTATTTGAAAAATAGGTGGGTGATTAGGAATCATCAGGCATATATAGGAACCTTCAGCATTAAAAAAGGAGATAGGAATAAATAATTACTAGAGGGAAGTTGCACAGCAGAATTAAACAAAACAGCAAGAAAACTCTAAAAACAAATAACAAATCACCTTAAGTTTTTAACTTTGGAAAGTTAAGACAATACAATCTTGAAAGAAAAACAGTATGAAATAAAAACGTAATTATACAAAAATAAATATTAACTGATGTCTTTAATTAAAAATTCAACTCCTAGCATGCTCAGTTCCCTGGATTCTGTCCTTGGCACTGCAAAATAGACAAGTAAACAAATACCAGAAATATGTAAAAAAAATCAAAGGAGGATTGAAAGATTTGAGAAAGTAAGAAAAAATAATTTTTACATAATAAATTATTCAGGAGGTCCATCATATGTCTAGTATAAGTTTAAGGAAAAATAAAGAAGAAAAAATATTAGAAAGAAGATTATCAGACAAGTAATGGGAAAGAATTTCCCAGAATTGCAGACCCTCTATTGTGTAGAACAATGAGGAGAAAAAGAAGTAAGGCAGATCAAGGTTAAAGCATATTATAAAATGGTTAAAGCATATTATAAAATGCCTAAAGCAGGAATAGGTTAAGATTCAAATCCTTACATGAAGGCAGTAACTGTTCGTACATAGGGTGAGTAGAAGAACAACTTACATGCAAACAAAACTGAAACTACAATGGATTATTATGTTTAAAATTCTGGCAAAAAGCAACACAGGGTTCACAGTGCAGTCAAACTGTCAGTCAAATATTGAGAAGAAAGGCATTTTGGACAATAAGCTTTCCTACTACTCATCATCAGGAAGCTTTTCTTAAGCACCTATACCAGCATCTTGGAAAGTGTGCCATCCAAACAAGGAGATGACCATGAAAGAAGACCAGGAACACAGAAAGAAGGGGTCACCATGAAGGGGGCAGACAGGCAGCCCCACCAAGGGAGCAGCACTGCACCCCTGAGACATGAGATGAGAACGGAACAGGGAATAGAGACTTTCAGGAGCAAAGTCTCCAGCAGGAATGGAGAAACAAATAGACTATCTAATGGTTTGACCACATAAAAATCGGATCTGAAAGTGATTTTATATCTGTTAGAGAGTTATAAAAATTTTACAGTAGGGACATAGAACGTTTACAAAAATTACCTCAAGAAAAATATTTATATTAAAAAAATAAACTATTGAACAGGTAATGTACCTGTGCTAGAATGTTTCACTTGGCTCAGAAGATGTGAAGACATACTTCATAGTTACATTGAAAACATTGAAAATTGCTGTCTTTGAACAATTTTGATATAATTATATTGAGTGAATGAAAAAAGTAAAGTAGATAGTGGGGACATTTGGATGATAAGTCTCATATTTCATAGTAAAAGGCAATAGAAAATTTCTACAATTGATAAATCACAAAACAGAAATATGAGTATACTACCTGAATCAGGAATAAAGAAGAAAAGTGTGATATTTAAGATTGATTGTCAACTTGATTGGCTTGGGAGCCATCCAAGAGATTGGCAAAGCATGCTCCTGAGTGTGTGTGGGTGGGTTGAGGAGGTGTGGCCTTAGGTCCTCTATATGGACCTTCACTCCTTCTGCTCTGCTGCTCTTCCCCTACTCTACTTGCCCAGCTGGCATGAACTAAACCTCTTTGCTCCACCATGCCCTTACATCAGTCAACCATGGACTGGAACCTCTGTATGAGCCAAATAAACTTCATCTGTTTAAAATTATCAGTGTCAGTTATTTTTTCCCAGCAACAAGAAAACAGATCAATACAAAAGAGGTTCTCTGTCATTTGAAATAAGTCTTGTAGTAGTATTTGCTTTTTAAAAATGGTTTATAAGTATTATGCTGATAAAAGTAGGAACAATTTTTTAAAAGTGAGAATGAATAGACTTTCAATTTACAGAAATAAGGTTTGAATCCCCAATTGCTTCCCTACTATTACCCATGTACCCACAAGTGTTATGGTTTGGCTCCAGATGTACCGCCAAAGCCTCATGTGGTCATAGGTGGGGATTTTTCAGAGGTGACTGAATCTAGAGTGTATGAGCCTGGAACCAAAGGTGTGTGATTACTAAATCAGTTCACTGATTGGTTTGGCACTGTCATAATCCCAGTAGCCTAGATAAAATACAAGGGACAGAAAGAGGCTTGTCTTGTCCCTTGCTTGCTTTGCTACCTTCTGCCTGTCAAGAACTGTTTCTCCTCTGTGATGCCTGTCTGCCATCCACTCTGCCTTGGAGCCAGCTGATGATGGACTGACACCTCTACAGACTGTGAGCTAAATAGACCTTTTCTCCCTTAACTTGTGGGTGTTGGGTATTTTGTCCCAGTAATGAGCAAAGTAAATAAGACAATATACATGGTCTTTAGCTTCTCTAATCTCAGTTTGCGGTATGTAAAATAAAGAAAAAATAGTTACTAAGTATAGTGCCTATAATTTGCCATGGTAAACACTTAAATCCATTATTTCATTTAGCCATCACAAAGTTCCCATGATTTCTCATGGTATTTTACAGATAGGATAAATATGTCATAGAAAGATAACACAATTTGTCCAAATTCATGCAGCAAGTAAACAGTGGTATTTGAGCACAGGCAAAAAAATACCAGAAATAGGTCCAACTCTTAATCACTGCAAAGTTAATAAGGAGTTTAAATGAAACCACCTCTACTTGACAAAGAGTAAGTGCTTAATGAATACTCATAAATAAATAACTGAATGTTCACTTAACAACTTTTAATGCATAAAAGTATATCTTGTATAATGCTGATGTGTTGAATATGCACAGTTGTTAACTAGGCATTACAGGGATGTTATCACATGATTTGGACCTGTAGAAAAATATGCAGACATAACCACCAAATTATCTTCAATTTAATAAATCATATAATTGCAGTTTACTCTGTTAATTTATGTTGCTGCCTACTGAGTGAAAGTTTACAGACAGTGAAGGATATTTTTCATTATGAAAGTCTGAGCAAGTAATTTCAATTGTTGAGTAATAGCTAGGCATTATGTTTTTCAAATCTGTACTTCAAGAAGGAAATCCTCTGACAGCTCTTTCTCTCATCTTCATATCAGATCAATTTCTCTATTGATTATGTTAATGTGCATCACATCAGATATGCCACCCAGATGCTGGAACATCTAGAATTGAAAGGGTTTTGTTTTGGGGGTTTTTTTTTATTTTTTTGCTTTTTGGACAGGTTCTTGCTATATAGTTCAGGGTGGACTTGAACTCAATATGTAGCCCAAGGTGGCCTTGAAATTGGGGCAATCCTCCTGCCTCAGCCTCCTGAGTACTGGGATCACAGGCATGCACCACTATGCCCATCTAGAATTGGAAGTATTTTGGGGTATGAATGGGTTTCTTATTGCCCTGCTTAGAATGACTTTTCTAGAGTATTTTCATCAGGTAGAAAGGGAATGGTAGCAGAGCAGTTTAGGTTTCATTTCAGTCAGTGGATAATTATCGCAAATCAAAAAAGATCTGCCATTAGCTGTTTAACTTCTCAAATGATTCTAAGAAATCTTTCTCAATGGTCAAATATTTTTCTTTGTGGTTTTTAAAGATATAAAAGTCTATAAGAAATATTTTGTTAGCTGCATGTAGAATTAGATCTCAAAAATGGCTTTTAAAAGATTTAAACAAACAAAAAACTACAAGGATTTTATTTCCCTCTAAGAAAGATTCATTTGTTGGGTCAAATTCAAGAAGCTTTAGTTGAAAGACAGGAGTTTTAATTATAACCAATTTATTCTACTCTATTACCTGCTATTTTTAAAAGTCTCACTGGATAGTGTAAGTTATAGAATCAAATTACTAAAAATGGCTAAATATGAATATTAAATAATGAACACAGAGGATATCATAAAATTCATCATCATGATGTGTTGTTCAAAAATTCCTTCTTAAAAACATCTGATTTTTCACAAGGTTGTAGTTTCCAGACCTGCAAACTAATTTCTCCTTGCTATACATGATGACAAAATCTAAAAATTGATTTTGTTTTCCTCTGGGTTTTAGGATTACTTTTTGTTTTGTTTTTGTTTGTTTGTTGCAATTTTAGGGATTGAAATCCAGGGCCTTTGCCTTGAGCTACACACTCAGACTTCTTTTTTTCTCTTTGTTTTTATTAGCGCATGTTTGCAGTACCTAATGTTTATATTCCTTGTGGGGAGTTGCTACACGTTCTTGACACATCTAAATTCATTTTTATTTTGAGCCAGAATCTCGCCAAGTCACTAAGTCACTCAAGTTGGACTTGTATTCTGATCCTCCTACCTCACTGTCCAAGAGTGGCAGAATTAGTTTTGAATGAAGAAAACAAAAACAAAAGCAAAAAACCCAAAAAATCCAGAAGCATGAAGTAATCATACTTTAAAAAAGAGATGGATATAAGGACAGCTTACTTTCATTTTTATGGGTCTATCCATACTGCCTGAAGTATTCTTGGAAATCATGTTGGTATTTTTTATTAGATGCATATTTTAGTGTAAAATCATTCTTCCTTCTCTTAGACCTAAAAAATTTATGTATGGTAACATCAGTATAATGTTCAGTTTTGGTCATACTAAACTTGAAATGAGTTTTGTTTTGTTTAGTGCTGGTTATAAATGTTTTCTAGATCTAATTTTTAAAAAATGCTTTATTTATTAATCTAACAGTCTATTAGTTACCAACCGTGAAAATTGTATCATGGGTCAGTTTCTAATCATATTGAACCTTACCCCAACCTCAAAAAAGAAAAACATTACTAATTATTCTCATCAGCTATCATTTAGCAAGTATGCTACTCAAAATTTAGAAGGAAAATGCCATCCTTAAAACAAAAACTAAATCATGTGGCTCATTCAGGTCAAAATTCATTGTAAAATTATGTAACCATGACTATACTTCTTAAGAAATTTTTAAAAAGTAAATTCTGCAATTGTTTTCAAGATGTACCTATTTTAAAAGTAAACCCTGTGTGGCAGGGGATTTAGCTCAGTGGTTTCGCTGCCTGCTGCGTAAGCGCAAGGACCAGAGTTCGATCCCCAGTACCAAAAAAAAAGAAAGAAACAAACCACAAAAAAAGTAAACCATGTAGGTAGAGTGGCCACCTCATGAAATCTTGTAATTTGAACATAGTTGACAATCTTGGATGCCTTCAAAGAAATGAACACTGGTATTTAATCATATGTTCCTTTATTTCAAATAATTATAAAGTTAAAGTGAGAATCCAGAAAAAGTAAGATTGGTATTTGAATTTGGTTCTGAACCCAGCCAAATATTACCATTGCTACTTTGCGGGAACATCTTGTATCTAGAGAATTGATTGACCTAAGTAATGACAGGTTTAAAACACTCCTAAAATGAAGCAGGTTGCTTGGGACTTTGACTATAGATTGGTTTTTTACTTGAAACTGTTTGTATGGGAGAGATGAAAGAATAGTCCAGAAAGCAGGAAGATTGTATCATGACGCTCCACGATATGCCTTGTGTAATTTGTACACAAGGTGGTGGGAGAGCACTGAATCAAGAAAACTTAATTTTGACAGGTCTGATATATAGTCTATTTCGGTTAACCAAAAGGAACACATACATTTACCACATTAGAGAAATTTCCATTATTTTTCTCTCAGCCATGAAAATCGATTTTGATGTGATTATACTCTGAGGCTGCTTGATGTGCCTCTGACAGGACAAAAATGGAGAGAGACAGTGGGTGGTGGAGCCTGTGGGATACTGTGGTTAAGCTGGACTCCATGACAAACTGAAAAAAACAGGATTCTGATACCGATTAGTACAATTTGTGTGAAAATAGACCTAAGATAAAATAATGACTGCATTACATTTAAACAGTATGGAAAATATTTCCATATGTCAGAAAACTAGGTTTTCCCACCATTTTATTTTTACTGTAAATAACATTTAGAAACTTGCAAGGATGCCATCAGTAGTAACCAATAAATATTTTATCTCTTTAATAGAAATATTAAGCTATTATTATATATAAGGAATTTATTTAAGAAATCTTTATGAAACCTTAGATTTGATAAAGAATAACAAAAAATTACAGACTGCATGATACCAGGCAATTTCATTTCTCTTTCTGCTCAGAGTTCTCTATTTATAGAACTATCTTTACATTCACTCATTCGCTCAATAAATGTTTATTGAGCCTCCAAATGCAAGACACTTGCCTGATTATCTGGGTACAATAAAGAATGAAATAAACAATATCTGTTGTCATAGAGTGTAGAGTGTAGTTGAGAATGCAAAGAAGTAGAGAACAATTACAGTAAAGTACAGTAAGTTCTGTAATGAAAGCATGGCAGAGCTCCATGGGAGCAATGGGGATGGATGCTTGATCAAAAGGGAGTTCAGAGATTTAGTGAAAGAAATTATATCAAACTGTAGCTCAGGGGTAGTGAATGGATTCCATTTAGTAAAGGTTAGCCAACAAAGCATGCTCAGATGGGGATAAGGATATGTGAGGAGTGAGAATATCAGGAGGAGGAAACAGCATGCTCGTAGAGACAACATCAAAGTGGAAACAATGATCATTTTATTGAGGTCAAGAGAAAAACACTGGAAAAACATGGCGGGCAGCTTGGAGTTTTATGTGAAGGAAACAAGGTGTTGGAAGTTTTTAAGAGATACATGTATATATATTTAGACTTGGTCTTTAGTAAGGTAAGTGAATCTAACTACATAGAAGAAATGGGTTGAATGTAAACCAGACTGAAAGCAGAAAGACAATTAGGGATTATTCTAGTGCAGGCAGGGCACAGGATTATTGTAATCTTAACAGGAATATTGGTAGTGGGGATGGAGAAAAGTAGTTTGTAAACATTTCTGATATTTTGTTTATTTGGCTTTTTGGAAGATGAATTGATTTGGATATGCAGATGACTGGAGATTGAGGTAGGGGCAAAGTGATGGCAGTAAAACAACTAAAGTCTACAATGAACACACTGTTTGAGGCATTGTTAATTTTATAAGAGGTAGCCATAGTGCTCAAGTCCTGAGAGAGAGAGAGAGAGAGAGAGAGAGAGAGAGAGAGAGGAAGAGGAGGAGGAGGAGGAGGAAGAGAAGGGAAACGGAGAGGGGGAAGGACAGGGGAGAAGAGGAGGGAGAGGGGGAAGAAAAGAAGGAAAGGAGAAAGGAAAAGGAGGAAGAGAGGAGGTAGGAAGAAAAGAAAAGCATATATGAACTGGAACTGAAGACACAAAGCTAATGCTAAAAAGACAGACAGAAATCAGAGTTGCTGGAGATCTGCTGGGGAAAGACCAGAACAATGCCTTTGGGACTCTGCAGGGATGGGAAGGGAGTCTGGGTGTCCAGTGCTGAGCCCGTATTCTCAGAAATGGCTGAAAGGCTTTTGGATTTCTGGCTTGCATTTGCTATTAGAACAAAGATGGAGACACTCTTAATTTATGTTCATATATGTTCAGACTTTTCTGTTTAAGCAACAAACGCATAATTCTAGATTCCCAACAGAATAAAGCAAACTTTTATAGTTGATGTTCAACAGAAAGGGGAGCCAAGAAATTATACCAAAAATCTTTGTAGTTGATGGGAATATCAGGTACAGAAAGCAGAGCAAAACTACACACGTCAGGTGAAATTAAATAGAAAATGCAGTATTAAAGTTTTTCAAAACTCTATTTGAAATAAACAGCTACATTTTACACTAAATAATTTCTAAAATTAAAGATATAGTGGTTGAAATAAGAAATATAATTGGTTATATAAGCAGCAGAATAGATACAGCTAAAGACAGAATTGGTGAACTAGAATGTATAGTATATAAAAACAGTTGAAATAAAAAGAGATGTAAAATATTAATGAGCTGATACAAGATATAGAAAGCAATGGAAGTAGTAACAACACACATGTAATGAAATCTCATGGAAAAAGACAATATAAAGAGACAATAGATTTTATATTGAGGAAAATATATATACACACAAATCCAAAAACTATCATGTTCCTCAAGTAGGGTAAAAGAAATAAAAGCTAGAGGAACCAATACAAAGAGAAAACTTTAAAAGAAGTCTGAAAGACACAATGAATGTAAACAACATTAGCTCTTTTGGCTACTAACTTTTCAAATCATCAATCTACTTCTTGATAACGCTAGCAGATCCTGAACAGTCTGTAACTGTTGACCCATATGAAGGGTTACATGAATCTGCTTTGCCTGACTTAGAGTAGTCTATTGGGCACAAGTCTTGAAGGAAATTCTAGGAAGGTTGCTTCTAAACACTGTTTCCTTATCTCCTCTCATAGGCAGCCCTATGAGCTTCATGTTGCTATTCTCATTTGATTAAAACAATGGGACACTTGAACTTGAGGTTTTGCAATTTACTTGTGGAAACACAACTAGGAAATGACATTGTTAAGTCATCAATGCTTGACTTCTAACCTCAGACTCATTTTTAAAACATACTTCCTTATAGTAGTTTGCCTTTTATTGCTTAAACTCATGAGCCTTACATTTGAATGTCTTTAATTTCAAAAGTAACATGATTTTCAACTTCTAATAATAAAAATTATATAAATAGCTAAAAAGAAAAAATAACAAATGAGAATAAATGAATAAACTTAATATCCCTGAAGTAACGAAGAATAATAAGACATCATCAAAGTCTGGAGGAAAATAACTTCTCATTTAGAATGGCATCACCAGCAAAATCAGTCTCAAAGTGGGAAATAAAGTTGTGAAAATAAACAAACTTGAGAAGTTATCATAAAGAAAACTGAACTAAAAAAATTCTAAAGAATTTAAAGAACAAAACTCAAGCTAAACCATGCTTGTATAATTTATGCAAGTCAAGAAAAGAGTTAGTTAATAAGTTCTATGGTTTATAAATATTATGAAAGAGAAATAAGACAAAGTTTAATTTGGAAATTATCAAAACTAAATAATCATAGTAAACTTTCAAGAGTATATAAATGCAAAAGCTGAAGAAAGAACGTAATGAAATAAGAAAAAATTTAAAATATTCTAAACCAAGAAGCACAGTAAAAGGGAGACAATAAATTTTTAAACAATAAGATGGTAGAAACAGATTTAATATATTATAAAACCAAATTTAATAAAGTTGTTATGATCATTAAATAAAAGACATTGATTATTCAATTTTAGCTTTAACATACCACTAGATATGATTTTCAGGGACAAGGATAACAAAAAAATGGAAAGTCTTAAATTTTGGGAAAGTTATACATAACAAATGCTAACTGAAGAAATACTGACATAAGTATCTTAATAGTAGAAAAATACATCATAAAACTAAAAGCATGTGTAAGGAAATAAATAATTGTCATAATGATGAACAGCTACATTTTCTAGGATTTTCTAACATTATAATTTCTATGTCACTAATAAAATTATCTCTCTATATATATATACCTAAAATGTTGATATGGTTACTGAAAGAATTAAGTCTTTCATCCTTGTGGAAAATTTAACGTTTTTCAACTCTTGACATCAACTTGGGAAGATAATCACGGAAAAATAAAACATCTAAAGAAAGTTATGAATTTCTAGTTACTAGACATATATAAAGCCACACAGCCCCATATAAGCAACTACAAAGACTTAAACCACAGGAAAAATAAAATATGGATTAGGTCATATATTAGTACTTAAACTCAGAAACGCCTACAAAACCATGTATTGAGTCAATAAATGCATCAGGTCAATATTGAAGGTTTTGATGTTTAAATTACAGTTAATAGAAGGTCATATTCTCTGCCCACAAGGCTATTAGTAGCAAAAATAATGTTATACGTATACTCATACATGCTCCTAAATAACTCATATATTATTCTGAAATGGTTTAAATTGTAGCAAACTTCCTATTAAAATCTTCATTTAGAAGGAAATTTGCCATATATATAATTATGTATAATTTACCAAATATATATATGTATATACACATATATATGTAGATAAAACAAAAGCTGGATATGAATACACTAGTGAACAACTAAAGAAGGTAGGACAAAATCTTCAGCATATAAAAGGATATAATAAAACTAAGAGCAGCCTCGATAAAATGTAATGTAGTTATTTTTTAATACACACAATTGTTGGTTCTTTGACAATATTAAAAACATAGACAATCTCTGGGAAGATTGAGCAAAGAAAAAGGAATAAATGTAATTAAATAATATTATAAATTGGAAGAGTGACATAAATGAAATGCACAAAAATTGAAAAGATATTAAATAGTAGGAAAGAGTTGAGAATGAAGTTCTCATAAGATAACCACATCACTCAGTGAGTTTAGAAAATATACTAAAAGAAAGAGCCCTGGGAAAGTATATTCAGACAGTGAATTTGTAGACCTTTTGAGATGATAAAATGGTGTGACATCACATAGGCTGTAGATAAATTAAAAATAAAGAGCTATAGGTAGGACAATCAGAAATAGATTAGGATTTTTTAACCTATAACCCATTCTCTTAAGTAATGAAGCTTAGATAAGTTAAATAATTTTTCTATCAGATACCTGCCCATTAAGGGGCAGGAGAATTCAAATCGTGAGCACTGATCCCCTGCCTTCAGAATTCATGTTCTTAAACACTGTCCTCATCTGAGCTCAAGACTTACAGTGTGGCACCCATCAGGTAAAGGCTGGGAATTGATGCCCTGGGAAAAGCAAATATTAGGAAAAAGTATTTAAAATAAGAATTTAAAATGGTATAAAGCAGAGTTCTGAAGGTTGCCAATAATTAAAAGATAGTCCAAGGAGAAAAGTTCACAAAAGAGACAAAAATGAAACGGTCAGAGAAGCGTTAAGTAAGGTAAGTAAGGAGAGTGCTGCAGTAGATAAGTCATGGGGAACGGACATTGCAAGAAAGAAGGAGCAGTCAATATTGTCAAACCCTGCCAACTGTTCAGGTAGATAAGGACTGCAAATTATTTATTGGATTTAACTACAAGGCCATCATCGCTGACATTGACAAGAGCAGCTTCAGCAGAGTTGAGGAAACAGAATCCAGGTTTGGGAAGGTTATAGAGCAAAAAGGAGAAACAGAAGCAGGGAGAGAATGCAGACTTTTCTGATATGTTTGGCCATGAATAGGACAAGGAAAATATGTTGGCTACTGGGAATATTTTTTTCCCAAAGGATATGTGTAATCTTGATCAAAAGTAAACATAGTAGTAGATTTGAAATATATAGGAGGAGGAATGACTTACTTGTCAAACAATTTCACCATGCTTCTTCTTTCAAAGTCTTTATGAACACTATTTAAAAAAATTCTTATTACAATTCTTTAAAATAGGAATGTTTATTATCTCCATTTTCCAGCTGAGATTTGAGCACAAAGAAAGTAAGTTCCCTGTGAATGTTCACTGAGTCAGTTTGTTCAAATTCAGGGCTGTGACTGCTTCCCTGAGAACAATTGTCTATGGATAGGCAACAAAGCAAAGCCTTTGAGGAAGAGGAGATGGATTCAGCAAACCGGTCTGGAGGTGGGGAGGAAGAGGAACTTTTTTTTACATTGTAATGGAATGAGGCCATACTGTGCAGATGTGAGTGGATGTCAGCCAGGAGGAAGTACAGAATGACTTTGACAGATGGCATGTGCTTCAATGAAAGAGATTTTAGTTTTGTTTTGTTTTTCTTTATGGAGTTGAGGGCCCAAGGGTCAGAAGAAGCATAATAGAGGTAGTAGGTCTCAGAATCCATACCTTGAAATGTTTTGCAGCTGCCACTTAAGAGGGAAGGTGAAATCCTTTAGGACAGACCAAGTTGTAGATAAAATCAGATGGGAAGAATAAGACCAGGCAAAAAGGCTGGGTTGTAAAACAACTTTGTAACAAATATGGTAGATTAATGGGGAAAGGAAGGAAACAGGCTAAGTATTACCTCAACATTGAAGGGATAAGAATTTTTTGGGAAGGTAATTGGAAAATTTTAAATATTGATTATGTAGTATTCTTGTTAAAATCATAAATGCATGCCCCTTATCATTCAAGTCTTCTAAAACTTTTAAAAATGTTTCTGTTTTTACAGTTATATTTTATGTCATGTATCGCCTGTCCAGAGAAATGATCATATCTATATACAATGATTATTTTGTTTCTTGTCAGTCTTTATGCTTCCACTCTCTTACGTTGTTTATCTATTAAATATGTTTTCATGCAAATGTAATATAAGAAAGTCATCTCTATTAAAAATGTTTATGATAATACAGTGCTTAATTATATCAAATATCCTTAGTTAACTCTTAAGATGCTCATACGGTTTCTTCTTTGAATATTTATACATAAACATAAACTATATGTAATATCAATACATCTACTCATATAACTAATATATAGTCAGACACCCTGGAAGTTTCTGGAATCAGTCCATTTCATCTTCTTATATTGCTTTTTAAAAATAATACTAGGTACACATTGGTAGTATTTTCTTGGGGATGTTCAAATCTATAATACTAAACACAGTTGCTATGTGATGTACTCTTGTATGCTATTTTTGAAGTTTTGGGATCAATCTTTTGTCAGCCTCATAAAGTATGGTCTATGTTCTCAGAGATTTTTAATAACAAAAAATGATTTTTTACTTAAACTTTCCATAAAAACATCTAAATCATCTTTCCTTGGCACCATTTTGAGGAAATATATATATTTATTTTAGTTTCAAAATTATTTGTTGTACTACTCAAGCTTCTCCACGAAACAGAATCAATAACATATAGATACAGATATGAGAGAAGATTTATTAGGAGAACTGGCTCCTATGATTATGAACGCTGAGAAGTCCCACAACAAGCTGCCTGCAAGCTGGAGGCCCTGGGATGCTGGCAGCGTGTATCTATCTGTCCATGACCAAAACCTCAGAACCAAGAAAGCTGAAAGTGTAAGTCTCAATTTAATGCTAAATGTCTGAGTACCCAAGAGGTCTCTGGGTAAGTCTTAAAGGCCAAGTGCTGGGGCCACAGGCATGCACTACTTGTCCAGCTGAATATTCTCTTTCTAAACAATCTTTTACATTTATTTCTCTATGTGTTACCTTTTTTCTTTATTACTCATTCCCTTATTACATATTCTTACATATTAATTCTTTTATTCTGCTTTACTCATTTACTTTCTTCTTTATGATAAATTCTTTAGTTGAATATTTATTTTAATTTATAGTATTTTTTGCTTAAAATATGTGCATTTAGGTTTATAAATGTTTCTCTAGATGGAGATTTGGGTACACTGCATTACTGTATTGCTCAGACACTCACTGACATTGTATTCTGTGGTGTCGTTGTGACAAATTTCATTTCTACATTGACCTCTGTTACTTATGCCATCTTAATTTATTTTCAAGCATTTTTAACATATGTTTTCATTACTACCTGTTTTCATTGCATGGTAATTACACAATATAACATATAGGTTTCTTTCTAAACTTATTCTGATTTTTGTTGGTGGCCTACTGCATGGTCAGTTTTTGTAAAAGATCTGTGATACTTGGAATATTTTTTCCTTTTAGTATTTACTGCTTAGTATAAGTATATATTGTTACATATATATAATAAAATTTCATAATATAAATAAATATATAAAAATAATACAATATAGTTAATATCACAACTAAATAATATATAGCATATACAAAATGTAGTAAATTTACATATACACTATATATCAAAAATCTTCCTCATATCTTCAAGAGGAAAATTATTCAATATTTTTTTTCCTATAACATTCCCTTTAATCCTTTTATTTTTTTACATAAGTCAAAAAATACTTCTTTTTAAAAAAATATCAAGGCCTGGGGATTTAGCTCAGTAGTAGAGCTCTTGCCTAGCATGTGCCAGGCCTTAAATTTAAGTACTAGTATTGAAAATAAATCAAGTTATGAACACATCTTATGCTATGATTTTCTAAACTGTTCATGAAATCAACTCAGGTGTAGAGAAGGAAAGTACATTCTTATGTACATTCTTATGCCAACTTGTTTAATTTAACTTTGTCTTCTGAATTTTGTGTGGTGCTAGTGGATGCCAGTAGCTATACTCCCTACTCAGTTTATAGGTTCTCATTAAGGTCTCCAAATAGAGTAAATGAAGAAATATGCCAATAAAATATTGTACTCCTGTAAATGTCAAACGTGAGTGAAATGTTTTAATAACCAATAAATATTGATTTTATATTGTACAGCTATACTTCTCTTCTAAATAAAATTACTATTGAGTCCCTCTGTGATACTCATGGGTATATTTTCCCTTGACAGGCACATATTAACATCAATATGAATTATATTTGGATTTAAAAGGAACAATATTATGTCTTCAAGTTTACACTTTTTGTGCTGTACGAAAATCACATTATATTTGAGTAAGAATTTGTTCACCAAAATTTTCCTGTGTTCACTCTAAATGAGCCACTTTTTATATTAACTGACTACTTTGATTTTTTTTTCATCTACTTCATTCTGAGCACTTTGGAATATACAAGTATAGCAGACAGCACTATAATGTTTACTTCTGGCTTAATAGTAACCATCATTAGTGGATTAATACAACCTAGGTAGATCTTGTATGGCTCAAATGATGGTGTACATTATTTCAAGTCTTAAAGCAAAGAGTACTAAAAATCGAAGACTTTGTAAGGTGGTGGAAAGAATGCTCTGTATTCTAACCCCAGTGCATCACCAATTGTTTAAATTTACCTCTGACTCTGAATTTCCACAGATAAAATGGAAATTAAATAATTAGTTAATAACACAACCAAATGATATATGGCATAGTATATAGCAAATATAGTAATGTATATATATATATAAAATCTTCCTCAAAAATTTTCTAAATAAATTTGTATTTCAATAGGTTTTTCAAAGATCAATAAATTAGTAAACTAGGGGATAGACATGGAGATGTTCTAGATAGAGGGAAGGAAAGAGACAAGTACGACAAAATACAAATTCATTGTGGGTATTGTCTAGTTCAGTAATGGAAAATGAAGTGGATTCTGGTAATTTGAGCCAATTATGAATCTGTAAAATGCCACATATCTTTTAACCTGCCTAATTTATACATCATGCTATTCTTTCATGTATTTTGACTTTGGCTTAATTTGCCTCTCACTTTTACTTTCATCTTCTTTGACTTCAGTCATTTTTATTTTCTTCTGGTATACCCAGTTTTTGTTCACTTCTGTTGCTTTTCTGCTTTCTCACTGTTCCATCTCCATATCTGTGATATCTGTATTTCCTTGGACACAAGAGAAAGAACAAGTTACAGGTACACTTGATGTTCAAAGTGTATTGTTGTTGGAACTATTTTAAAATATTATGCCAAAATATTTCATGGGTTTATCTAACACCTCCATTTAAGGGACATGTAAATAAGTGTATGATTTACCATGTTGTATTTGTTGAAAAGAAATCTGTCAAATGAGAATATTTGGAGAGAAGGATAATGCTTTTATTCATCCATAAACTTATCAATACACATTCATTAAACTGATATTTATTGAAACTTGGCTGTGTCCCAGTCACTGGGCTAAGGGGTGAGTCCCTGTTTTCTAGGTATTTAAGACCTAGTCTAGAAAACAAATATCAAACAAGTAAATGTAGACTTAAATGTGCAATTTGTACACTGTAGTACATATTATAAAGGAAAGAGCTAGCTGCTGCGGTAGCCTATCAGTGGTGGACGTAATTTTAACTGAAGAGTCAGCATAGGACTTGCTGGAAAGTAGATTCTTAATTACAGACTCCCTCAAGACAAGTAATTTTTGGGGGTACACTAATTTCTCTTTGACTATTACAATGACTATTATCTTTCAGGTCAATTAGTACACATTTTTTTCTTCTTGTTTGGTGATTCTTGAACTATTTATATCAGTAATGGGTTTTATTTCATTTAACTTGCTGTAGAAGTATATCAGGACTCATCTTAATTTAGAGTTCTAAATTGGTATAGAAAAATGCATCCATTTTTTAAATGACTATTTTTAGTCAGGACATCTATTTGATCCTAAGAACAGTTTTTTAAAACCCCTCTGTTTATGCTAGTATTTCAATTTTAGATATCAAAAAATTAATATTATTTTTTTCCCCATTACCTGTGTGCCCTTCACCCCCTCCACCCTTCCCTATTTACGCAGACTTTGTTTCCATTTTTTTCTTTTCTCATAATTTTTCCTTTCCCTTCTTTCCTTTCCCCTTCCCCTCCCACTTCCCCTACCCCTTTGGGCATTTTCTTCCTATTTCAAATTATCAATTATTCATTTTAATCATTTTAAACCTTATTTACACTTTCAGTTTATCATATACAGGTATAAGCACCCAATGATAAAAGTAAACGTATTGTATACCTAAAATGAACCAATAAAATAATTTAAGCAAAAAAAAAAAAGAAACCAAAAGCTCAAAATCTTTGGAGGCAAAATAATAAATTTTAGCAATTACAAAATAAAGCAAAAGCAGCCTCAAAAAAATAATAATATTTGTAAAGGAATTTGAATTTTCATGTACATCAATTTCCTTAGTTTTTTTCTATATTTACAAGAGTTCTCAAATTAAGATGATTCCACAATTTTATGGCTGAGAACATGTAATAAGATATGTTAGCAACATTCCTAAGATCAACAGTGCACAAAATGGTAAAGCAAAAATTTAAAGAATTAGCAATCTAAATTCCCAGTCTACACCCTGCTTCTCTGTTCACCTGCTAAGCACTTTACATTTTCATATGAACTTATAGAAATGATGTGACTTGAGTTCCTCCAAAATATATGTTGAATTCCTAACCATTAGTACCTCAGAATGTGACATTATTTGGAAATGGGCTCACTGCAAATGCAATTAGTTAAGATGAGGTCATACTGAAAACTAGGCTAGGTTCTTCATCCAGTATGACTACTGCTTTTCTAATACAAAAAGGCATAAACACATAAGGGGAACATCACAGGACAACAGAGGCAGAAATTGAGGTGCTTCAGTTGCAGGCCAAGGAATGACAAAGACTGCCAACACTTTGCCGAAAGCTAGAAGAATCAAGAAAGCTTCTTCTCTATAGGTTTCAGAGAGATCATGGTCTCTATCCTCTTATGTAAGAAGTGACATTTTAGAACAAAAGTATCAAGGAGGAAAAGAGTACTAAATAGGATTAGTTTAGGTCCCTAGAACATAGCTGAAGCCATGGAGAGACATGTTCATGTCAAGTGTTTCTGCAAGCCTGACCAGTTCTCCAGATGCCTCCAAACATAACAGAGTAGGGCAGCCTTTTCTTAGTTTTGCCAGTTCTGATTCTGCAGTAGGTGACTTTGATTCTGCCTGCATTGGGCGTGCCAGACATAAGGAACTCCTTCCTTCTGGTTGAGGGTAAATCATTTCCTTGTGAACATGAACTTGCTATGTGCAAGCAAATGTGGTTTTGTTCTTCCTCAACAATACATTATTTTAAGGGTCATATATTAATTAATGTCTCCATTCAAATGCCATTTCCTTGATGAGACCATTCCCCTATTACTTTCATTTTACTTAATAATGCTTTAATATTTTATTTCTTTCCCTTCCCTCTTTTCTTCTCTCCTTTTTTCTTTCCTTTTTCCTTTTCTTTACTTCTGTATTATTTGGGACAAAATACCTACTATCATGAATATTGCCTAGGCCCATAGTAATATGTTCAAGAAGCACTGAATAAATAAATGCAAAAGTGCATATCTTTATGGAAAGTATAAAAACAATTATGTTTCATGTAAATTGTGAACAACCAAAATATTATTGTCGCTCAGATTAATAATACCATAAAGAAATTCAATCTCATAGTTATTTGTTTATACTAGTCATGAGATATTTACAACTGAAATATTTTTGTGCTACTTTATTAACACCACAGATGAAATAAAATATTAGTAGCTCACGGTAAGTTACGAATATAATAATGCTATTCTCATTGAAATAAATGCCAAATAAGACATGTGACTAGGCTAGAAAAAGTGCAATTTATTTTAATATAGTTCTTACCTTGTGTTTCTCAGAACATAAAACTATTATTCTCAAGCTCCAAGAGACAGTCACATGGTCTAGGGCACAACACAAGTTAAAACCCCTAACCTGGAATGACCTCAGATGGGGGTGACTGCTGGTCCTGACAAGGTACAGCTGTGTCCCAAGTTAGGCATAATATAGAAGTAAAGCACTGCAGAGTGTTTTCATAATTTTAAATGAAAGATGTAAAGCAAATGGATAATGTGCTAATATTGTCAGTTTGAAGGGTATGGTTTCAGAAATTACAGCATTTTCCCCAAGTAGTCTTGGCTGAGATAGAGGTCCTTTCTGTCCTCTTTTGTCAAGTTAGACTTGATAGATATTTCCTACTATTCATTAAATAATATCTAAATCATAAAGCAATAACCATCATATGACTCTCACATAACTATCTGTTTCTAAAAGAATTATAGCCCTGATGGCTTTTAATGGCCATTTACAATGCCAGAATACTCTTAGGTGATCTCCAGTGAAATCAGTCCAAATTGGTTACCCAGTGGAATTGATCTTTAGTTAAAGGTCAAATCCAATTTTTACCTTCAAAATTGAGAAGATTTGGATGCGAAGGTTGCCTCTTAATAATAATCTTCAGGGGAAAATCCACTTATATTCATTTTAAAACTCTTTATTTTGAAGAAGAGAAATAATACCATTCTTCCATCACCCCAAGTTTCAAAAGGATTGACAGATTGACATGGGGAATATCAGCAGGAGATTCAAATCATCAGTTTATTCTGTATAAAGCTCTTTAAAGTATATATCTTTGGAACTGCTGCAAACAAGACTTGCTAACACTTCCCCAAATATTTAAGTTTGCTCATATAGTCAAATAAAATCGCTGAACAGACACGGACATTCCAGTGGGCGTTTGACTGTTTAAAACTTACATTCCAAAAAATTAGAGAATACATTTCTTTCCTGCATATAGAATTTACCCCAATAAGGGTGACAAAAAAGGACTGGCTAAGCTGAACATGTCCAGAAGCCTTTTCCAAACTCATCTGTCACATAACATGGTGCTGTGGAATGACAGAGCCTCCCACACAGAGAAAAACTGGATCTTGAGTTCTTATAGTGTTTCCAATCTTAATAAATTCAATGCTGAAATCATAGTCGCCTGCCCACCCTGGAATCTCCTTTCCTCTGGTCTATGCATATGTGTGAAGGGCTCTCTCATCGGGAACGCCTATGTTTTTCACACCCTGCATCTCACAGCAAGTGTGTTTGCTTCCAACGTTACCCCTGAACCTACTCTCAATTCTGTAACTTGAGTCATTCCATTGAAGCAATGCTCAGAGCTCACTACTCCTTTGTGCAAAGCTCTGCAGTGGCTTTCATTGTACTTAGTATGAGCCCAAGGCCTTCCAGTGGCTTCAAAGGCCTTTCTGCCCTAGAATCCACTACATTTCTCACGTCCTGTCTTAATACCTGTCCCTTACTTATTTCTGCTCCAACTTCTCCAGCATTCTTATGGCTACTTAAACAGCTAGGTACGTGGCTACTCTGTGGCCTTTGAAGCAATTGTTCTCTCTGCTTAGAGACCTCTTCCCCCAAATATTTCCATGGCTGATTTCATTTTTTCCCAAATTGTTTGTTCTAATGTCATTGTCATCAACTCAAGGAGGCACTCAATGAAGCAACTCAACTCAACAGAGATTTATTGCTCTTGTTTACTCCAGACCTTTATTAAATTTTTTTTCATAGCATGTAACAACTGGTAACATATTCTGTAACTTACCAATTTGTTTTTAGTTTTCCATGTTTATTGCCTTTACACCATGATATTTAAGTGTATAGGTCAAAGACCTTTGTTTGGTTCACTATTACATCACAAATACCTAGCATAATGCCTGGGTTATAGTAGCTACTTAATAAATGTTATGAATAAGTAAACCTATCAGAAAACCATGTTGACTCTACCTTCAAAGTATAACTTTAATCTATTTCACACCACACTATCATCAACTCCTTTGTCAATAACTTGGTCTTAGCCATCATTTTAAATGGTCTGATTATTGCTATTAACTTCGTCAATGAGTCTTATCTCTATATACCACTGTTTGTCCACCTTTATTCTAAAATATACTCATAAAGCACACAAACCTCAACAGAAACACAAAAACAAAATTAAGATGTAAGTTAGATTGTGGCACAGCCTCCAATTCTCCAATGTCCTGTTTCCTCCACTCTCAGTAAAATCCATGGTCTTTCAAGTCTTAAGGCATTACCCTTCTCATCCTTTCTGCCTGACTCACTCTACTCCATTTTTCTGCCCTCCTCACTGCTCCTTTTTTATTGGGCCACTTGCATTTGTGACTCTTTCTGTCTGATATGCTTTTTGTCCAGAAATATTCATAACTGGCTTCTTGCACCCTTAATGTCTTTATTTAAATGTCACTTTCTCAACGGAGTCTTCCCTGATTACCCCACTCTATGTTCTAACCCCTCCACCAATATTAATAGTCCTCTGCTCTGCTTTTTCTTCATAATACTTACAGCTTTGCCTCATATGATATTGCATATTTGTTATTTGTTGTTTTCCTCAGCTAGCATCTAAGCTTCGTAAGGGCAACGATTTTCATCTACTTTGTTCACTGCATTGCCACCACGGTCTATCACAGTGCTTGACACACGTAGATGCTCAATTAATAACTGTAGGGGAAACAAAATGAAGTATGTACTCTTGGCATTTGGAAATGCTCAGAGGAAATGCATGTGTATTAGTCAGTGTCCAGTGTGAAACAAATGGCACATTCTAACTAATTTGAACAGAGTTTAATAATAGGACTATTTACAAAGGTAAGGCCAGGGTGTAAGGAGAGCACACAGGAGAGAGTTTTATCCCCAGGATAGCATCAATGCCAGTCTCTCCTTCTCTTCCAAATGAAACCCAGAAAATAAGAGAGCCCTTCGACACGGTCAGCTTTCAAGGCATCAAGCAGTTGGGGGAAAGATCCTAGTAGGGCAAATGATATTCAGGATGATACTGTTGGTGACTTCTAATGTAACTGAAAGAGGCAAAAACCTCTACTTTCCATATTCTCTCTTTATGCATATTTTATCTATCAACTCTCTCTCTCTCTCTCTCTCTATATATATATATACACACATTTAAATTCTCTAGAAACACATGCATTAATTACCATGATTTATTGAATTTAAAATCTAAACTTTCCTTATCTTCTAAGACAAAATTTAAATACCAATGAGTGTAGGACTTCCTGCATTTCTGGGGCCAGTGTCTGGATTCTTGTAGTATCTATAAAAATAGAAGGTGGGGTCTTCATTTAAGAGGTCATTGTGATGCAGAATGGATGATTTTGTGTGTAATTTTTATAAATAAATACTATAAAGTAATTGAGATATTGGGAAAGAAATAGTTAAGACAAAGTGATGAAGTGCAACAGTGGATCACTTCAGATAATGTAGGAAGAACATTCCCAAGGAGGTGGTCTTGAACCTCACAGCAATGATGAATGGGAAACCAAGTGAAAGGGAATATCAGAGAGAGATCATTTTAGGCAGAAAGAAGAGCAAGTAAGTGTGCAGATGAGTTTAGAGAGCAAAAGTCTCTGTAGACTCAGAACATAGTGCTCAAGGAAATCTGGAGGAAAAGATGATAAGGTAAAAAATTAGGGAACAAGAAGATAATTTGTGACTTTGTAAGGAATAGAAAGAGGTGGTATTTTATTCAAATTGCAGCAAGTTGTCATTAGAGAGCTCCAAAACTAAGAATGACATGTTCTGATATACATTTTAAAAATATGCTATGGTATATTGTAAATTACCATAAGAATTTAAAGAATATTGCAGGTATTGTAAAGAAAATTGCAAATCTGTTTTTGTTAAAATGTGACTGTAATATCTCTTTCCATAATTTTACTTCCAGGATTTCCATGTTATTTGTTTTAGCTTTGTCTTGAAAAATATGTTGTAGGAATATGTTTTAAATTATTTTTGTTTACTTTGTAATTTACTTAAATTTATGTCTTTATTTAGGTTTCTGTTCTATGGCCTTTTGCAACCTTCTGAATTTTTCCACTTTTTTTTTGTTTTGTTCTGTTTTTTAGAATTGGTGGAATACTCCACAGTGCAGTTCAATGTCTTCTAGTTGTTTGGAGATGGTATACTCTACTTCATTTCTTTTCTTTTTTTTTCTACTTCATTTCTTTATGCTGCTCCAATTTAAAAATCAATCAGTTAAGAATACAAACTCTTGGCAAGACCCATAGCTTTAACCCACTCTCTACCACTACCTGTGCTCTCTTGAGAGAAAATTCCCTTAGTAAAACAGGACTAATAGCATATAAGGCTATAGCAAATGATATATACAGCCCTTAGTGCTTAATATATTCTTTGAATTGTAAGAGAGCTTTTTAAATAAATGATAACACATTATAGTGGGTTGAATTATGATCTCTCAAACAGCAATTCCACCCAGAATCTGTGAATCTGATATTATTTTGAAAATGTGTATTTGACGGATCTCCTTCTGGATTAGGGTAAGCTCTAAATCCAGTGACATGCTTTTGTAAGAGATAGAGATGGATGCACATGAGGATAAAGTCATGATGGAAGCAAATTTAGAAGTGATACCTAGACAAAGAAGGAACACTGAGAATTCCTGGCAGCCACATAAAGCTAATAAAGAAGCATGGACTAGATTTCCCACTCAGAAACCCCAAAAGGAATCCATACCACTAATACTTTAATTTGGAACTTCTGGCATCTGTAGCTGTGAAAGTATGCATTTCTGGAGTTGAACTATTCAATTTATTGTAATTTAGTATGATGATCTTGAAAACTAATAAACACATTCATAGTGTCTAAGAGAATTTCAGTTCCTCCCTAAACAAAGATAAAGTTCTTAGCTAACTATTACTTTTGTTTTCTGCATTCAGTGCCATACAATATTTCTTGAAATCATTTGGGATTTACTTTTATTTTGTTATAATTTTGTTTGGTATCGCTGTATTTTCATGAATCATCCTTTAACAAGTATCTAAAGATTCATAGCCATAATAGCAATAATTACTTAGTCATGAAATTTATAGCTATTTTATTCCCTAAAGTTCCTTACACCTTGTATCTTTCTTTAATCTGTTAAAAGACTTTAAAATGGAAACCATGTGGCAGGTACACTCCTCTCAATAGTTTGAATGGTGTGATAGTGATAAACCATCCTTAACCTGTTATCTTTCCTGAAAAATTAGTACACAATACTTAGTATAAACTTGTAGATGTCAAATGTAACTTACATAGCTAACTCATAATATGACAATTATTAGTATTATCATTAGTGTTATCATCATTTTCATCATATTTAAGATGGCAGAAGTTCCACACCATTACATTGTGCATTGAACAGCAGGTGAAAAATCCAGATTCAAACATTTACCTTGTGTGTGTTTAATTACTTTTTGCTTTTTACACTTCATCTTTTGTTCACTTTACTTAGAAAATTTGTCTGAGTGTAAGTTAATAAAGTATGATTTAAAAGAGGTGAGAAATCTATCATGTTTACCATTTCTATATAGCATATCTAAAGTCCAAGAGGAAATGAAGCTACCTTTCATTCTGCCCAATTATTTACATACTTTTGGAGAAAAGTGACACAAACATCAACATTAAAAAATACATTCACTAATTTCCAAATAACATCAATTAAACTGGCCAGAGGTAGGTTTGGGATTGTCCATTGGCAGCACAATCATCATCACTGCCAAGTCTCTCATATTTCATGAAGTTAAAGTAAGCTCCTGGCTCACATCCAATTTCCCTGTCATTCATTTATCCAAGAAAGAAAGATATTTGATCACGTGCCTCAGAGGGGCTCTATTATGGGTATATCCAGTCCAGAAAGCAAAGGAAATAAGTAAAGCTCAGCTTAAATGGAGTTTCCACTCTCCAGGATTTTACTTTTGAGTCAACTCAGGACACGAACAATCCAGTTAGTATCAAGAAGGGGCCCTGAAAGCAGAAACAGAGAAAGACCTCAAAAGTCAAAACTGAGACATTCACAAGCATTGGATATGGCCACTGCCTTACACTTCCTAGGAGGAGCATAGTTATGTAATCAGCATAGGGTATATGTGACAACTCCAGGAGAAAAGTCCTGTCTATAAGGTTGCTGAGGTTGCTAATGTTTAGAAATGAACTTCTCCGGAAATGGAGAAGGCATTAAAAAGTAAACAGAATTAGTATTGTATTAATCACTTTCCAGTCACTAAGACACAATACCTGGCACTCACAACTTAAAGCAGAGGTTTATTTTGCTCAAGGTTTCCAGTGGGTTTGGTCTAACGTTGGCTGAATCCAAGGCACATGCAGTAGGATAGAAAGCATAGCAGAGGAAAGCTGTTCATCCCATGGAAGCCAGCAAGCAGAGATAGAAAGGAAGCAGCAGGGACAAGAATACACCCTTCTAGTTCATGCCCCAGTGACTCACCTCCAAAGAGGGTCCACCTCTAACAGCACACCGAGCCAGGAACTCTTCAGTGGATAAATCCACTGACAAGTATTAAGGACCCTGTGATCCAATCACCTTCCAAACACAGGAGACTTAGGAAGCCATTTTAGATCAAAACTGTAGATCTAAATGCTTATAACCTGAGGTTATTCCCAGCTCCATCATCTGTAATCCGTGACCATTTCATCAGTAAAATATATAAATAAATAAATGTACTAAATTTTCAGCATCTGTTTCTGTATTGTTCCAATTGATGAGATTTATCAGAAAAAATGCTATGATTTTTAAATATTCCTATAATACATTTATTCTCTATATGATTTAATTTCTTTTAGGAAGTAATCCTTTTGGAGTTAAGCTTTTTGAATCATCTCTGAATAAGAACTCCTAAGTCATTGCTGAAACTGGGAAACAATACAGAAAACAAGCAAGCAAATGAAACAAAAACTAGTAAGAATGAAGGAAAGTCGGTCATACTGGGATGCAGAATCAGTTTCCACAAGCATAGAGCAACAGTAGGTGGTGTCATTGACTATGAGCCTAAAGAAGAGAAGGCTCCAGCAAGAGGGAAGGCTGTTTACTCCTTTGACATTGTTCTCGGAGGCACCAATCCATTCTTCAGTAAAGAGCCACCTTTATGATTTGGTTATCTGTCTCTTAGACTTTGATGCTTATTATATCATTATGTATTTAAATAAGTCCTGAGCTTTCAGCAGTCTCCTAAATGACACTAAATTACTTTTGCTATTTAAAATGAACAATTGTTTTTATAGCACGAGACTTCCCTTGGATGGACAGCATTCAGGGAGTGATAGCCAGCTGCCTTGGGAGTGAGAGACTCTCCTCTCCAAGCAGCAAGATTTTCTTATAACTTCAAGACATCTTAATACTTTATATCTTATGCACACCCCATTTAGGATAGAGCTCCTAAATAAAAACTCTGAGCATTTTCTCTTTTGCACATCTTATTGGCATTACTGTAAAACAAGGTTCATTCTCATTCCACAGAAGAAGCAGAATTTTTACTCTCATCTTTTTATATTGATTGGATGAGTATAAAATGCAGGTAAATCTTGATATTCATGTTGTTCCATTGGGATGAAAAGCTATTGAAATTGCATGAAGCAGATATCCATATAACTTTTAGGAAAAGAAGAAGAGCCTCAATCCTTTTTTTTTTAATAGCACTTTTTTTATGGTCCAGATATTCTATAAAGTATGTCTTCTCCAAAGGAAATTATGGGCTTCCTCCCTAGAGTTTGCAAACAAAATTTGTTGACACTATCAATTTTTCTATTTAGATCTTTCATAAAATGGTCCAGAAACACAAAATATCCAAGATATTTACAAATGAAGATGGACAGTCCCTCACTTAACAACTGGATATCTCTCAGTATGTATTTGCAATAGGAATTTTAGGAGTTTGGAAGATTTTTCACATGGATCTATTCCTTTGTTCTATTCTGGCAACTTCTCATAGCTTCTACCAGTGGTATATGGGATGAAGGTGGTGGATAGGTGGAGTAAAGTCTCTGAACATCATAACAACCAGAACAGTCTTATTTCATGCCTTCTATTTCTTTATACTTTCTATTGAGACTTCACAGCCAAAAATGAATTGAAGTCTATTGTGCTGGCTTCCTTGCTCAACAATATGAAATTCTGGATAGTCTCATGTTTTATCATGTATATGTACCAAATACTCATAATGAAAGTAGTCATTATATGTCACAAACATGTACTAATGCATAAACCTTTTTTAAAAAATCTTCATCTCAATACATAGCTAACATCATGAAAAATATAGATAATATAGATGTAAGGGTGTAAGGAAATGAAACAAAAAAAATACTTGAATCTTCTCAAAGGGGAACTGGGAATAGAAACCTGTGCTTAAAATCACAACCTCAAACACCTATACACTGAGGAACAGGGTAGACCAGGAAAATTGTCTGCAAAAGCAGATATCAAGTACGAGGCATGATGAAAATACAAAGTAAATAAATTTTAATAATTTGCTACAGTAAAAGACAGGTTGCCATTAGTCCTCTTCAGAATGCTCCCCCTGACCTCCAACCACTTATCTCATTGTTCTAGCCACTTTCTGAAGCAGTTCTGAAAGCCTACTTTCATGAGTGTCTTTATGAGGCGTGATTAAAAATACGGTGATTGATGCCAGGGGAAAAGTAGGCTTATAAAAACATTACAATGTGTCCTTACCTGCATTGTTTTCTGGATCTAGCAACATATGACTTCTGGATCTTCCACAAAGTAAAAATGATCATGAAAAGTAAATCAATCAGTTCAGAACATCTAGGTAGGCTTGGCAGCACAACTAAAGACACTGGCAACAGAAGATGTCCAGAATTGCTCCAGAAAGAGGTAACAATGATGAGGGATATGTGTTTGATGCAAGGCGAAGTATTTTTGAGGGGGATTAACAGCAATATGTCTTTTACAGTAACAATTTTTTTAAAGTAAATATTCAATGTACTATTTGATCATATTTTATATTCTCACCATAATTATTATGGAAAAGAAAAAAGTCTACAATGAATATATGTTTACATAAAGCAGTCTAAATTCATCACTAAGTTTAAATTCTTATTTTCTAAATGCTGAAACTTCCACACTGAGAAAATTGTTGATAGTCATCATCGTTTGATAATTTCTCCAGGAGCTAAGTACAAATAATTTCTATGGAAACATTCTCTAAACCTAGGCATTATAGGATCCCAAAATAAAAATGCAAGAAATATGAGTAGATTATTAAAAAATGAGTGAGCAAGACATAAGAATAACAAAAGTTACTATAAATGAGCCATTTTTATAAGAATAAAATAAATTTTCCATGGATAAATTAAGACTTGAAACAAATCTCAGTGTACTTTTTAATAAGCAGACTTGTTTGTTCTACAAAGAGAATTAGTGAGAAAAACCTAGACTCAATAATATCACCCAAGAATGCTATACAGAGATACAAAGAGAGATTGAGGAATACAGAAGAAGAATAATGTCTACTATTCTATTAGACTTCTGGAAGGATATGAGATACAGAGAAATATTTGAAGTTACAATAGCTTAAAACTTTCCTTAAATAATACCAAAACACAGAATAGAAAACAGTGAATCCAAATCTGGGTGAAGTTTTTCAAATCCACATTCTGTAGTGAACCTGTAATCTATTAAGTCTGAACATAATCACCTTAAAAACAAAAACAGAACATCAGACTGCTTGAACATTATATTAACATTAAAGGACAGAAATAGTACCTGGAAATATAGTATAATGTGGTTCCATTAGTAACTTTAAAATGGTCAGGGAGAAGGATTGACAACTTAGAATTGTAAACCGAACTAACTTGTCCCAAAGCAGACAAAACAACAAAATTCTCAAAAAAAAAAAAAAAAAAAAGATCGAGAGAATATATGAGCAACAGACCATTACAAAAGGAATTCCAAAAAGTCTATTTCAAGAAGGAAAATAATTTCAGTCTTAAGATGCAAGAAAAAAATGATAGGCAAAGAAATCAATAAGGAAACGAATAAATCTAAATAAAATTCAATGATGTAAAACAATAATGAGAAAGTGTAATAGCTAGAGATAGAAGATAGAATTGTTTCTAGCCAAATACATCATAATTATTGTGGGTTTTGGTCAAACTTTTCTGAGGTTCACATTTTATTAAATATTACATTAGTAAATCTGCTAAGATAACCGGAGTAGTCACTAATATATTTGACATAAGTGAAATAAATTTTAAATATATAGAAAAAATGGAATAAAATTGTAAAAGAATTAAGTGCAAGAGAAGTCAAAAAAGAATAAAACACACATCTAAAAGTAGAACAATACAAAATCATACAAAATAAGATACTAGAAAAACTCCAATAACTTTCCTACACAGACTATTCTTGATAATTAAAAGACAAAAGTTGTCAAGCTAATTAAATAAAACTATCCTGTAATGTGCTTATAAAAGACATACTTAAATCAATGTATAAGAGAAAGCTTAAGTGGAAAATTACTGAAAAGTTTCCAGGGATTTACTAACTAAAACAATGAGTAGTTAAATAGATATAAAAGAAAGTACATATTAAGAAAGAATAAATTGCTGCAAAAAGAATATTTCTCCATAAGTATAAAAGTTTCAGTCTAACAGAAGTACATGACAATATCAAACTTATAAAATCCTTATAGTGTCATCCCACACACCAAAACTTTCCGTACTTAAAGGAATATGTAAAATCGCAGCATCACACTCAGACTCTTTAACACACATTCCGTAATTGTTAAGTGAAAGGCAACATATCAGTAAAAACAGGCAGGATTAGTCCAATTTGATGCATTGAATATGTATGGGATGCTGCAGGCAATAATTTTGTGTGTACATTCTTTGTCAAAAACTTAACTTTCTATGAGGCCGTGATATGGCCTGAACATATCTCAAAGAGTCATCATCATGTGGATGGTAATCTAAGGTTAAGAAATAAATACCAAAATTTAATTTTAAAATGCAAATGAAATTGAAAATTAGATACTAAACATTCTCAAATAATTGATAGGTAAAAGAAAACTGTCAAAGTAGAAATGTAAAAACTTTAAGAAATGAATAGTTAAAATACTATATATCAATAATTAAGGTTACAAATAAAGAGTTAACTCACATGAAATTTTTTAAGTATTCATATTACAAGAGAAAAAAGCTGAATGTTTATGAGAAATTAGGTAAAAAGCCACAGAATAAACTCAGCAAACTTAAAATAAATGAATTGAATAAATATGAGATCCAATTATGAGAACTGACACAGGCAATTTACATTATTTGAAAAGGCTGATAAAGCAGACTAACTTGCATAAGGATTGATTAGAAAAGGAAAAGAGAAAAATGAAGGAATCATTGTTAGAATTGAAAATGCAATATAGTAAAACATGTATCTGCTATGTAAGAGACAATGGAACCAAATTATGAAACCCCTTATGTTAGTAAGCATGAAAATTTTGATTGAATTGTTAATTTTCTTGCAAAGTTCAATGTAGCAAAACTGTGTTCGCAAAGTAAAAAGAATCAATATTTGATTTTCATTGTAAAATATGTATCATATTTTAAATTCTGATGGATTATTAATGAAATCTCAAAAATTTTATTAGGAACTTTGAGCAAATATTCTAGAAATAGATGATTTTAATATCATTAGTTCTTCAAAAATATGAAAAAAGAGAGAATAGAAAAATTATCCAAATAATTTTAAGAGGCCAGTCTCAGTCGTATTTTTTTTAGAACAAACAAACTGACAAAAGACCAGGCAGAAAGAATATTACATGTGGATCTTACAGGTACAGATATTCCTATAGAAATCTCCAAAATACACATTGAGAAAGCAAGTGATACCCCATCAGCTAGCTCTATTCATGCATGAATGTAGGTCTCACTTTTGGAAGTGCCATTAACATAATGACCATATGCTCTGCTTTGAACATGGTGGCATCCATAGTGGTCCATGCATTAAAGCCTTGGTCCTTGGTCCAGGTGGTGCTCTCATGTGGTACTGTGCATCTTCAGGCCTTGGGATGTTCTCAGAGGTCCTTGGCTCATTTAGGTCCTAAAGACATGGTGGGGCCTCAGTCCACCTTCTCTCTCTCTCTGCTTCCTGGCTGATGATATGTAAGTGGTTTGTTCCACCAGGTGCTCCTGCCATGATGTGCTGCCCTCACCAGAGGCCCAAATTGGGGCTCCTCACCTTGGACTGAAACCTCAAAAACATGAGCAAAATGAACCTATTTTCTTTATAAACTAACTGCCTCATGTGTTTCAGTGTAGTAATATAGAGACAACTAATACTCCTCTCCAAAATATTAAGAATATATGCACACCCATGTTTATAGCAGCACAGTTTGTAATAGTTAAATCTTGGAAACAACCCAAATGCCCATCAACCAAAAATGGATAAACAAGATGTGGTGGTTTGTTTTTTTTTTTTGCAATGGAGTACTACTGAGCCATAAATACGGATAAACTTGAGACATTTCTAGGTAAATGGATGCACCTTGAGACCATACTCTCAAGTGAAACACATCAAACACACGTGTAAATATCACATTGTCTTTCTGGTGTGAGGAACTGAAAGTGTACATAAGGTCCAAAATGTATAATAGATACTGTGAAATGGGAAAAAAACAGTTTAAAATAATGCCAAATGTCAGATACATTGTTAATAATTAAAATGCTTCATGCAATAAACGGTATAGTTTTCTTAGGAGATGAGTTGAGAGATAGATTAGCAATAGAAAATATATCCTTTTAATTCATGATACACAGTGTATTTACCATTGTTACACTCTATTTTGTCCTGAAATTTTATTTTTTCATAGAACTGCTTTTATATTTTCTTTATTAATATCTACTTTATTACATCAAAATAAAAACATAAAAAATAAAATATTAAATAAGAAAAACTATGAATATGAAAATAGAGGTTAAAAAATGAATTAGGTACCATGCAATAACTATGATAAAAACTCAGCAATCCAAAAAAAGAGGGAGGAATGTCTTAAAATGACAGAGATTCTGACAAAAATTATGGTATAAAAATGATTCCTTCTGAAATTAAAAATGAGTTAAAGTGTCCACTGTTACCACTTGTTTACATTATTTTCTATTTTTTTTCATCTACTGTGCAAGATATATACCAAGTTCATAGACAGGAAGCCTCAACATTTTAAAATGTCAAGTCTCTTCAAATTGCTGTATAAATTCAACCTAATTCCAGTAAAAGTTCAAAAGCACTTTCCATGGAATTCACCAAACTGGTTATAAAATTAACATGAATAAGAATAGGACCAATATTTAAAAGACATTTAAAAAGAATCAAATGAAGGAACTTGTATATATTAAAACATTTAAAAATACGTAAGTATGACAACATTATTAGCAGAGATTAGGATAAAGAGGATAATGGAACAGAATACAGAGAGTTCTGAGAATCAACCCACACTTTTATGTAACTTGATTAATGATAGAACTGACATTTCAAAGTACTGAGAAAAAAAGGACTTTTCAATCAATTCTACTGGCAAAATTACTTATTTATATGGAAAATTACAGAATTATATCTTTATCTCCAACACTTTCTTGGGTTTTAGGAGACACTTTTGAAAGCCAAACTTTTACATTTACAGAATAAAATCTGGAAGATTATGTTCATTTGCAGGAGCTTATTGTAGAAAAAGATTTTGTAATACACATTATCTAAAAAGAAAATAAAACAATAATTACAAATATGTTTGATGATTTTTCCAGCTTGTTGTCATCAAATGATGTCATAACTTGAGAGAACAGAGAAGCTTCAAATGGGAGAAAATTGCCCTAAAACATTGACTATTGAAGGACTGAGATCCAGAAAATATAGTGAAAATACAAATCTATAACTGAAATATAATGCAATAAGAATGGAAAGAATGGATATATGGAAATTAAGAAAATATGAAATATATGAATATATGTAGTAAATAAATATATAAAGGATGAATAATAATAAAATCATAATGATTTCACTTTATAGGTTGAGAGAAAACTAAAAATTTTAGCATTTGAGGTAGGCAAGGTATGAAATACCAAGAATCTTACACACCATTGGTGAAAGTAACATGGGAACAAATAATATAGTTGGAAGAACTTGATATTATTTAGCAATATTGGCAATGTGATTGTCTTATAGCCTTAGGGTTTCTCCTCTAGATCTTACTCATTTGCCCCAGAGGACAGGTGTACAATGTTCATAAAACCCAGTTTTAATAGCTCAGACCAAAATCCAGACACATCTCAAATGTCATCATTAGTGGAGTGTTCGAATAAACTGTGGTATATTTATACAATGATAAAACTAAGTTAAATACACTACACGCACAATTCTTACTTAAAAAGTAAATTTCTGATGAACAATACAGTATTTCATTAATACTCAAAAGGGAAGTACTCATAATAAACATAAAATTTACATTAATGATTATCAGTAGAGTATGAAACAGAAAAGGAGAGCCCCACAGAGTACTATGATGACCCTGTGGTGTGTTCCATCTAAAACTAGAATTATAGGAGGTCTGTTTTAATGTTATACACACAGTATGCCTGCAAAGTATGAGATATATAACACATAAAAATACATACCAAGTATATGATAATTTTTTGAATGTGTCCCTAAGCACCAAGTCAAATGTACTTATTTTTCAGGAGTCCTCTGATTACAAGTAAAGTAAATGAAACCCAAACTAACATAAGCATAAAGGGAACCTACTAGTTCAAGTAACTGAAATCGCATGCTGGAAATAATGATGGTCTTACAGTTCAATATCTGCTGTTTCTTGCTCATGTACATCACTGCCTTCAGTTGCAGTCTCCTTGTTGTAGTGAGATAGGTTCTGTAGCTCCAGTTTTATAACCTCTCAGGTCCAAGTACAGCAAAGAAGGGGTAACTCTTTTCTTGACCTCACAAACAAACTCTAGCTCTGGCTTGGGTTGAATTTTCCTTTCTGTGATTGAGTCCCGGAATTGCCTCTGCCTGAGAACACACGAGCACCTCCAGCTCATTAGGTGTGAGCAACATGTTCCCAGGTGTGATTCATGTTCCCGAATCAGCACAGATGAGTGACTCATCAAAGGCAGGTACTATGTTTTACAGTGTTGTCTCTCCAAATCCAACTGGGGTGCTAAAACAGAATATTGTAAATGGGCTGAGGTAAGCAACGGTGCTCAAATATACTCACAAAAGCCTATTTAAATTCAAATGAACTATAGTTCATATCAACCAATTACCATTTATTGTTAACATATATAAAGAGCAGGCATTGTAATGAATTTTGAAGCAGAGAGAACTAAGTCAGTCTCAGCTTTGTCCATGCTCCCTGAATAAGTGAGATTTTTCTGCAACATGAAAATTATATTTCTACTTCACTTTTTTGCTGCAAGGATCTAGTTATATGTGGAATAGAGTTTATACAGGATAGCAAATGTGAAATAAACAATCTTCATCATTACTGTCATCCACACTATTATTTTCTTCATCATCATTGTCATCACTATTATCACTAACTGAATATTCACAGGAATATGTTTCACTGGCAAAAATACTCGGAGTTTATTCTATGGTCGTTAAGAAAAAATATTCACTTCTACCTCATATATTTGTTGCATTTTTTAATTAAGTTTAATTATTGGTACATTTTAGGTATACAATATAGTTACATTCATCATTGGGATCTTGTATCTTTACATGATGTATCTTGGTTCTTATTTTTTCCCCATTCCCCGGCCCACCCTTCATGCCCTCCACCCTTCTCTATTTACAGAAAGTTTGTTTCCATTTTTTCCTTTTCTCATATTTTTCCCTTCTTTCCTTTCCCCTACCCTTCCCACCTCCCCAACTCCTTTAGACCATTTCTTCTGATTTCACATTATCAATTATACCATTTGAACCTTATTTACACTTTTAGTTTCTCACACCAGAGAAACTATTTGGTATTTACACGTGTGTGTCCTACTTATTTCACTCAAGAGTATGGCCTCAATGTATATTTGTTGCATTTTAAAATTACTGTCCTTGTCACAACGTACTGCATTTGTGTTTATATATGTTTTCTCACCAGAATAAGATCTTCTTGTGTACAGTATTTAATCCATCCCTTACTACAGTTCTTGGTATATTTCCCTGCACATAATGGGAAAGAAGGGGTAAGGTAGCATAAATGGAACCCATATTGATCAGGAGTCTACCTCACAGAAAACACTGTACGTCATGTGTTATGGGCATCTTACTGTGTCTTAGTAAGAACTATATTGTTTAAACAGTGTTATTCTCATTTTTAAATATGAAGAAATTATATCACATTACCTGATTAAAATGCATCATCTCATAAATTCCAGAGCCAGCATTAGAAATGCAGTATGTTGGAATTCCAGAACTACTCACTATCACACACTAATATTTCTTTTTGTTGTACTAATTATATCGGTACATTTTAGGTATATAATATAATGACATTCATCATTGGAAATATGCAACTTTACATAATCCATCTTGGTTCTTAATTTTTCCCCATTCCCCTGCACTCAGTTCACCCCTCCATCCCTCCTTATTTATAAAGACTTTGTTTCCATTATTTCATTTTTGCATATTAATTCCAGTCCCTTCTTTCCTTTCTCCTACCCCTCCCACTTCCCCTTCCCCTTGGCACCTTTTCGCCCTATTTCACATTGTCTATTATAACTTCTAGGCTTATTTACACTTTCAGTTTCTCACACTAGAGAAACTCTTCGATATTTTCACGTGTGTCCTATTTATTTCACTTAAGAGTACCACCTCAATGTGCATCTATTTAGCTATAAATTTTTCTAGTTTCTTGTTCTTTATGGCTGAGTAATACTCCATTTTATGAAAAAACCACATTTTCTATATCCAGTCTCCAGTTTGTGGGCAATTGGGTTGCTTCCAAGTTTTAGCTATCACGAACTGTCCTGCTCTGAACATGGGTGCAAATATATCACTGTGGTATGATTCTTTTAATTCTTTAGGAAAGATATGAAGCAGGGAAATAGCTGTGTCAAATGGGACTTCCAGTCCTATTTCTTTGCAGTATCTCCATATGGGTTGCACCAGTCTACACTCCCACCAGCAGTGGAGCAGTGTTCCTCTTTTCCCACAGCCCCGCCAGCATTTGTTATTGGTTGATTTCTTGATAGCAGCCATTCTTTCTGGAGTGAGGTGGAATCTCAGAGTTGCTTTCATTTGCATCTCTCGAATAACCAGTGATGTTGAACATGTTTTTATATATTAATTTGCTATTTTTACTTCTTTGTCTGAGAAATATCTGTTCATTTCAGATGCCCATTTTCAGATTGGGCCTATAAATTTGGGAGGTCTGATCTTTTTAAGTTCTTTATAGATTCGAGATCGTAGACCTTTGTCTGAAGAAGAGCATGTGAAAATGTTTTCCCACATTGTGGGTTGTCCCTTCACACTGTTGGTGGTTTCTCTTGCTGCACAGAAGCTTTTTAGTAAGAAGAGATCCCACTTGATGATTGTTTGTGCTAGTTCATGGGCAACTGAGGTTTTGTTCATAAAATCTTTTCCTACACCAATATCTTCAAGAGTTCTTCCTAACCTCTCTGGTTTAGTGTTTGTGTTTTAATATTTAGATCTTTAATCCATTTTGATTTTAGTTGAGTGTAGGTGAGAGAGATATAGGTATAGTTTTAATCTTTGTCAAGTTGAAACCCAATTTTTGTAGCACCATTTATTAAAGAGGCTATCTCTCCTCCAGTGAGGGTATTTGGCCCCTTTGTCAAAGATGAGGTGGCTGAGTGTGTCTGGAGTTGTTTCTGCATCTTCTAATCTGTTCCACTGGTCCTCAGGTCTGTTTCTTTGCCAGTACCATGTGCTTTTTATCACAATAGCTTTGTAGTATAGTTTGAAGTTGGGGGTTGTAATACCCCCTGCCATGTCTCTGTTACATAGAATTGCTTTTGCTATTCTGGGTCTCTTCTTGTTCCAAATGAATTTTTGGATTGTTTTCTCAAGGTCCACAAAGTATGCTGCTGAAATTTCAATTGGGATTGCACTGAATCTATATAGCAGTTATGGAAGTATGGCCATTTTCACTATGTTGATCCTTCCTACCCAGGATCAAGGGATGTCTTTCCATTTTCTGATATCATCTTCAATCTCTCTTTTCAGAGTGCTATAGTTTTCAGAGACAAGGTCTTTGATTTCTTTTGTTAGATTGATTCCTACGTATTTCAGTTTTGTGGTGCTATTGTGAAAGAAATTGTTTGCCCTATTTCTCTCTCAGTGAGTCTGTTGTTCGTGTAGAGGAAAGTTATTGATTTTGGTGTTTTGACCTCATATCCAGCTACTTTACTGAATTTGATTATTAAGTCTAGAAGACTTTTGGTGGAGTTCTTGGGGTCTTCTATATAAAATATCATGTCATCTGCAAATAATGACAATTTCACTTCTTCATTTCCTAACTTTATTCTGTTTATTTCCTTCTCTTATTTAATTGGTATGGCTAATGTTTCCAAGACTATATTGAACAGGAGTGGTGATAGTGGACATCCTTGTCTTGTTCCTGATTTTTGTGAGAAGGAATTCAGTTTTTGACCATTTGGTATGATATTGGCTATTGGTTTTTCATACATGGCTTTTAACAGATTGAGGTAGAGACAGTCAATTTTTGTTGGGTTTTTATCATAAATACATGTTTGATTTTGTCAAATTCTTTTTCTGCATTGATTGAGATGATCATATGGTTTTTATCCTTGGTTCTCTTGATATAGTGTATTACATTGATTGATTTGCATGTGTTGAACCATCCCTGCATCCCTGGGGTGAATCTCACTTGGTCAGGGTGTAAGATCTTCTTGATGATCATCTGTATTCTATTTGCCATTATCTTATGAAGAATTTTTGCATCTATGTTCATTAGGGAGATTGGCCTACAGTTCTCTTTTTCAGTTGGGTCTTTCTCTGCTTTGGGGATCAAGATGATGCTTGCTTCCAGGAAGGAATTTGGGAGTTTTGCTTCCCTTTCAATTTCATTGAAGAGTTTAAACAGTAGTGGCAGTAGTTCCTCTCTAAATGTCTTGTAGAATTCTGCAGTGAAGTCATCAGGACCCAGGCTATTTGTCGTTGGTAAGTTTTTAAATTGCATTTTCAATTTCATTGATTGATATTGGGTCATTTAGAAATTTTAGGTCTTGTTCGCTTAACTTTGCTAATTCATAGGTATCTAGAGATCTGTCCATTTCATCTGTTTTCCATCTTATTGGTATATAGTTCTGTCTACTCATCAGTAAGTAATAACTGAGGGTGCTCAGTTTCATTTTGAATTCTCCCTGTTGTGACCTTGGGAAGGTGGGCCACTGTAGAGGTGAGGAAGGGCCTTGAAGACTGAATGGCAGGTAAAGATAAAGCTGTCATTAACCCATGAAGCTACAGCCCTGTGATGTCCAGGTGTGGGGACCTTGAATCTCTGTAACCTTTAGGGACACAGACTGTCTATTAGTAATTCTTCAAAGGCCACAAGAACTGAGCTGCTCCATCCTCTTCTATCTGCTTTTACAGTGGACCCTCAAGTTACAACTGACTAACATATGAACCACTTGGGTTAATTAGGTTGATGGAAGATTCATCTGCCTCTTTTATCTACAATGTGTACAGAGGTAAACATCCAGAGCTCAGCTGTATTGACTTAGTTACAACCAGTGATAGAGTTTATAAGTCAAGGGTCCACTGTATTTCCAACCACACCAGAAATTTTCTTCTTTCTTTCATTGTCCCAGATGAAAACAAAGGAATTCTGATCTTACTGCAGAAAAGGAAATGATCTTACTGAAATGGACAAAAGCATACGCAGAACGATTCACTCAATCCAATAAGGCTTCACACTAATCTTCAGTATTTCCTCCCATTCTTAGTCCTCATATCAGGGGAAGGAGGGACAGCTGACCTGGCTTTAATTCGTGAGCACCTAGGGTTGGCAAGACCACACTTTCAGTAAGGGGCCTGGGCACAAGGTGAATCAGATCGCAGCTCATGCTGAACTTGGTCTCCTGAGCTCTTGGAATTGCTCACACTCGCAGAGTGAGCTTTCCTCCTCTGTCCTCTGTTCCCATGAGATAAGTTCCCTGAAGGAGACACGCATGGCTCCCCTGTCTCTTTCTCTCACTCTCTGGCAACCATGTGTGAGGCAGGCTGGCTTTAAAGGAGCCTGTTTTCTTTACCTAGCTCTCCTCACAGGGTTTGTTTTGAAATGAAAGTTGAAAAACTTCATTAGGCTTATTTCTAAGCTATGTTCTCTAACATACTCTATCAGGAGACCTGTATTAGGAGGACAATTGAGTACCTGATTAGCCATTAGCAAAGTTAATATCTTGTCACATTTAGCTAGTGATCCTTGTGTCTATTTTCTATTTTTGTGACATGGAAGGAAGGAGAAAAGAGGAGTCTTAAGCCTATAATCTCCAGAAATAAGTTTTAAGCAATTTGTATTCTATCCTGCTCTATCTTTTCTTATTTAGATACTGAAGAGGGGAAAAAATATGTAGCTGACATTCTTCTAGCAGACAAATTGTCTTGGAAGCAGTATAAAGTTCAGATGAGGCTTAGCTAGCCAACCTAAAAATATAAAGTGCACCAAGACAAAAAGAAAGACATTGGAACAAAAAAGGATAATGGTGATTTGGGGGGGGGGGGAAACTTTTCTTCATCCATTTTTTTCAACTGAGCCATTCATACAAACTATACATGAGGGGAATATAAAAAGTTGGTGTGTTGGTCAGATTTTTGTCACTGTGATAAATTTCAAAGAAGAAAAACTTTATTTTGGCTCAGAGGTTTCAGTACGTGATTGTTTGGCCCCGTAACTTTGGGTCCACGCATACATCACAGTGCCAAGCATGTGGTGGAACAAATTTCTCACTTCATGGTAGCCAGGAAGCAAAGAGAGAGAGAAAGAAGGTGAGAAAGAGAAAATAAGAGGCAGGAGCCTCAACACCTCCACAAGGCACACTCCAATGCCTAACATCCTCCCTACCACCACCTCTGGACAGCTGTGCCCTGTTGACCAAAGTGAACACATGGCCACTGGGGGACATTTGAGGTCCAAATCATAACAACTGTCAAAATATGGAATGGAAATGCCTTTGTCTCCGAGAAAATGAAAACAGCCACAACAACTGAAATCAAAATCACTAACACCCGTGCTAGCCTCTTGAACCAAGATCTCGCCAAAGCAATTACTGGAATTATTGTTGCTTTTAGAAAATCTTGTATTTCTGTAATATTAAGACTGCACATTTATAATTTCATCATGGGGAAACAAATCCAGGTATGAAAATATCTTCAAAGTTTATCAAAATATATATAATTTTGTGTTAAGAACCAGTAGGTTATTCATGGAAAATTAATGTGGTCATTGAATGACTTCTACAGAGGATTGAAATAGAAGTTTGATATAAAATTTCTGACATGGTTTTATAAATAACAGTTTATTGCAGTATGCAAAAGATATATTTGGCATAAATGTTACTAGTCATGACATAAAGAAGAGAATTTTCAGTGAATACAACTTGTCAGATATCTCTGTTCCTTCACTGAAGAATAGCTATGGAGAGAACTGGGATTATATCTTATTCCTTCTACCCAATATAAGAAATAGTTTTCCTGCCAGTCTTAGGTATGTGGACTGCCCCATTTTACCGTCTCTAACAGTCTTGTGGGAATATAATGTGATAGGGAAAAGCCTCAATATCAGAGGCTAAAAAATCAAACTTGGCTGGCACTGGTACCTTATAACTAGGATTATGAGTCAACTGTGGTCGTGATGCAATTATAGAAACTAGGACTAGTTTAGACTGTTTTCTAAGGAGGAATTATTTCCTGGAAAATTATTCAATTTCAGTCATGTGACAGAGACAGCTTTGCAGGTATCCGTCTCTTAAGTGGGGTCCCTACCCTTGCTTAGTGGCTTATAAAAATAGAGAATTCAGAAAACCATGAACCAAAAGGACTAGATCCAAGTCATTATTTCAGAGGTGGTTATGAGTATAAGAAATTGAGAAAGCCCTCCTTGAGATTTTTCTAATGTAGCATGACTTCACCCCTGACAGACAAGCTACCACCACTCTGTACTCAAATGTTCCCTGTGAGATGTAGAAAATCTGAGTACTTGTATTCACTTAATATCCCTAGTGACAAGTGCTTTTGAGCTTAGTGCAAAAAATTAAGATTTCTAAGATAGTTTTTGTATAAGAATGCTTATTCCCAGACCTCTTATTGTCTCAACCTTATCACACAGAAATTCCAGCTTGTTATTGATGGCTAACTTGATCCAACATCTGAGTTCTAGGAATATTTTTATGATATCATAGTGGTCATTGACAGATGAAACAAGCACCTCTACCTTCTTCTACCTTGGGTCTATTGATAGTCTAATTTCTCAATTCTTTCTGCAGTTAGGTGTGGTCATATGACTAAGGTCTGGTACTATATATATGTAATTAATATTTGCAACTCCCAGGCTTGGCTTTTATAAAATTTTCATGCATTCTGACTCCATAATGATGCCCAGAGTTAGGTGTAAAGACATTTGTTACAGGTGATGGCATAGATTCCATCAAAATAGATCTTTGAACTATTTTGTGATTCAGATTTATACCCATCCCTTTCAAATCTCTTCTGATGTAATCTTAGATTATTTACACAAGTGAGAAATAAACTCATTTTTGTTGGAGCTATTATACTTTGGTGGATCTGTTATAGCAGTTCACCTATTATAATTCCTAACTAATCCAACCACTGAGAAGCAAACAACTACATTACTCACTGTTGGTAAAATAATAACCAGGCATCATCACCTGTGGATATATTGCAAGTATGTTACAATATCTCACCTGTAAATGCAACCAATTAGTTATTTGTAAGATCTACATTGTAGGGACCAAGCACACCTAGCCAGAGCCAACTTCAGCTATAAAGAACTAAGATCATAAATAAAGCAAAACCAGAGAGGGGAAGAAGAAGGGAGAGTGGTGAGAAAGGAGGGAAAGAGGGAGGGGGAGAATAGAAGAAGGGAAGGAGAGATAGAGAAAACAGAGAAGGGGAAAGAAGGAAGAGAATTAATTAAGGGGGGAAAAGAAGGGAATTTAAAAGGAGAAAAGAAAAAAGATAAAGCAACCTGCTATGATCTATTCAGGCTGTAATTGTTTATTGTGCATTGTTTATTGCAATTGTAATTGTTTCTTGTTATTGAGTGTGTCTATTTGTTTATGTGTCTGTGTGTATATAGATTCAAGTTAAAGAGTTTGGACACTAAAAACAGTGCCCAATACTACTTGAATATCATCTTGTCTCATTTATAAGATTATTTATAGAATTAAATAAAATGGCCAACTATCTACTACATTATAGGTATATAACAAACTTTTCATTTCTCTCCTTTTAAACCTTAATATTTTTACATATTATCCTAGAATACAAAATCCTTAAAGAGTTCACTTGATTTCTAAAAGCTTTGGTTTCCACAAACTCATTATCCAAGAAATATTTAATGAGTGTATTAACATCTAGCTTGAGCCCATGATGATTCTACTAATATGAGACATACTGGTCACGGGCATCTTTTTACACTTGGCAAAATTAGTTATCCAGTTGTAGAAATCTAGTTTTGAGTTCTTAAAGACAATAGTAACTATGACTCCTACACATTTTCACTATGACCCCTTATGCACATTTTCAAGGGTCCTAAGATTAACTTGATAGAAAATCTTTAATATAATTTTACATGAATTTTTTGGTGGTAGTCACATTTTATCTTCAGAAATAGCATCTATATTCCTCTTAGGGATATTTAGATGGAAATATTTAAGAAATAAAGATCTAAGTTAACATCACACACTAGGTACTTAGCAACCCAAGTGGGAAGCATTGTGCTTGGCTAGAATTTCTAATAGTATTTAACTCATTGCCAAGACTCCAAAATCATGAGAGTTCCCATAAAAGCCAGGATTTGAGCTTTAGCAGAAAAATTAGATCTAATTATATTTGGCCTATATCCTAGCATAATAACAACTGCTTTGAGTGCAAAGCTACTCTCTTAGATGGACGCTGTTGTTTTTATTGCTAGATTCCACTCCCAGACTGATTTACTAATTTACCCACTCTCTTGCCCTGTGTAGAAATACGTACCCTCATTCCTCATGGAAAGAGAGGTCCAAGTAGCCAAACTTTGTTCACTTAGGAGGCAGAGATTTTCTAACAAAAAAACTTGGTGGTGCATAGATTCTTACCTGAATGTGTCTCTTGATTCATTTTATCATTCCTATGTCCGACTCATGCAAAAGCAGACATTAAAACTAAAAATGGAATGGGTGGGCATCAATTCTGAATATTCCTGAGTTCACAAAGAACTCTAAATAAATAGTCATATGTCTATGTACCTTTAATTAAAGGGGATTGAAACTCTGTATACTTTAGCCTGGAAGACAACTTGGGTTTATTGAGATTTCTAGAAATTTCTAGATATCTAGATTTCTCAAATTGTCCAGTAAATTTGTAATGGCACCTGAGCAGCAACCTTCAGGAGATGATGAAAAAGTAAGAAATGCAGGCACCTAGGAGAAGATGCCTCACATAGCATTGAGAAGGAGGCAGTAGGAGCCCTGAGTTAGGTGATAGAAACTGTGAGAACACATAAGACCATTCACCATCTCTAGCTAATAAATGCATCGCTGGTAAAACTAAAAGCAGAAGTTAGAGTCTCTGTACAAGCTCACAGGACTGACAGCTAAGGAAATGCAGGACACAAAGAAATGAATGGTGATTTGCAACATGCTACAAGTGTAATATTATTTTGGGGCCTCTCTGCACCACTACTCTTAAATAAAATGGAGAGGAATGAGTGCTAATATGAGTGTAGAATTATGCTACAAGTTCTAATTGTATGTACTCCTGCCATTCAGGTAAAAAAGGTAATAATAACTTAGAGATCAGATCGGCTTACTGGACCACAGCAGGAGCAAAAAAAAAAGCCCCAAATGATTTACACAGAAGGAAGAAAAGAGAGGCAAGATTGGCCTTTTTACGTTCAACCACAATCCTTTCACTTAGTCTTACTAGCAGCTATTAAAAAATGTCTTTTTACCAAAATATTTAAATCATGAATTTATTCATGAGGGATAAATGAAGACATTTTTAATTTCTTGTGAAACTGAGAATGTGAATTATTACTTTTCACTTTTGAGGATATTCATCGAAATTACTTTGAAGAAGGCCTCCACATTCCAATTGCCATGCAATATGCACCGTACCCTCCAATCTCCACAGTCCATAGGTATAGCCATCGCCAGTGCCCCGGGGGCCTCTCTCACATCAGGCCCCTTCCAGGATGGCCCGGAACTTCTTGCACATATGCTTATTTCAGAGACAAAAGTATCTTAGTGAGACATCCTCACTATCTCCCTGGAAAGCATTCCAAAGAGTTAGAATCTACAATTCTCTTTTTACTCACCTTTAATCGAATTACTGATTTAATTAACTCACATGATCCCACTACAAAACAAAACTTGGCACACAAAATATTTAGGAATGAATCTAATTTGCTCTTCATAAAACCATACTTCATCCGGTGGGAGCAGTTGTAGTCAGGCAGAGTGCTTAGGACATTAGTTAGTCTATGTGAGAAGGAAGGACTTGGTTAATCTGGGTAGTTGCCTCTGTTTACACGGTTTTGAGTGAAATTTTATTTTTTTTATTATCTAGCCTTGTATACAGACATGATAAAAGGTTGTATAATATACTTCAGCAGTTCACTAGTAATGCCCAGTGCCCCAAAACTGCATGATATAAGCAGCATTTTAATTAATATTTGTTAATTGGATAAATGATATACATAAATTCTCATAAGAATCTAAAATCAAAATATTTTGACAAAGCTTCTTTATTTTCCACACCACTAAAATATTTATATTGTTATATAAATTTCTTTGTTAATTGGAAAACAATGAAGCTAGTGAAACCTTCCAAATTCTTCCAGTTAGCCAGCACCTAATGGGTGAATTTTTTAAACGCTATTCTCTCAAACATTTTGCAGTGTTTCTTGTCAACTGTACCATCCTTCCTGCTGTTGTTGTCACTGGCTGATCTTTATCTCCCAGTTCATCTTTTTCAAAACACACAAGGGTAGAAGTAAAGAAAGAACAGTAATTGCACCTATGATTTTACTGGTATCCATTTTTCATCTGGCTTATGCTTTTGTAGAAAAAAATCTATTAAATTAACAAATACATTTATTGTTCTAAGAGCTTTGAGGTAAAGTACAGCTTATTGAAAAATAGCAGGAAAAAATATAGATCCCACAATCCTACACTGGCAACACAAGTCTGAAGAACTTACAAGGACTTACGTTTCTATTTAGAGATAAGGGTAATAAAAGGGACCCTGGATTTGGTAAATGCCCATATAGTTCCAGGAATGTATAGAGAAATTTTAATATGGCTGCTGTGGCCCTGAGTTATAGGAAATACCTTTCGGTGATTTTATGAGAATATGATGTAAATGACATGAGGACCGGGTTGGAAAAGTCATCGAAGTCTTACGGCAATGTACTTTGGCTGGATGATGCATCAGCTCATCTGCCCTCTTTATGCCCAGTCTGAGGCACTTCTAGAAACTAATCAATCTAGAATTAGATTCCAGGATGTTTGACTGTCTGGCACAAGGATTGTGTCTGGTGCCTTTAGCTTGTGTCTCTCACATCCCGCCTTACACTCTACTCAGGTGTGTGAGGACTTGGCAGCCTGGTCAAGGTGCCGATTTATAATGGGATCCTTCTTCTCACCAGGAATCCACTTAATGAGCATTCATTACTAATGAATTCCCTGCATCTTCATCACCATTATGGGGGGGCAAATTGGACTCCATAATAAACTCTTTGGGACCCAGATAAATGATTAAGATCTTTTTTATCATAACTACAATTTCTGTATTCTGAAAAATCAAAAGTAGCTGGAAGGCAACTTTACACCAGTAAAATATTTCAAAGTGAAATGAATTGACCAGTAAGAAGAAAGGAAGGCAGGAAGGAAGAATATTATGCTTTGTGTCAATAATGCTGAGTGAAAAGGCAGCCCATTTGCAGCGCTGGACTTTGGGAAATTATTATTTGGTTTGAATCACAGTAAATTTCTAGATAATTGGGGAAGTCTGTTTTCACAAATTTGTAGAATACAAATCTTCATATACTACAAAGTTTATACAGTTATTAATAAATTATACTATTAATTACAGATTCTCTGCACAAGTACACTTGTCCATGATTCTAATAACAATAATAGAAACACTGTGCTCAACCCTCTCTCTGTACATTCTCTCTTAATCCTCCCAACAGCTCCCTGCCACCAGCTTAGGTGTTATTGTCCTTATACTGAGGCTCAGGGGGATTAAATAACTTGCCCAAGTCACACAGCACTGAGCAGCAAAACTGATGCCAAAACCCAGTTTTGTTTGACATGAAAGCAAAGCATATTTTTTCCTTCTGCTCTGCTATTTCATCAGGTACTTTCTAAGAATTCGTTGCAGCTTTTGTGTGATTGTCTGAAACATGCTGGCCATACATAAAAGAAGCGCATGGGCCACAAATATGTGGGGACACAGCACCAGCAACGGATGATTTCACTTTCCACTCAGCTCCACTGTGGACCGGAAAGCTTGCAATTCATACTTGTTAGTATTTCCATATAACAGCTTCCGTCACAGTGCTCTGTTGAGAAGACAGTTTTTTTGTTGTTGTTGTTGTTTTTTTTAAAGGAGCTTTGTTTCATATATGTAAAGTAAAACAAAGTGGCTTGTAGTTGAATTGTTATAACACTGAAGAGGATTGATACGCTAGAAAACACGACTTCGGGGTTAAATGTAGTAAGTCCTTTTTCTTCTTCTGTCTTTATATACTAGTAAGCACACTGGTAATCTTATAAACTGGAATTCCTCACTCTCCATGTTCTCTGGCTTTTAAAACAGGAAGAATGAAGAAAAACAAACAGTCTTTATAAATAAATTAAAATTCCAACTAAAAAGCTAATTATAAATGTATTTGTTTTGTTGGAGGTAAGGCACATCTATTATCATAAAGATAATTAACTCAGTCTGACAGATCTAATAAAAGGATAAGTTTAGCACTGGCTTAGCCAGAAGCCGAAGGCAAGCAATTTTTATAATTACTAGTTATTGTAACTGGGCTCAGAGAAAATGGTCTGTGATATTTAAACAGTAATGTTAATTTGCATTTAGACCTGCCCCCTTTTCCCATGAAAGAATAAGTATAAAACTGGATTAAGTACAAGAAACCTTAATAACTAAAATATATTCAAATACATAAAAGTATCCAGAATGAAAGTTTCATCATCTATAAACTCAAGAAATTCTCTAAACTGATGGCAGATACCCTTACAAGGTAAATATCTTATTATATTCATCAAACAATTTAAATAGTTTAGCCCAACTTTCCAGTGCTTCACAGGAAGATGTGGGATCTACTATGATGATTAAAACTATTCTAGTGTATATTTTGTCTATTCTCCTGTCTAAATCTATGCTTGGCTGTCCTTGCCATTGCCTATCTCTTAGAATGAAGAGATTAAAAATAATAGTAAAATGAAGAACATTGCAAATAGGCAAGCAAGGATACTGACTTTGTAACAAATCACTTGCATGGATAGAAAGATAAGGAAATAAAAGGAACATAGCATCCAAGAGGATGAACAATTTCCATTGTCACCTGGCAGCTGCCCGTGAAGTAAAGTTTGTCTTAACACTTCTCAGCAGAACCACTCCTGGAGCAAAACAAATCAACCTTTTTAAGAGAGGAAGTTACGCTTTAACTGCTCCTATAATAAAGGTTGTAGAAATAAGTAATAATCAGTGTCAGAAAATAGGTTCAATATACTAAGAAACCAATTTAAGGTAAAACACCTGTTAGTCAAGTACACATTTTATTATGTTCTACAAATATGGTGATAGAATCGGCCCATTACATTTGGTAAATATGTTGTATAATTTCTCCATATAGTGCACTATTCACACTGCTGTTACCAAGGTAAATATTAAACCTATCAGCCTAACTAATTGCATTACCAATACTTGTAGAAAAACGCTGACAAAGTACTCAGCACATGGTCTCGTTCCTGTACTCTCCAGCTTCTGGCTCCTAGTTTATTTCCTCATATTCTCCTTGGCTTTAATTATTACTGAAGTAAATTATTTCATTTTCTGAGATATTATAATTGGCAGAGCAAGTTTGATATACTCTTTTGTTTTCAGCTTTGCACGCAGCTGTTGTCCTCATTAAAGAGGGAAAGAGGAAAGACGAAGCCCTGTGAAATAGGAAGCCTGTGCTCTGATCCTGGCAAAGCAACATTCTTCTTCTTCATCTCTACTTGCATGTATTTCTCAGTTGGTTCCCACCTATAACCCTGAATTCTCTCTCTTCATATATTCACTAGATCATGTCCTTATTCCATACCTTTATGAAATACTTTCAGTCAACACTCATTAATGCAACAGGCTTTAAAATGGAGGTTCAAGAAAAGGTAAAGAAGATAAAGAATAAGACAGAATTTCTCCTTCAAGGGTCTCAGATCTACCACACAACGTAGTAGATTTAGACAATAATAATGTAATTTGGGAAGTACCTCTAAGAGTTAGTGTGGGAAGCTCCAAAGAAGGGGGCATCTAAACCAAGCTTACAAACAAAGAGTTGATCAAGAATGAACCCTAAGGAGAAGAAGGAGCCAAGATGCTTTCTGGAGGACAGGGAGAGGAGAGAGAAGGACATTAGATAGATGGCATGGCACAGGCGATGTCACTTTGGTAAGCAATGATGAAATCATTAACAGCACTCTTCCCAGTATGTACTGATTCTCCCAGGCTTAGCCCTGTCCAGCCCAGCAGGCTCATGCTAAGATTAGACAGATAATCTTGGGTGTTTTATGAATAATATGCTTATCTACTTTTCTTTTTTGATGTAGATCTCAATGATCAAGAACCATATTAATTACTTCAGTATAAAGTATGAAGTATTTTCAAGAAATACAGTGAATGTTTAATTTTTTAAAAAGCTTGTTACAGTAAAGACATATTGCCATTAATCCCCCTCAAAATACTTTCCCACATTTCAAGCACACTTATCCCGTCATTCTTACAACGTTCTGAAGCAATTTTGGAAGTCTCGTTTCCTGAGTGTTTGTAATTGTGTTGTCATGGCTGCCTTCACACCATGAACTAATTCAAAATATTTTCCTTTCCTGGTCATGTTGACTTTGGGAAAGCAATTTCCTCTTACCAGATAGGGACAGTTGGGTAAACCAGACCGATTCTATATATTTTTCTAGGTGCCATTCCAGGTCATGGCTGCAAATGTTCCAGTGGCAATGGAGCTTGAAAGATGGGGGGAAAAAAGCCCTGATGGAATAGGTGTCTCCAACCTTTCTCCGTATATGGGTGGGCAAAGCACATGCTTCATTTCTTCTGATTGCCAGGGGTCACTGTGGAAAGGCAGGGTTCATCTTCCTGGAATTGAAACCAAATTGACTATTATTTATATAGTCCCAGATAGGAGCACATTGTTTTGTGTGGTAGGGGAAAGTTGTTTGGACATGAAGGGTGGAAATTCTTTGCACTAAGAGTCCTCATGCTCATCTTGAAAGTACAAGAAAATAGAGAACAAATAACAAAGGTGATATAGAGTAGGTAGGAGGTCATGGTAAGTAGAACATTTCACAGGAGAGGTGTGGCTGGGAGGCTTGATTTTGCAAAACAAGATGACAATAGACTTGGTTCAGTGGATTGTCAAGTTATTTCAGGACAAAATGTGCCACTTGAAAGAAGATATTTCATTTCCTGAGAGTGGACAGATTATTCCAAAAGGGAAATAGAAGGTGCATCAGTAAGACAGAAAATGCAAATTGTACACAGGTCCTGACTTTGAAAGACTGTGGTTATTCATATCTTTTACCATTGAGCATAGAATTTAGATGACCGAATAAGACCTTGAAAAAGAATGAAAAATCATAAGTCTCATATTCCTAAAATTCCCCATAGAAGTTCATGTGTTAGGTAGAAGAAGGACCTTGGTAGGGTAGCCATGAGCCTCACTGAAATTCTAGTGAAGTCATTTCATCTTCATTTTCACTGCAGTATAATTGTTGGGACCCAGGAAAGGAGTTGGTTTCAACTCTGATTCATTAGAAGAATCGGTCACAAAAGGTGGGACAACACTGCCTCCTTTAAGTATTATATATCTGAAGGCTCTGAACTTTAATTATTATCCATAAGTTTTTGCACAACAGGCCCGTTACACAAAGCTGTTCAGAAACACTGTGTAATACCTCCTCAGCTTTTAATGCAGGTCAACTTGTGGGTCTTAAAAGATTGACTATGGCCCTTTAAAACACTCTCTGAGTTGTAGTGTGTGATTAATCACAGCAACAGAAGCAAAATATATGGTTTCCTTGCTGAGAATAGCATGTTTTCTTTGTTTATGAATTGATTCCTTCAACATTCCTCATGAGAATGTATTTTTCCCTTCTAATGCAAACTTGCTTTAAACTACAGATATGCTAATCTATTCATAGGAAGTTTCAGGGCTCATTGATTTGTGGGATGCATAGGTATTTATCTATTTTATATGGAAAATTGAAAGAAGAGATAATTAATTAAGTCATTCTGCACTTAATTTTCAAAATCATAATATAAGCAGTGATGGGAAAACTCCCAAGGCTTCAGACTTTGGATTTGTTTTAATAAGCATCTAAACTCCTACAAGTTTGATTTGAGAAAAAATAAAAATGATTATATTATGCATTAGAGAATGTGCACACTAACCTTGTCATATTGGGCTTATCATGGTCAGCCTTCAGTTTAAGGCACAAGTACAGTGTTGCACATCTTTTTGTGTGGCTGTGGGTGTGTGATCTCCTCTATTTGATAGCAAGGGATTTTAGAAAGAAACTATGCCATGTACCATTCTGTGTGCTACTCAGCACTTAGTTCAGCACTTGGTCATGCATACAGTCATCCATACCTCTTCAATACAGTATTCATTCATTGTCCACTTGGTACCAAGCACTAATTTAGCATCCACAGAGCCTCAGACTCAGTCTCCTAGAGCTCAGCATAAGCTAAAACCCATACTCATTACTTAGACATAGATAAATAATACTTCCTGATGTAAGTCTTCTGGTTTGTAAACCAATAAGCTTTTGAGAAGAAACATTCTTTTAAGTACGTTCTCAGAACTATGACCCAAATCCTTGTTGGAAGTAGGTAAGGTGTAAATATTAAGCAAAGGAGACTATTGGCTTTATCTATGAAATAATCAATTCCACAAAAATATTTGAGCACCTAAAAAATGAAAAAAGCAAAGTAAAGAGTATACCTATTGGAAATTTCAAAGAAAACTAACAGAAAGAACTTTCTACAATTCATATTTAAGTAGTCCATGAACCAGTTTAGAAACAGTCAATGAAGTCTTAGTGTTACTATTGTGGCCTCTATACTCTGACCTTTCTCCTTGCCTTCCCACCTTTTTTCCTGTTGTTCTCTATGGTCTGGGCATTTTGAGTGCTCTATGGTTCTTTGGAAATGTCAAGTTCTCACTCCTCTCTAGGCCTTCACATATGCTGTTGTTTGGGGCTGGAACTTCCTCTACCACCACCCTACTGTCCAACTATTTACTAAATTAGCTTCAAGTCTCCACTTAGACTTCACTCTCTTTCCCTGTATCTTTCTTTATTTTCACACTGAGGGGCATGGATGGAGGCCAGAAGAGCCTATGGTCCTGCTCTCTTAATATTTAATTTCATATAAATTGTGGTTAGGCTCTCTCTTCTCTGTTAGATTATAAACTCTATGCTGGCAGGATTATATGACTAGCAAACGGCTCAGAGGCCAGTACTGAATGTGCACTTAATATATATTTATTGAAATAATGGATTAATAGAAAAGTATATGTTCTAAAATTTTAATAGAATTATCATATAATAAAATATTTAGTATCACAACCATAGTAAACATATCTTACTCAGAAAAGACTTTGAAATTTCTAGTGACCTGTGGGTCATTGTTTTGAATGCATACTCTGCAATAATAAAAGAGAAAAACCCTTCTTGATGAAATAAAAATGAAACTTTCCTGTATTATATTTTATTCATTAATGTAAAATAATGTGAAAAAGTTATTGCTAATATTTCTACTCTTTTCACATCATCACAGAGAATAAGAAGGAAAAAAAGAAGGAAAATGCTGTCTTTTGGTTGGCAATTACCAGAAATAATGTAGGTATTTTTTGTAACTACTTTCAGGTAAGTTAATAGGTAATTTAAGATTTTGTTTGAGGGTCCTGTTCTTTATTTAAATTGTCAGTTTCCTCACTTTAAAAATGTGAATCATAAAATGTATTTCAGAAGATTAGATCAATTAAGTTTTATTTACAAATGTTCTAATTTTACTCATTATTTTAGATATTTGAAATAAATCAGATACAAATCTAAAAAAATCAAAGCCTCACCATATAAATGTATTTTAGAGGAATGTTTAGGAACTCATTACACACATATGCCAAGGTAATTTTTTTTCCAACTTCAATTGCTAATTTTCATCCTGGATTCTTGCAACCTTAAACTTTAGTTCTATGAGCAAGACCTAAGGAAACTTCAACTGTGATATTTAACCACAACATCACCCTGGTCCCATGGGGAAATGAAATCTATTCCAAATTATTTTAATTCTTTTAATTCATAGAAAACACAGACAAGAACCACAATTAGTTGATGTATATTTGTTGAAAATTCCATATGCTTTAAGGATAGCACAAAATATGAGCAGCACACTAGGAGATGGTATATGTTCCTAGCACAAAGGAAACCCATTCAAATATTCTGAGTTTTGGGCTCTATAAATATATGGAGAAATCAAAACAAAGAAGTTATATGACATAATAGATTAAGTAAAATTAAATTCGGGATGCCCATTTTGTTTTATTTTCAGAAAACTGAAGAAATTGGAAAGCAAGGTATTACTTTATAAAAGCAAAGGACTCTTGAAACTTCTTAAGTTCAAATCCTGAACATGCTAATTGTTGTGACTTTGGGCAAATTATTTAAGTTTCTCAGACTTACTTCCTTCATCTGTAAGAAGAGAGGATGTTTTTTAAAGTTTTGATAAAATTTCTATTGTCATTATGATTGAAGCTCTTACAAAAGCGCAAAGTGCTCCCACTCTTAGTGCATTTTTGGTAACATGCTATGGAAATCTATGCTATTCCCTATGCTATGGGAATCTTAAAGGACAAAGGATCACACTACAACTCAACTGAATAGTTAAATTTAATCACCTTACTTCATGTGATTTACTTTCTATGCTTTTTTATTGAATTAACTGAAGGGCTCCCAGATTCTGAGGGAGTTTTTCCAACGTGAGCTAGCATGACCAAGGGTCCCGAATAAGGGACATTTGAAAACAAAATTCCTAAAATATTCTTAAGCAAGCAATAAAGGATCGTAATTGAGTTTTAAGAATTTCTTTTTCATATTTCAGAAACTTTTAAACTACATCTCAGAAGTTAGAGAGAGAATTGAGAAGAATAAAAGATGAGAACAGAAGAGAGAATAGAAATGTTTTGTTCTTATAAAATTGATTTCTTTTTAATGACAGTAATATTTGCTTATTATAACATAAAATAAATGTATGACAACTATTACCCAGTCTTTCCTGTTCACCCAATATAGGTGCTGTTATCAGCTCATGATATATTTAGCTATATTCATCTACACACACACACACACACACACACACACACAGGAAAGTTTTCTGTCATCATAATCACAAATGTAGAATACCTATTCTACCTGTAACTATAACTTTATGTCTATATCTATTACATTGAAATTTTGTTTACTCTCTTAAACTCACATTATATTCTTCCCAGGTCATCTACTAGGGGTCCAACTCACATTAATAGCATAAGATTTCACAAGATACTTTTACTATTGTTATGAACACCTTTTTATTGAGAAAACATTCAAATTGTTTCCAGGTTTTCATGTTACTCTGATGATCATTAAAATAATATTATGTATGACCCTATAAATATGAACTTAATATCTCAGCAAATCTAACTGGGTGTGGTGGTTCAGGTGTGTAACAGGAGCACTTGGGAAGCTGTATCCAGCATGAGCTATCTAAAGAGTTCAAGGTTAGCCTGGACTATACAGCAAGGCCCTTTCTCAAAAAAATATTTTTATCTATGCATATAGAATATCTCTTTATTAAATCCTATTTGATTTCTTTTATGCAGGATTTATAGTTAGATATTTTATTTTATTTACAGTAATGTAAATGGAGCTGTTTTTAATTTAAAATTCCAATTTTTTATCGTTGACATATAAGAAAGTGGTTGATTTTTACATTTAATAATTGTTTATATGTTCGGAGAGTACGGAGTACTTTGTTTTGGGGGGGGGTTTGTTTTGCTTTGTTGTGTTTTGGTTGGTTGGTTATTTGGGATCATCTACATGAATAAATATGTCATCTACAAAGACAGACAAATTTAATCACTCCCTTACAAATTTATATAACTTTAAATAAAAGGAAATACCTCTTAATTTCTTATTGCATTAGCTAAGACTTCTATTATAATGGTGATTGACAGTGTTTTTGCCTTGTTCCTGAGCTTAGCAAGGATGCATCTATTTTCCCACAATTATGTATAATATTAACCATAGGTGTTTTTTGTAGACGTTATTGATCAAGTTAAAGAGGGTCTCAATCCATTCTCGGTTTGCTGAACTTTTTGTCATGAATTTAAATTTCATCAAATACTTATTTTGATGATTGCATTAACTGATCTTCAATTGTTTAACCTGATGTATATTTTACTTGGTTTTAGAGTATAATTGTTTTTATACATTGTTTAAATAAATTTGCTAACATTTTGTGAGCATCTTGGTCTGAAGACTTCTCCATCCTGTTTGGTATCAGAGGAATGTTAGTCTCACAGAATGATTCACTTGCTTATTTCTACTTTCTGGAAGACATTGTAGAGAATTGGCATATTGTCTTCCTTAAATGTGTGATGGAATTCATCGGTGCACCCATCTAGGCTTGGAGCTTTCTGTCTCGACAAGGTATTAACTGTTGATTCACTATTTCTCGTACATATAGACTTAATCAGATTATCTATATCTATTTGTGCGGCTTTTGGCAAATTGTATCTTTTAAGAATTTCAATTTCATCTCAGGAAAAAGAAAAAGAAAAAATACAGACAAGCTGGACTTCATTAAAATTAAAATTTTTGTGCTTCTAGGAACACAATCAAGAAAGTGAAGAAAAGAATGAGAACATATTTGCAAATCATATATCTGATAAAGAAAGAGAAATGATTATAGTGTGTAGTTTCCTTTAATGAGCTGTTGAATTCAGTTTGCTAGATTTTTGTTGACAATTTTTACGTTTACATTCACCAGGAACATTGGCCTATAATTTTCCTTTCTTTTAGAGTTCTTGTCTGGCTTTCAGTCAGAGTATGACAACCTTGTGAAATTAGTTCTGAACTGGTCCCTCTTCTTTAATATTTTGAAGAGTTTGAGAAGAATTGGCATTAACTCTTCAAGTGTTTGGTACGATTCAGCAGTGAAGACTTTTCTTCTTGGATTTTCCTTGTTGATAGCGTTTGATTACTAATTCAATCTTTACTCATAACTGGTCAGCTCCTTAACTTAACCAAGGAAGTGAAACACTTGTACACTTAAAGTTATAGAGGGCTAATAAAAATATTAAAGATCTATATGTAAATGGAAAGGCATTCACTAGAGTGATTATTTTTAGTAAAGATGTTCATATTTCCCAAAATGCTATTCAGTGCTAGTCTCAGTGAAATCAAATGGCATATTTTTATAGAAATTAAAAATTTCCTAAATCTCATGTAAAACACAAGAGACCCAGAAAGTCCAAAGCCTTCTTGAGAAAGAACAAAGCTAGAGACATCACACTTTCTGATTTTAAAGTACATTACAAATCTCCAGTATTACTGGTCTTGACCATGATGTCTTTGACTACGACAGCAAACACTAAAGGCAACAGAAGCAAAAATAGATGTGTGAGACTACATCAAACTAAAATATGCACAGTGAAGCATACAATCAACAGACTGAAACATCAATATACACAATGATAGAAAATATTTAAACAGTATGTATCATAAGGGGTCAATATCCAAAGCATATATGAAACTCCTATAACACAACAGTGAGAAAATAATGCAAAACATTCTCCCTTACTTATATAACACATCTTGAAGAAGTTTTTATATTTTTTCCTTAAATCTATAATAGAATTCTCAGGAGCAAAGATCGTAAATGTAGTTTCCTTTTTAGAAAAGTCTTAAATGTGAATTCAGTTTTCTACATTAATAAATCATTCTATCATCTATTTTTTTTCTTCAGTGATCTTTGGAAGTTTGTGTGTTTCAAAAATTGATACTTTTAGCCTAAGTTTCAGCTTTATAGGACTACAGTTCTTTACATGATCACCTTAATTCTTTTAATGTCTATGGAGTCTGTACTGATAGCTTCTTTTTCAACCCTAATATAGAAAATTAAACTTCTCCTTTTCTTTTTTAGTCTGGTAAGAGGCTTATTACTTTTTAAAAATTAATTTTATTAATATATTTTAGATATACATAATGATCACATTCATCATGGGGAATTTATACCTGTACATGCTATATCTTAATTCTTTTTTTTCCCATTCCCCTCCTTTCCTCCAACCCCTCTTCCCCTCCTTATTTACAAAAGCTTCCTTTCCATTTTTTCCTTCTATTCTCTTTTTTTCTTTTCCCTTCTTTCCTTTCCCTGTCCCCATCCCTTACCCCTTCTCATTTGAACATTTTCTTTTCATTTCACAATATCTATTATATATTTTGGTCTTTATTTACCCTATCAGTTTCTCACACCAGAAAATCAATACAATATTTAAATGTGTGTTTTTGATTTATTTCACTTAAGGGTATTATCTCAAGGTGCATTCATTTGCAAGAGGCTTATTGCATTCATCGGTTATTTCTTGAGTTTTATCCAGTATTTTTCTCTTTTCAGTTTATTTATTCATATTTATTATTTTCATTTTTGCTTCCTTAGGGTATGGTTTGCTCTTTAATTTTTATGTTTCCACTTTCTTAAGATGGTAACCTACGCTTTTACACTCATTTTCTATTGAAACATAAGCACAATGCTATGAATTTTCCAATAAGAATTCTTGTGGTTGAATACCTCAAATTTGGCTATGTTGTATTTTTGTTTTTCAATCCAAAATATTTTCTCATTTCCCTGGAGATTTCTTATTTGATTCATTGGTCATTTAGATAATTGTTGCTTAATTTCCAAATATTTGCTGATTATCTAGCTATCTTTCTATTATTTGCTTCACATTACATCTGATTATGGACAACCAAAACACTGTGTATGATTTATAATGTTGAAATCTGTTGAGATTTGTTTCATGGCCCAGAGTATGGTCTGTCACGATGCATGTTTTATACACATTTGGAAATCTAGGGTATTCTGAGGCTGCAGATTAGAATCAGGAATAGATTTCAATTAGTTATAGTATTTTTCTCTTATTCTATTAATTACATTTACACTATCAATGGCTAATATATACAAGAGTGAAATCTCCAACTATAATTTTACATGTATATAATTTTTTCTTTTTGTTCTGAGTTTTTCAGCATGTACTTTTTATTTTTTTATACACTGTATATCCTTTTATTGGTACATTTTAGGTATACAATATAATGACATTCATCACTGGAAATTTGCACCTTTACATACTCACTTGGGTCTTATTTTTCCCCCTTCTCTGGCCCTCCCTATTTACAAAGACTTTGTTTCCTTTTTCTCATTTTCTCATATCAATTCCATTCCCTTATTTCCTTTCTCCTACCCCTCCCACTTCCCCTTCCCCTCTGCCCATTTTCTTCCTATTTCACATTATCTATTATACCTTTTACTCATTTACACTTTCAGTTTCTCACACTAGAGAAATTATTTGGTATTTACACATGTGTGTCCTATTTATGTCACTTAAGAGTATTGTCTCAATGTGCATCCATTTAGCTATAAATGTCTCTAATTTCTCATTTTTATGGCTGAGTAGTACTCCATTTTATTAAAAAATCACATTTTCTTTATCGAGTCTCCAGTTCATGGGCAATTGTGCTGCTTCCAAGTTTTAGCTATCAAAAACTGTGCTGCTATGAACATGAGTGCACATATATCGCTGTGGTATGATTCTTTTAATTCTTTGGGGAAGATCCCCAGCAGTGCAATAGCAAGGTCAAATGGGACTTCCAGTCCTACTTCTTTGAGGTATCTCCATACTGATTTCCACAGAAGTTGCACTAGTCTACACTTCCACCAGTTGTGGAGCAGCGTTCCACTTTCCCCACAGCCCCGCCAGCATTTGTTACTGGTTGACTTCTTGATAACAAACATTCTTTCTGGGGTGAGGTGGAATCTCAGTGTTGTTTTCATTTGCATCTCTCAAATGACCAATGATGTCGAACATTTTTTCATATGTTCATTTGCCATTTCTAATTCATTGTCTGAGAAATGTCTCTTCATTTCAGATGCCTATTTTTGGATTGGGTCTTTAAATTTGGAAGGTCTGATTTTTTTAAGTTCTTTTAGATTCAAGATAGTAGACCTTTGCCTCAAGGACTGCTGGTGAAAATGTTTTCCCACATTGTGGGTTGTCTCTTCACACTGCTGGTGGTTTCTCTTGCTGTGCAGAAGCTTTTTA
>NW_004624755.1:8948371-8971847 GCF_000247695.1 Heterocephalus glaber
CAGTAGTTTGTCTCTAAATCCAGATGGTGAGGCCATCTGGAGCCGGGCTTTTCTTAGTTGTTAAGTTGTTAATTATGTCTTCAAAATTTCATTGACTGATAATGGGTTGTTTGGAATCTTTAGGTCTTCTTCGTTCAACTTTGGTAATTCATACATATCTAGAAATCTGTCCATTTGTTCTGTGATTTCCATCTTACTGGCATATACGTTATTGAAGTAGGTATTGATGACCCTCTGGATTTCTGCTGGGTCCATTGTAATTTCATCCTTTTCATTCCTAATTGCATGGATTTGGGCGCTTTCTTTCCTTTTTCTGATAAGGTTGGCTAAGGGTTTGTCAATTTTGTTTATTCGTTCAGAGGACCAACTCTTGGCTGCATTGATTTTTTGTATTGTTTTCTTAGTCTCCTTTGCATTGATATCTGCCCTGATCTTTATAATTTCCTCCTTTCTAAGGACTTTGGGTTTGTCCTACTCTTCTTTTTCTAGAAGCTTGAGGTTCACCATCAGGTTGTTTAATTGGGCTTGCTCTGTTTTCCTAATATGAGTATTCACTGCTAGGAATTTCCCTTGTAAGAGTGCTTTCATTGTGTCCCATAGATTCTGATATGTTGTATTTTCATTTAATTGTAGGAACTGTCTGATTCTTCTTTAATTTCCTCTGTGATCCATTTGTTATTCAGCTGTGTGTTGTTCATTTTCTATGTGTTTATGAAATTTTTGCAGTTTCTTTTGCTATTTATCTCCAATTTTATCACATTATGGTCTTATAATATATACTGGGGATAACTTTAATTCCTTTGCCCTTACCTAAATATGTTCTATGAGTATGTGGTCTATTTTGGAGAATGACCTTTGTGCAGCTGAAAAGAATGTGTATTCTGATTTTGTTGGGTGTAACACTCTGTAAACATCTGTTAAGTTCATTTGTTCAAGAGTTTGATTGAGTTCTCATATTTTGTTGCTTGTTTTTTGTCTAGTTGATCTATCTATTTGTGACAGTGGGATATTGAGGTCCGCGCACTATTATTGTATTAGTGCATATATGACTTTTCATGTCCGTTAGTATTTGTTTTATATAGTTGGGCACACTAGTGTTTGGTGCATATATGTTTATGATTGTCATCTCTTCCTCTTGGATTGTTCCCTTTACAATGATGTAGTGTCCTTGTTTGTCTCTCTTAATCAGTGTGAGTTTGAAATCCCCTTGGTTTTCAAAAAGAATATCTACTACTGCTTTTTTTTTCCTGTCGCATGGAGTATTGTTTTCCACTCTCTAACTTTCAGTCTATTAGTTTCTTTTTGAATTAAGTGTGTTTCTTGTATCAGCATATTGTTGGATCTTGCTTCTTGCCCCATTCTACCAGTCTATTTCTTTTGATTTGTGAATTGAGACCATTAACATTGATGGTTATAACTGATATGTATTGAGTTATCATTGTCATGACTTTTGCTTTTTGTTGGATTGTCCCCCTTTGCTTTTAATTTGTTGTCATGCCTGGCAGATTCATTCTGCTGGGCTTCCTGGGGTTGTGATCATCATTGTCTTTTCCTAGGATTTTTTCTAAAATTTTTGGAGTGCTGGTTTGGTATTCATGAACTTCCTAAGGTGCTCTTTGTCATGAAAGTATCTTATTTCACCATCAATTGTGAAAAATAGTTTTACTGGGTACATCAGTCTGGGTTGGAGATTGTTTTCCTTTAGGGCTTGAAATATGTCACTCCAACCTCTTCTTGCCTTGAGGGTTTGCATTGAGAAGTCTGCTGTGATTCTGATGGGCCTTCCTTTGCATGTGATTTTTTTCTTTTCTTTTAACTGCTTGTAGAACTTTGTTCTTTTGTTGGCTTTCTGGAATCTTAACAATTATTTGCCTATGTGTAGATTGTTTTTGATCAAGGCTATTTGGAGTCCTCTATGCCTCACTTATCTGTATGTCACATTCTTTTCCCCTGCTTGAGAAGTTTTCTGCCATCACTTCTGTGAAGAGTCTTTCTATGTCATCTGCACTCTCTCCTGTTTCTTCATTGACTCCAATCAGTCTTATGTTATTTTTCTTTGCATCATCTAACAGCTGCTGGATTGATTTGTTGTGGTCCCTTACAATTTTAAAGCAATTTTTTTTTCCTGGTCACTAATTGCAATCTTACCTTCTATATCTGAAATTCTGTGTTCACATTGGCTCATTCTGCTGCATAGACTTTCAATGGAGCTTTTATTCTCCTGGAAATCTGTTTTGCATCTGTTTTATGGATTCCATTTGTTTCCTATGTTGGGATTCCATCATATTCCTCAGCTCCTCTATTTTTTTAATCTGTGCCCTCTCTAGATTTAGTAATCATGTCTTGCACTATGGGCACAATCTCTGCTGTTATGTGAGAAATTATTTCTGATTTCATTTTTTTCAGCTCCTCTTTTGTTGCTAGTTCAGGGAGTCCAGGTGGTTGAGTATCAGAGTGTTCCATCTCGTTTTCCTTTGGGGTTGCTGTAAGTGATCTAGAAGTCTGGTTCAGAGGCTTGTTTACATGTCGTCTCATTTCAACCAGGGTGGGGGTGGGGGGTCCTGCTGGAGCCCACGAGGCTCACCTCCTCTGTACTAGGAGCAGTGGTATGTTGGCCTGGAAGCCTGCTCTGCACTGGGATCTGTGGCATGCTGACCCAGAAGCCTTCTCTCCACTGGGAGCTGTGGTACATTGACCTGGAAGCCTCCTCTGCACTGGGAGCTGTGGCACATTGACCCAGAAGCCTCTCAGCATGTGCTTTAACATTGTGCTAAGTATATACATATTTAGAATTTTTACATGTAATTGGAAAGTTGATGGTGGTATCATTTTGTAATATTCCTCTTAATCTAGGATAATGCTTCTTGTTCTGCACTTTTCTTTGTATAATATTAATACAGTTACATTTTTGGTTAGTGCTTACATGATACACTCTTTTCCAACCTTTTATTTTAAACCAATTTTTATATTAAAATTGGATATTTTAAATATTTCCACTGCTTTATATTTTCATTGAAATTTTTTATCTGAATTTTTGTTTTTTCCAGTACAAGTGTGTGGGTTTCCTTTATCTTCCAAATATTTATATAATTTCATCAGCACTGTTTATATACAAACTCTCAGTGAAGGTAAGCAGAACTTTTTTTTAACATATCATTGGTCATACATACTCAAACTTTATCCATTTTCACTGATGTATTCTATCTTTTCCTAGATCTATCATTCAATTTTCAGAGTTCTCAGTGAATAATTCTACAAGTGATTTTTTTTATAAAGAAAACTACTGTCTTGAAAAGCTTATGACCAGAAAAATCTAAAATCAGAATCCCTCACTCTTTCATTCAAAATCATTCAATTGTAAAATGCCTTTCTCCCTTCCAAGCTGATACAATCTATTTACCTTCACCTGAACAAAAAGACCGTAGAGGAAAATGTTACTTGTTTTGTTTAACACTCTGCTTTTCACATTATCCTAAAAGTAAAAACGAAGCAATTGTGTTAATAGATATGTTGGTCTTTATTTCTTTCTGTCAAATTTCAGTTGTGAAAATTAGATGTTCTATTCAGGAACCATGCTTAAAATATGCATTTATATACAGTTAAATTTATTTGGTTGTATAATATCTGATAAAGCCTTTAAACCCTTATTTTCTATTCAGACATATTATACATTCTTTGGAGATATGTAATATAATATTAATATTTTGTTGTAGTTTTTGCAAACTAGTTAGGTAACCAGCATAGACAGTGGCATTTATCAGTAATATATGGCTGTACATGTCTAGTGATCAATGAGGGATTTAATTTATAAATACTTGAGTGTGGCAGTGCATAGTAGAAACTGTTTAAAGAGCCATGAACTTTTGGCACATGTATTAAAAATATTTATTTAATCTTTATAACTATCCTGTGACTAGGAATTATTATCTAAAATATATTATTGATGCAAACTATGCTAAGAGAGGTTACTTCACAGGGCCTGGGTATTTGAATCATGGCCAGTTCAAATGGCACAATAATAGTAAGCATGAATGTTACAGGTAATATCTGGATATAGGGTTAGTGTAGGTATAATTAGTTGAAATGAGTTAAAGAAAAGTAAAGACCCTTGCTGCAGTATGCCTGGTGCTCTTATAGAAGGCAGCCATATAAAGACAGAGAAAATACAGGAAGATCACCATGTGACAATGAGGCCTGAGACTGAGGCCTGTGACAATGAGTCCTATGTGTTTCCAATCCAAGTGATGCCAAATATTGTCACCAACTAGTAGATAGGGCAGTAATTTTCCAGAGGGTCTGGTCTTTACTTCTTAATCATCATCCCCACAAGTAGTACTATATGGTTTGAATTCACTGATGTTGTATAATTGTGGCCTGATATTGGTGCCCTACAGTAAACAGTCCATACCCAGCTTCACAAACCACACCCAACCAAAATGAAGGGACAGTTTGGGAGTGTACACCCCAGTGCACCATTCCTATACACTTGATATATTACTTTTTAGAGAACTGCTGTAACTAAGTGCTACAAACTTGATGGCTTAAAGAAGAACAGAAATGTATTCTCTCATCATTTTAGAGGATAGAAATCTAAAATTAAGATGTCAGCATGGCCATACTCTCTGAAACCTGTAGGAGAATCCTTCCATACCTCTTTTAAATTTTCTGTGGCTTATTTCCAATCTTTAGCAACATTTGGCTTTGAGCTGCATAGCTACAGTGGGTGTGGGCAGGAAAAATAACCATGCAAACAATCTTTATAATCAAAGAAAAAAATGATGACTATTTTATAGCCTTTGAAAATATTTGTTAAAATGTTAAAAAAAAATCCTCTACTTATATATAGGATATATAGATATATAGGAAAATATATATAGATATATAGATATATAGATATATATATAGATAGATAGATATCTATATATAGATATATAGGAAAATTACAAAACCATAAAATAGGAATATAGGAAAATATAGGAAAATTACAAAAAATTACATATATAGGAAAATTACAAAAACCATAAAACTAATACATCTATATCACACTATAATTTAATACATTAGAAAGATTATTAAAGTGTTCTATTTCTTTGTACCAAGATCAGTTTGAACTGTGCCTTCTTTCTTCTTATTGTATAACTTAAAATATGAGCGAATATCTTTTACATGCCTTGGAAAATTGTTATATACCTTTCTAAATGTGGATCACCTTAGGAAAATTTATTTTGCAATTTTAATGTCCTGACATAATTTGAGCATTCTTTTAATATGAAGTTTTTGTCAGAACTACCTGCACTAGAGTATGGTTATCCTTTTTGTTATGGGTACATCCTTATGGGTGTTGATAAATTTACCTGCACTAATTTTCTCTGGCTTCACAGCTAGCATCTCCAAATGGTCACAGTTTCAGTTTTCTACTTTCAGCTACATATTTCTTCTATAGCTCCATTTACATGTGATTCAAATTTCTCTTCCAATATTATCACTTTTCATTTCTTTGCTGCACTTTTATCATTGTTGGCCAATTCTGCCTTTCAATTATTCATTTTCATAAAATGCCAAATGGTATGAACTGAATGTGTATGTCCTCCACAATTCATGCATTGAAGCCTGAATCCCCAACATAATGATATTTGTAGATGAGGGCTTTGGAAAGTGATCACATCAAGAGGATGGAATCAGGGCTGGGGATTTAACTCAGTGGCACTGCGCCTGCCTTGCAAGTGCAAGGACCTGAGTTCAATTCCTGGTACCAAAAAAAAAAAAAAAAAAAGAAGATGGAATCTTTCTGAATGGGATTAGTGCCTTTATAAGAAGAGACATAAAAGATATGATCATCTTTTTCTCTGCAATTTGAGGATACAATAAGCAAGTATCTGCAAATGGAAATACTGGAAGAGGAGAGCTCTTACCAGACACCAGAACTGCCAGTGCACTAATCTTGAATTTCCAAACCTTTAGTACTGAGAAATAAATTGTGTGTAAGTCATGCAGTCTATTGAAACCTGTTCCAAATTAAGGTAGCACCTTATTACTGGGAAGAAGACAAAGCAAATGTATGCTTTGCTATCTGCAGGTAAACTAAAAATGCACACAGTAACATTCACCAATAGACTTTGAAAAAAGTGACATGTTTGGTCAGCAATTATATTGCACATCTGTTATTTACATAGTGATTTGTGGACTGAAAAGCTAGCATGGAATTTGATGTGTTATGCAATTACTCACAGTTAATATACCTTGGTAACCGAAAGTTGAATCTTCTGTGGAAGAATGGTGTTTTTTACACTAAACCATAACTGAAGTTCATATATACTGAAATAATTAAGGTGAAGATTATCTGAATGTCCTTTCTTAAGCATAAGAAAACTATTCAAACTTATGTCACAGGGAATAAGGTGAGAAGAGCAAGGAAATATATAGGATAGTGGTTCTCAAAATACAGTCAACGGGATAGGAGTATTGGTATTATCTGAGAACTTGTTAGAAATGCTAGTGTCAAACCCTACCAGGCTGACTGAATAAAATACTCTGCCAGGCAGGCTAAGCTATCTCTGTTCCAATAAATTCAGTTGGTCATTCTCATACTAGAATTTAGGACTCATTGATACTGAAAATATGAAATAATATACTTGAAAATGATTTTAATATCACTTCATATTTTAGAGATGCAAGATACATCTCCCAAAGAAATTCCTTAGTGTGCTGTGAATCAGGACCTCTAGTGATAGCTGCTATGTGCATAGGCTTCTATAGGTCTATATTAACTAAAAATGAAAACTGATAGGAAAGAACAGCATAACCTTCTCTAATCTACTTTTCAGGTCATGGATGATCCTGTTTAACAGAGAACATTAACTGAGAGGCCCTAAAAACCAAACTATCAGTAATTGGTAGAGAAAATTTTTAAGATCAAGTCTTTTTGCCTCAAAATTTCATTCTCTTTAACTTCTATTATACTGTTTATTCATGGCTTCAGAGAAGCCCAATGTATAATCAAGACTTATTCATGAGTTTAAGTTCAAATTTTGTAATTGTGTGTGTATGTGTATGTGTCCTTGGAAATAATATCTTCTCATGTGACTGTTATAAGGATTAAGAGATAACTTAGGTAAAGTTCCTAGTTTAAACAATTATACTTTATAAGAACTCAATTCTTTTCCTTAATTCTTACATGGATTCTCATCCAAGAACACAATAAGTACTTAATTAAAATTTCTGAAATGAATCACTCCTACCACTGCCATCTCAATCAAAATATTTAAAGTTGATCACATAATCATCTCCTGACTGTGGTATGCTTGAACTGTACTTTTGCCACTTCTTTGAAAGTAGTAGAAATCTCCCTTTCTTGGTCCATTTGTGCTTCTAGAACAAAATATCTACTAGTAGCATATAGATAATATAAAACCATATTATAAAATAATGTGTAGTAAAAAAGAACAGAAATTTATTTTTCCATATTTCTGGAAGATAAAACATTCAAAGTCAAGGTGCCAGCAGGTTCAGTTGTCAGAGAGGGCTACATGCTCCACAGAGGAGGAATGCTGTGTCCGCCATGGCAGAAAGTGAAAGAGCAAGTAACCACAGGACTATTTGAAGTTTCTTTTATAAAGACCTTCATTCTGTTCACAAGGACTGGTACTCTCATGACCTAATCACTTATTACATGCCTCCCTTCTCAATAATGCTCTATTGGCCATTAACTTTTAATACCTTAATTGTAAAGGGGACACATGTAGACCTTTCACTACTTTCCAGCTACATACAGCCAGATAACCAAGTTTTGCACACTGGGATGTGAATAAAAATGATAGTGCAATCCCTGTCTGTGCCCCATCCCTCCACTTTTCACAATAGCTGAAACATGGAGTGGATGAGGTGCCATCTTGGAGTGTGCAGATGAAGACAAACTTACTGTATGGATGAGCTATAGAAGAGAAAGATGCTGGGTATATGATGGTATTTCAGAGCAGAAATGTCATCGCATTTCAAAGTTTTATGAGTAAAAGAAATAACTTGGTTAGCCTAGGTCCTAGTTAATTTTCTCATTGCTAAGTTAAAATACCCAACATATACAAGTTAATGAAGGAAAGGTTTATTTAGGCTCACAGTCTGGAGAGGTTTCAGTCCATAGTTGACTGGCTCCAAGGCAGGGTAGCAGGGTAGAGAGGCATTGCAGAGGAGAAACAGTCTATGGCAGGGTAGCAAGCAACAGGCTGCTTTCCTTCTTTTCCCCTTATATTCCATCCAAGCCACAAGCCTATTGATTGGTGCCACCCACACCCAGGGTGGGGTTTCCCATTACACACATTAAGAACAATACTAAACCAATCAGAGAACTAATCTAATTATCACAGACTTAATCCATATTCACACATGCTTAATCCACATTCACACTCCCAAGATCCAGCCACCTCCAAAATCCCCTCCTATGAACACATGAAGCTTTGGAGAGACATCTAGATACAAGCTATAACAGCCTATGTAAGCTGTTTTCGATCTTGGACCAATGTACTCAAATTTATAATGATGAATAGACTTGGAAATGTCAGAATGTCATTATGATTATAGTATCTTAGATCACCAAATTTTCTATGAATGACCAGCCATCAATTTCATTCTTTTTATCTTACATCAAAGTCCTTATTCTCCATAAAGAAAACTCAGGGAATTTTCAAAACATTCATATGATTACTTGAGAAAGAAAACAGTGTAATAAGGCCTAAACTTTGTCTCAGTTGTTTTGGGGTTGAACTGGATTGAAGCATTCCACATAGAGAAGTCAGCTACCTAAAGCTGAAGATCTCAGCATTATGTAATATGGAATAAAGACAGCTTATCGGCAGAAGACCAATTATGTGAGGAAGGAAGAAATGGCTAAAATGAAAAAAGTGCCAGGGTGAACACATGAAAATGTCGGAAGTTGGGAGAATCAGTGCAAATTGGGGAGTGGAAAGTGAGATAGATCCAGAAAAGTGCTACAGGAACAACGCTATAAAAATTTGATACCCTATAGTGCTCTCTGCATGGTGCTAAGCCTTGCAGGATTGAAAATTTTTCTTGCATGCATTTTAAATGCTTTGATTTGTACTTAATGACAGGGAACTTGTATATGCCACTCAGTAAAGATGGATTTGTCCAAGGCCCTGCTAAATCAATGCATATTCACTGAAATCTCTTGTCATTGTTCTGTCACATAAAGCTCTGCCTCCATTCTGCCACATGGAGATCTGGCTAGTCTGTATCTGTGTTTGCAACCAGCTGGGATTTTACTGGCTTCATTATGCCATTTATTTATCAGTAGACAGTTTTCCTGTAGTCTTTGTTTTCCTTGGTGGAAGTTATGCTTCTTTTGTTTGTGTTAAAATGGAGAACAAGTCATTTCCTTTTCAGCATTAACAATTCCATCAGTCATGCACTTTGACTTATAATTCTGAATGCCTTTCAGCACTTTTAGGACCAAGGAAAGATGATATTATTCTGAGCCACAATATTATGGGAGCAAGAAATTCCCTCAATAGTTCATATAAACCAATCCTCTGACTCCAGTTGAACATCAGCTTTTGAAGATATCATCAGTTAAGATAAAATTTTCCTCTTTGCTTTATATTCACATGACATTGATGGGGACTACATTTTCTATGAGCCTAGAGGAAGAGAAAATAGCTCTCTTCAAGACAAAGAATCTCACTTCTCCTTTCTACCAAGATTTACAACCAGGCAAAGAAATTTGTAAACTGATAATCTCTGTAAGTCAGAGTTCTGGCTATCCATGATAGTTGAAGGCCTCAGGTGGTATATTTGTTTTCTCCTGCTGCTTACCAAATTATTGCAAATTTAGCTTAAAGTAATACAAGATATGATCTCACAGTTTCCATGAATCAGGATTCTGAGTCCAGGTTAACTGCGCCCTCTGCTTGGCATTTCACCAAATGGTTGAATTCCAGGAACCATCTAGGACTATGAGTATATCTGAATCTCAAGCTCCTCTCCTAAGATATGTAGAAAATTTTTACTCAAAGAACTGAGATCTCCAATTTCTCTCTGGCTTCTTATCGTACCTCTCTCAGAGTCTGCCTACCATTACTGGCCATATGATCACCTCCAAAACGTGACAGATTACCCTTTTACTTTTTCTTTTTTAAAAATTTCATTACTGAATGTTCATATTACATGATAATGGAGTTTATTTTTTGAATTTGGTACATGTATTTAACATATCCTTAATCAATTTCAACCTCATAACCCTGTTTTCCTCACCCAGCCTGCTTCTCCTCTTCCCTAATTCCAGATATCTGCCTCCTAATTTCCTGTCTTCACTCCATTTTATTATTTGCAATTTTTCCAGTTTCTCATATAAGAGAAATTATGTGCTATTTAACTCTCTCAGTCTAATTTCACTTAACATGATGGTTACAGTTTCATTCATTTTCCTCCAAATAACATGATTTTATTTTTTTATGGCTGAGAAATATTCATACTTTCTTTATCCATTCATCCATGATGAACATCTAGGCTTAGCTATTGTGTTTTCTTGCTATACAGATGGGGAGGCATACATCCCTATAGTATGCATTCTTTAATTCTTTTGGGAACATGACCAAAAGTGGTAAAGATGGGCCAAGTGGTATTTATATATTTATTGTTTTGAGGAACCTCCATACTGATTTCCATAGTGGTTGTACTAGTTTGCATTACCACCAAAAATGTAGGATGGTTCCTTTTCTAGGCCTAAAGAAGAGTCTCTTCTCTTTCAAGTACTTCTTATCTCATTTAAGATCATACTCCTCTAGACCAGCAGCACCCAGAATAATCATCCCTTTGATTAATAAAAAGTCACCTGATAAGAGCCTATAATTACATCTATAAAAATCCCTTTATTTTGCCTAATCACAGGTATAATCTTCCATTGTATTCACAGATTTTATGAGTATACAGGAGAAGGTGGAATTTTAGGTACTCTCTTAGAATTAGTTTTATCACAGCAGACATATTAACCCATTATTTTACTTTTCATGCTTATAATCCAACCTCAGACTCAGTGTCTTAAAACAATAAAAATTCACTATAAGTTTAAGGTCCTAACTGGGAACACATACTGGGACTGAAATGAGCTGTTCAGGTTTTCTTTCATTTCAGTAAGATTTACTCACACAAGTGCAATGAACTTTTAGGTTTTCTTAGGGCTTCTCGGTCATAGATGGTCTCCTTATATTTCTAAGGCTTTACTAGAACAACAATGGCAAATAGATCACCTCTCTTCATAATATGGAAAACTACCTTAGCTTCTTCACAAGTTAGGAAATTGAACTCACAAGGAAAGCATATGTCCAATATTGGCTTGTACTTTGTTTGTTAATAATTCTTTTGATGAACAAAATCACATGTCCAAGCCAAAATACAAGTAGAGGAATATATTCTTAATGAGATGAGCTGAAAAGTATTGCAGGATATTTTTTTAATTTGCCACATCTTTAGAAATCTAAGATTAGTCAAACAAGGCATGGGGAAGGCCCCTGGGTACAGCAGCATCTTAACATGAATAAAGAACCACATTTATGTTGGACAACACACACATACTTGACTTCTATAAAGCAGATAATGATTTTATGTTTTATCTGAAAAAACTTAGTTCATCTTTTAAAATTACAACATGAATTCTGTGGCTCATATTTTCCTCTATTTCTTTTAGTTTTTATCTTTCTTCTGATTTATTTTTAAAGCAATATTTCTCCTTGAAAATGCAATATTGAAAGATATGAATCACTACTTCTCTATTACTTCATGAAAGATTTTGCATGTACATGTACCCTATGACCCCTTCTCATTTCAACTTCATTAGAAACTAGGGTGTACAATTAGAATATGTAATTTCATTCAATTATATTAAAAAACCAACCAGACTTGGACCTCATCTCTAAGGACATTGAAGCCAACAGCATTCAAAGAAAATGACAAGTGACTCAGAAAATCTGATGGTAATTAAGGCAGTTCTCTCTAATGAGGAACTACAGGAAAAATGAAAACTAAATAAAAGTAAAGAGGGGGGAATATTTGTTATTATACTTTATTTTTCTTAATAGAAAGAAACCAAAGTAAAAAATATCTCAAGGGTAATTTCTAAGAAGTAGAAGAACATAAGGAATTGCTGATTCAAACTGAAATAAAGGCAATGTATCATGAAATTCTAAAATGATATTAATAAATATTAAGTTCAAAATATGAGCATAAACTGCCTAAAGTGACAGTGAGAGAAAAAAGGCTAAACATTATCTTTGCATCAAAAGCAAATACCTAACCTTAGTGTGGTTAAGAGATCTAAATATGTACCTCATGATTACATGTAGGTTTCCTAAGCACCATGAATGCAAGCACAGACATTATACATACTCAGTTTCCCTAGAGACTGCCAGCACAATTACATTTTTAAACACAGCTCTATATCACTTACCTGCTTTAAAGCAAAAACAAAAGTGCAGATTGATCTTCTTTAACGATAGGATAAAATCCACACTCACCCTTTCAAGCAATCTGATCTTAATCTAAAGCTTGCAAAAGCAACTTGCACAATGGTACCTAGTCTACCTAACGTAAGTTATTTATTATATCCATATTTTTGCTTTACTTTACCCCTTATCCACCTGGAGGATTCATTATTGCAGTCTTGGACAATTTCCCAGGGATTACAAGTTGTTTTTTTTTCTTTGTCTTTCTCTGTGCTCTAGAAGCCATAGTTTATTACTTAGATGGGATTTAGTCTCCGGTACAGCACACATTTGTTTATTATCCTGTCTTCCTCATTAGACTGTGAATGACTCCAAGACAGGGGCTTCGCCTGATTCACAGCCATACTTGGCACTGTGTCTGGAATTTAGTACATGCACATTTTGTAGGAATGAATGAATGAATTAATCAATGGATAAATAAATCAATGAAGGTTTTGGTGATGTATAAGAGACTCAGAGCCCAAATCCTCCAGTGATCAAAAGCACTAACTGGTTTTCAATGGTCTATGGGCTCCTTTAGGAATTGCTTGTTCAGGTTACCTATTTTTTTCCTGTTTTAAGTCAAATAGAATGGTACTGAATTATACAGTGAGTCAGGCAGTGTTCTTTGGAGACACTGTAGTCAGTATGTTTGGGCCACATTTGAGGATGTGCTTTGATTTCACTAAAGTAGAGATTACCTATGCAATCTAGATTGCATGGAATAAATTTGATTTATATCTATTGTTTTGGAGTAATTATTATGTGTGCCTCTTTTCACTATCATAGACATTCTTGTTTGAATGATGAATTATATAAGCACACTGAAATTGCAATCACTTTGTAGATTTATGTGTCAAATCTACAACAATGTTTCCTGACTGAATTTACTGGCTACAGATCAAGGAATTAGGAGATTCAGATTTTATTGGAGCCCTGTTACTAACTAGGTGAAGTATGCTTTGAAATCCACTTAATACTTAATTTACTTCGGTTCCATTTTATGGAAAATGAGATAGGAAAGAGAAGAAATAGCATAATATAAAGGTTAAGGTTTAAAAAGTTTAAGTTTGATAATTGTACAAGATTAGGGTAAAGAAGCATAGGAGAGAAAAATAAAATGTACCAAGCATCCCTATACATTATTGTAGTCACTACTGTTTTATGCTTTCCCTTTAGTAAACTTTTTACAAGAGCTGCAAGGAAATAAAATATTGACTTGTTCAACATCCACATCTTTTCTTTGTAGTAGAGGTACAAAATGAGCAATGTATGGTAATAGTTGCTGGTCAGGTAACAGAAGACAGAGCATGAACATGGGGATGATCAAAGCAATTCATAAATGGGATAAAATAATCTAAGAAAATTTAGTGGGTTGAATATCAGTGTTGCCTTCTTCAGCAGGAAAGGAGAAGGAAAGTGATGAATGATATTTTCTCAAAAGAACCTAAAGGGATTAGCTCCACAGAATCCCAAAGATTAGGTATTAGATGACTGACAGGTTAATGTTTTGTCCAAAGTCACAGAGTAAGAAAACTATGGCTTGAAGAGCCCAGATCTCTCCCCTACTCATTTCACTATGCAAAAACCTGTACAGCATGGGAAGAGTGAGTATGTAAACTCAATACTGTCACCAATGTCATGTCAAAACATAAATGTCACCACCCTATATAAAATCCCACAATAGCTCATCTACCATTGCCCATAGGATGGACAAATATATAGTTAAGGCTGTAGCTATATAGTTACATATAATAAATACATTCTTTCACACTAGCTACATCCTAACTCCATTTTTATTTTATTTTATTTTATATTTTTATTCTGAGACAGGGATCTAAGCTGCTAAGTTGCTCAGGCTAGCCTCCAATTTGCTGTCCTCCTGTCTCAGACCCCAGAGTGTTGAGATTACAGCCATGCACCACTAGCACTTGGTACATCATTTAAACATTTTAATAATAAAACATTTCCACGGTAACATATGCCCACCCTTTAAGTACCTGTTTATCCTTCCTCCTCACCATTTACATGTTCTCAGTTTGTATCCTGTAGGAAGCCATACTGACAACTGAGAACTCATGCCATACCCTTTTAGAAGCTTATACATGTACTTGACCTTATTGCCAATGCTTCATGTTCTTTTTTATTTTCATCCTTCAAAGTTCAGTTTTGATACCACCATCTGCTCTTTCCTTCTCTTGGGCCTCAATTTATCACCACATACCAACTTGTTCAGACTTAAGAGAGGTTGGACAGTGTTTTCATTCCCTGAACCTGGCTGGCACCTTTTGTAAAATTCCACTGTCACACATATCACCCTACTCTGCTGAGTTGTTAAAAACATGAGTTGTGGAACCAGAAATGTTTCCCTTTGGGCCATAAACTATGTATCTATGAAGACTTTTAAAAAATTTCTATTAGGCAAAACAGAACAAAGCAAAAATAAAAATTTTTAAATAAACAGTAAAAATAATACCCAACTTCTAAGGTTGTCCTGAGAACCAAGTGAAACAGTGCACAAAATTCATTTCCCTCAATACTTAGAAGTCAATGAAAATTAGCTGTACTAATAATTTTCTCACCAAAAAGTATAAAAACTTTCATCACTGTTTTATGTCTCTAGCACCTTCCATGGTTCCTGTCTCACGTTTGAAATATTTTAATTACCCATGCCATTTCTTTCTTCTGCTGTGTACCCTAAACTTAGAAGAGCGGATAGGAAAGTCTATGGTTATTTTAAAATCATTATCCAGAGAGACATATATAAACATACATATGTTTTCTCCATGTTTTGTTCTCATAAAAATATGCCTGGCTGTGTAAATCTAAGTCACCCAACAAAGAAAAGTAGATACCAGTGGATAGGGATGGGAGTACATACATGTGCATCAACTCCCTAGATGGAAAACAATCTTGTCTTAAAAGGGAAAACCAAGTGACTGCTACATACAAACAATAGTCCCTTGGCTTTTGTTTTCTCTAATCAATCAGAGATCACTTCAATTAACACCCTCTCTCCACTCTTCTCACATTGCTCTTCCTTTGTTCTCTTCCACATGAAATTCTTTCCTTACCTTGTTCAGATTTCATGAGAGAGATTGGACCAAAGTCACTCATTATTCCAGAGTTAATTTAAAATGACAATTCAGAACTATGAACAGCAGGCCATATATATTCTCCATACCCTCTTGCTCTGTCTTCAGCCAAAGACATTTCCATTATGCTATATCTTTGCCAGAGCTTGACCCTGCTACCTCTACTCTTGGTCAAAGAATCCGTATGATAAAAAAGACTATACAAACTGTTTTCAGCACCACTATATCTATACTGGTTTTTGGATGCTATTAAAACAAACAAAAAGAGAAACTCAGGTCAAGAATTTTGGATGAGAAAAGCTCTTATGGTCTGGGACAGAAATTCTGGGTGAATAAGATCACAGGACATATAGCTGAAGGTATTAACAACATGAGGCTCTGAAATTCAGAAATAAAGCCAGCTCAACTTAGAACAACTTAACATTTTTTTAACTTTATATGATTGATACTTTAAATTTTTCTTATTTTTCCAAATCCCTAAGAATCATGTTAAAATGTTTCTAGAAATTGGATTCAGAAATGAGGTGCTGGGCCTCATTATGCCATTATAGCCTTAGCAACATTTCTTTCTCTCCTTAAGCCTCAGTATCTTCATCTTTGGTGTGAAATGTTAGCCTAGATAATATCTAATTAAAGTGATCATACTTCTGCAAACTAAAATTGATAAATGCATCCTGAAATATTCATGTCCTTGGACAGAACTCTTTCACATTTGTATCCATGCTGACAAAATTGTGACTAACAGTTTCTATAGCTTATAAATTCTCACAAGGATTAAAATTCATCAATTCTATGCAATCATTTGAACTATCTATTCCTCCAACATTTAAGATCATAAAAACCTGAGTATGTTGAATTCCAGTTTCTAATAAGCAAACATTTGATCATGAAAGAGGATAGTCCAGAATATCTTCTTAGAAAATAATGAGTAAGGGAAAACAAAGATGATATTAAAAGTTTACCTAACATGAACTACCAAAGTGGTTACAATCCCACAAAATGCTTCCTTCTGACAGACATTGTATTAACTCTAATATTACACAATTCATTGCCAGGATTTCCCTCCAGATGGTCAGCAAACATGAGCTCCTTGCTGAGCAGTCCTTTTGGGGATGCCAAAGCAGTGGTGCAGTTCTCGTGATCCTCTTGGATGCCAGCCAGGCTGTGCCCCATGTGACTTGTGTCCTGGGGACAAACACCAGCCAAATGGTCAAAGCATAGTCATTAGCCTGCAACATCAAGTGACCATAAAACTCCTTGAGCTGAGAGATGATAATGTAGTATATCGTTGTCCAAGCTCCACAATATAAAGCTACCTTTTTAGTAGGATTGCTAAAAGATATAATAGAATGCTTTTCATTTACCTTGATGTGATGGCTAGTTACGCTTCTACCAAAACTGAAGAATTAGGCAGCTTCTTGTTAACCACGCTTTATGAAACCAAATTATTCTATTTGTATTTGTAAAGATATCTGAGACTTTTTCCCAGACTTTGATAAGAACACTTTCAGAGTTGTAAGGATCTTCATATCTTAGATCTTTTTAGTAGTTCTTCTTTTACATCATTAAAATCTTTCCAGATGACTCTGTGGTATCTATGTTATTATGAGTCAGATCTGTAGAATTTTCATTCTTAATATTGCATCTAGTTGGAGAAAAGTGAAAAGATTCAGTTAATGAATTCCTAAAGCACTCTGAGTTCTGTGATATACAGTGGAAATATAAGAGTAAGGGCAGCTGTTAATCTGATGTTATATAACAGTTGAGTTTACTCTCCTGAACCTTAATAGCAAGAGTTGAGAAAACTAGAATGAGTCTTCAGTAGTACTGACATCTATGTTTCATGCAAAAAAATGAAAGCAAGTGATTTCAGTTTTTTGAAACTTGAGATGGCATATAACTTGTCACAAAACTTGAAGATGCTTCTTCAAACTTATGTATTATTGGAAGGTAGGAGGGTAAGGAAAGATGAGGGTGTATACATTTTTAAAAATTATATAATATTTAAATAATACTAATGATGCTTATTGCTGATTACAAATGCAATCTTTGTTGTAAAACCTTTTAACATTATAAAGTATAATGATTAATAAAATTGAAAATAACTGGAAATACAGAAATGAACACTGTAGATATTTTGGAATGAAAATCTCTACTTTTCTTTCTGTTCCATCACACACATACATACACATACTCATTTTAATCTTTAACAAACTTGAGACATCTTTGTTTTGAATCTGATGTTATCATTTGGAATTCATCTTTAAAGTGTTCTGTGCCTTTAAATATTTTCAGCAATATGAATTCATATGAATAACTACAATTTGTAAAATCAATCTCCTTTTATTATAGTTAGTTAATTCTCAATTCTTAACATTACAAATAATGCTAAAATAAACTTTCCAAGGGAAAAATCCTTTTGTAAATATCTCATTATTTTTTGATGTAAATTTCCAAAAGTGAAATTTCTAGGCCAATTCCAAAAATGAGTTTTTGGGGCTTTGGAACAAGGATATATTGGAATAGTCTTACAATATTTTTAATATTAGAGTAACAGAATGAAGGACTTTTAGAGGTACACAGCATTACGGAGAACAGAACACAGAAAATTTCTGGTTTCTAATTCCAGACAGGTAAAACTAGTCCATAGAGGGTAAATAGTTTTCTTAGCAAAGATGGTTAGAATCTGAGATTAGAGTCATAGTGTAAATCTCAATTCTGCGTCCTTACATTTCTCTCCTTCCCTCTGAAAAAGGCTTTTCTTCTCATTATTACATTGTGAGGAATAATTGGAGAAGTCCACAAACAACATAAGCACTGACTCCTTTTCTCCAAGGAGAGTGCAGTGGAGAGAAGTCAGCTGCTATAGCTACCTGTGTGCCAGTGTAGGCTGGAAGCCGAACAGGACTCAGCAGTCCTCACATGCTTTCTGAAGACAGTCCTGTCCCCCTCTTGAAGGTATCTTATCAGTTTCCACTCCTGATCGCCTGCAGATGCAGGGGAATTGTTAGCATAAACCCTCCCATAAACAACTCAGTCAGCTGAAGTGCCAAAATTAAGCTTCTTAATTTAGCACTTTGATTTGAAAACCTTCTTCTTGCTCAGTTTCAAGTCAGGTGTTTATAAAGGTTTTCACTTATCTGACAGAGTCCAGGTTCTTCCAAATAACTTCCTCCCACCTCTGGGAAGCACTTATTCAGTAGCTTGTCTCCTGGAGCAATGAAGAAAATCATCCTGGGGACAAAGGGCTTTGGGCATTGCCTAAAATAGAAGGACTCCAAATGAGAGGACCCTGCCTTCTCACAAGGCTAGAGTCATCCAGGGAAGTCACTAAAGCTATCAACTCATATTTATTGAACACCTGGTATGGTATGTCTGGCAGTGTCTGGGGGCCTGGGATGAGATGATTTAAATTAGAAATTCACAAATGTTGCCTACTCACAGCTTCTGTGTAGATCACAGCCAAGTGAAGTAAGAACTAAAAGGGACGTTAATCTATTCCAATCTTTCAAAAATAGCAGTATATTATATAATTTCTGTATCTTCCATACTGTAGTGTTGGAAGAGCTAATCAATACTACTCCAAATCTTATCCGTAGCCCAAATACCCTTTCAATTACAAAAGAAGGAATGAATCATTTTCACTCTACATGTGTTGAGTCTTTCAGTGTATTCTGGTCTTTAGAAGCACAGGTAGTATACAGAAAACATTTATTGACCAGATGCTTTGATTAACCATTTTATACCTTCATGTAGATGAATAAGAATTTCTCTGTGATAAGGTGAACCTGCTGCCATAGTTTTGAAGACCAATCATTTTGTTAAATGCACAAGTTCATTTCAATGGGAAAAAAAAGGCCAGAGTGGTCAGATACATGAAAGTGCATTTTAAAACTACAAAGTACTCTTCCTTTTCATATGAGATTAGTTGTTTGAAAATATTCAGTATTAAAAGGACACCATGTCTAACGATAATTATGTGCCTTACCTATTGCTCATTTATCAAGCTCATCTGTAAGGATCAATGATAATAATGAGCTGTGAAGGTCATACTTGGCTAGCCACAACAGCATGCACATGCAAAGTTCACAATGGAACTCACCTACAGAAACAAACACATTGATAAAATATGGAGGCACAGAAAACTGGAAGAATTGGAAATCAAACAAGGTGATCCAACACTCAGTTTGGCCATTTTATTTGGCCCTGAACAAGTTTTCTCCTGTGAGCTTCTGTGCCAGCACACAGTGCAATGTACATGGAGGGCCCGGAGAAGAAGGGCACCCAGGCCCCAGTGTCCTTGAGCTGAAAGATCTGACTGGTGCTCACAATACAAAAGAGAAAGAAGGCTGAGATCCTATTCTCACATTTAGAAATAAACAGTAGGATAGCCATGAGTTTCCCAGAAGTGGGGAAGACAAATTTGATTAAAGATATGATGCCACATTGAAGTCAAAGTGACTGTGCCTCTGTAGATTGCTGAGTGACAGGCTCCATGGGTGGCCCTGCTGGCCCTGAGAAGACAAACTATATTTGCAGTCAGCATGGAACAGACTGTAGGTCAGAAATGAGACCCTGTAGCCACACTTGAATGACTGGATAGCAGCCTTGTCAGATGTGTCTACACTCAGTGGCAAGAACAGTGATGGGCAGATGCTGGCCATCTTCCCTGTCCTTTAATATTCTAGACATTCAGGAATAAAGTCTGTAGCACAAAGATTTAGGCATTGGTTGCTGAATGTGCTCAGATTTTGCCTGGCAAAATGCAAATTTCTACTCCTTGAATGTTAAAACGCCTCTTGTACTCCCTGGCTCCTACCACTTTGTACTTCCTTGCATGCAGTTGAAAGCCTTTTCCTCAGGCTCAGTCTGGAAATTGTTGCACATGGATTTTGATATCCTGATTTGTCTATTTTGGATTGATAACAAAGAAAAGTTCTATCCTGTTTAATATAAGTCTGACTTAAGGAGCCCCTAATTATCTACTCTTGGTGGGAAATCTCCATCCTTCTCCATGCCCTGACCAGCACAAATTTACATGGAGAAAAACTCTGCTGGGAGTTTAAAAGACATTCTCTTCCCAAACCAGTGCATACACAAACAGAAGAATGAGGAAGACAAAAATGAATGTTATAAGAAAATGTGAATTAATACAATTATGTACATAGGAATAGTTAATGGAAATGTGATTAATTTATTTTCAAAATTATACTATTGGGGATTTGATGGGAATGTAAGTATCACCATGTCCACATCCCTCAGTAAAGACACAGGAAAGCTGGGGTCTGGGATGATAAAATGAGCTGTTTGTGGTCAGCCAGCTATTATATAATAAAAACCAGATTCAAATCTCAGATCTCTACAATGTATTTATTTTGTTTAATCCATTTGAAATTGCAAAATCTTAGAATCTATGCCTTTATTTGTGGAAGGATAAAAAATTTTAACAATACTGTTGAAGAAAATTCATAAAAGGGCCAGGAATTTAGCTCAGTGGTTCCACCACCTACCTCGCAAGTGCAAGGTCCTGAGTTCGATCCCTGGTACCAAAAAAGAAAATTCATAAAAGTTATACTTTCAGGCAGAAATACGTTACTTCATATTAATTTTAGGGAAATGGCCTTAAAAAGACTGAGCTATGAAGTTTCTTAAAGAACACACTTTTCCCATTGGAATTATATAATGAGAAGTTCACATAATTAAAACTTCTCTGACAGGTATCATAAAAAGCCATCTGCTACCTAAAACTAGAAACAAGGACCCTGAACATTTTCCTTCCTAGTGAGCTCCAAAAGACTATAAGAAGCCTCAGAGAGATAGTGGCCCAAGGATTAGAATATAACAAGGCTTAGAATAATAAGGATAAGTAACACAAAAATAATTCTGTAACAAAATGTACAGATCTGATAAGTGTAACCTGGCTAATCATCTCGCAGATGTGTTGCAATTTATTCCAGAGATTTGAAAAGAGAATGGATCATTACAAATCCATCACCGCAGCTGGAAAACCAACTTCAAGTTTTCACCCAACAGAATACAATGTGCAATCATCACTCATGTATATCTCCAAGACATACATACACATATATATACTAAAGAATGATATAGTGTAAGGAAAGACCAGAAAAGGAATGGAATAAAGGAAAACAACATTTGGGTAGAATGTTCTGCGGGCGAGGCTATTGGCATATTTAAATTTTTCCAAAATCAGGTGAAGCAAATAGTACTATTATCAGTTTGCCAATAGGGGCTGAAATTCATAGAGATTAACTTACCCTAGGTCAGTGGTGTCAAACCCATGGCACGCATACCACAGTGGGCTGTTTGTTATCATTGAAAGCTCTAAAAGGTTTGCCATCATTGCTCTAGGTCATAAAATATAATAAGTGATAAGAATAAGAATTCAAACACATACATATATGACTTGCAAGGGAGAGATAGAGATTCTTGTGAACTATAATAGGAAAATCTTCATGTAATTTGACCATGGCCTGTGAATAGCTGTCATTCTAGAAGAACAAGAATGAAATTGACCATAGAAAAATGATGATGATGATGATGATAGATAGATAGATAGATAGACAGACAGATAGATAGATTCATAGATAAAATTAAAGAATTTTGGGGAAATTGAGCACTGCTGGTTAAAACTAAAATTTTAATAGCAAATTAAGTCCACACCCCAATTTGTTTTCCTTTTGGAAAAGTGTTAACCTTTGCTAAGAAAAGTGTAGGTTGAAAAGTTAGTGATTTCTAAGGCTCATTTTACAATAATCTTATGGACCATGGAAGCAAACAGACTCTAAGATGGTCACCATGATCCCAAGCTCATGGAATCTATATCATCCTGTAACCTCTGTCCTTTGAGTGTAGATGAGAAGTGACTTGCTTCTAACTAGTATAACATGGCCAAAGAGTTGCAACATCATTCCCATAATTACATTACATTATATAAGGCTCTATCCAGCTCTCATGTTCCTTCGGTTTCTGAAGAATGAAGAAGCCATGTTTGAAGCTGCTTATGACAGGGACAGATACCTATAGACAGTGTGTTGGAGATGATGGTTGTCTCCAGCCAAAAGCCAGAAAAGCCTTAAGCTCAAGTCCTATAGCAGCAAAGAAATGAATTCTTCCACTAATGCAATAAATTTAGAAGTAGATTTTTCTCTCATCCCGCCTCCGAATTGGTGCCTTGATTGCAGCCTAACCTAGCTAAACTATGCTTAGTCTCTTCTCCTGACCCACAGAAACTTTGAGATAGAAACTTTGTGTATTTCTAATCTACCAACCTTTTAGTGAGTCATTATGCTCCATGCATAACATTCTTTTTTTTCTATTAAGTTTATCGGTGCATTTTAGGTAGACATTATGATCACATTCATCATTGAGAATTGGTACCTGTACATGATCTATCTTGGTTCTTGTTTTTTCCCCATCCCCCTTGCATAACATTCTCTTTCTGTGCTGGAAAGTCTCAAAGAGCTTTAGTTATTAAAGAATCTCATGCCCAGTGTTATTTGTTGATTCTGGGTGAATTTCTAACAGTGATGACTCTTAATGACATAAATGAGTTAGCAATTTGGTGAGCTGTTACTAACACATGTGGCTCTCACTGGAGACAACTTCCAGAAACAATTCCTTTCAGTAGCATCTTTGGATGGCACCATCTTCCACCCTGTGTTTCTTCTACCCTCAAAGAGTTCCAGATTACCTGTAACCACAGCCCTTCTTATCACCATTAGGAAACAAATCATCCCACAGCCATGTAACTCATTGTCCAATTTGGAACACTATTAAGAATAGAAAAAGTTAGGGGCCGGGATTTAGCTCAATGGTTCCGCCGCCTGCCTTGCAAGTGGAAGGATCTGAGTTCAATCCCTGGTACCAAAAAAA
>NW_004624755.1:8971947-8986618 GCF_000247695.1 Heterocephalus glaber
CATAAGGAATTAAACTGGAACAAGAAGCATAAACTGGGACTTTCCTGGATAAGTCAGTTTGCATAGTCATCCTACCTTTAACCACTTTAGTTTAGCCTCATTGAAAAGAACTCTTTGCAAAAACTAACTAAAAGTCTTTGGAATTTTTTCTAAACTAAGAAATTCAAAAAATATACTTAGAGCTATTTTTTGATGTAACAAATTATATGACATAGATCAACTACAATTACATTAGTAATCCACTCCTGGCAGGACTATTTATTACTAGCCAGTTTATCCTCAGTATGGAACAAAATGCCTGAAATTCATTTGGCATCACTCAACCTATTTCTAATGGAATAAATAAAGATATGACTAAGCTTTCTGTCTATAAAAACATTGGTGCTCTGCACCACAACGTAATTATAACTTGCCACTGACTAGAATGACTACAATTAAATACAATACCAAATGCTGAAGATGTTCGACAACTGGAATATTTCTACATAGCTGGTAAGTAAACAAAATGATATAGATGATTTGGAAACTGTTTGACTCTTTGTTATATATTAAACATACTTTTCATGCTATCCAGGAAGGACATTCTTGGGTACTTACTCAAGAAAAATTAAGATATATCATCCATTCAAGGAATTATCCACAAAATTCACAGCAGTTTATTCATAATAGAGAAAACGAGAAATAATAAAAATTCTATGAACTAGTGAAAAGACAAGCAAATTGTGATATAATAACACAATGAAATGATGCTCAGTATTAAAAAGGAACAAACTACTGATACACAGACTATAGATGAATTTCACAGACGTAATTCTGAGCAAAATAAATCAGGCACAACAAATTTAATTTATCTGAGGTTTAAGAACAGGAAAAACCAATAAAGCAGAAAAGTACATAAGAACAAGAGATGTTTCTGTGTTACAGCTGGAAGGGGTTTTTGGAAAGAGACCGGAGGATAATTTCTGGAGATATGGAAATGTTTTATATGTTGAAAAAAAAAGTTAGTTAAAATAGGGACATTACTTTGTCAAAATGTCCAGTTAATATTTATAAATTTTAATGTATTTAAATTTTATCTTTTATTCTAAAAAGTACAATAAAAGGAGCAAGGTAAAAGATACCTTTTTAAAAATAGAGTTAACTTAAAAGTATCTGAGGATTTTGCTTTATACTTAACAACATTTCAGCATCTCAAATAGGGGAGATGACAACCCCAGAGTGCTACTATGTGATTAGAATCTCCCCTAGAGTATAATTCTGGCCAGACATGAGAGCAACATCAATATAATGCATGTCCAGCTCAGAGAAATGTGAATGAGCAATTATCTAAAATTCATGCTTTACGTAAAATCTTGAAAGGAACTGATTTTCTTTTTCTAGGAAAAGATAAGGCAAAAGGAACTACAATAGCTATTTTTTTGATGTTTGAAAATTTATAATCTGGAAATAAGGGCTTCCTCTGAGAGGCTTCAGTAGGATAGAACCAACAGATGGTACAAATCTGGATGCATACAACAAAAGGGTTGTGTGCCGTCACACTTCAGAGGAACGATTAGCTTGGAAGTGCAGAAATTTCTCCATCCATGGGAGTATCAAAAGGGAGCCTTCAGGGCCGGGGATTTAGCTCAGTGGTTCCACCACCTCCTCACAAGTGCAAGGTCCTGAGTTCCATCCCCAGTACCAAAAAAAAGGGAGCCTTCAGACACTGTTTTCCCTGAATGTTTCACAAAGAATTTTTGCATTGGAGGCAGGCTGATCTCTATTTCTAAGACATCATGATTCTGTGCTCTGAGAGCTTGAGATCTGAGATTTCAAATATTGATGAGATTCCACAGTGACATATGATGCATATTAATCAATATCAGTAGAATAAAACAGAACTGATTCATTAAAATTTTCATGGCAATGATTTTCACAAGCAATTTCAGCCATGTCCTTAAGTCAGTACAAACTCTCCCACCCACGAAGCCATCTAATCTCCATTCAACTGCATATCACTCTTTTTAGCTTTTGAAATAACTATCAGATTTGTTAGATCTTAAATAATCTTGCACTCACACTGTTTATTTTTGTTAGCTGCTATTTTTGTTGTTTTACCAAAAATAAAACTGAACAACTGGTTGTAAAATGTGTTTATCTCAATAGAATAATGGAGATAATGTATTTTTCCAGCCATGGACATTTTTCACAAGTATCATATCATGCAAGCCAAATGTGGAATTAGTTTTTATAAAGAGCTGAGTGGTTTTTAAGTTGCAGGGTATTAAGTAGGAATTGATGGGTTCAGAAAGGTCTCTTCTTCCATCAAACTCTATCTAACAGAGAAGTATTTTTGTAATATTTTGGCCCTTAAGATTGATATTTGACTATAATTCAATTTGTAGATTATACATTCTCTGTAGTTTTCCTGTATCTTTTTTTTCCTTTCTCTCTTTTAACCATGTCAATATGATAGGAGCTACGGTTAACCAGGGGACATAGACTGAAGAAAAAGGGCAGTTGCAAAAGTCAATTCAGATATCACTCTCATAAAATTGTAGTGAAGGCACTTGAAATTACTGGATGTACTTTTCATATCTCTGTGCAGATTAAATGTCCTCCCTTAGCAGGAATAATTGAAATTTACTGTACATGAGTTCCATGAAATACTTTAGAAATGATGATGTTTCTTTGCACATGAATCTTTAAAAATGTTTTTGTTTTAAAATATTTCTTTTCTGTACTTGAGTATTTAATTAAAAGTTATGGAAATATATTAGTGTTTACCAGTGAGTGGAAGATTCTCCTTTGATTCCACATTAAATACAATATTCTTTAGTCCCGTTATTTGCATTAAACGGTTCATAGATTTGAACTTAGAAAATGACTTCTATAAAAACTCTAATTCAGAAAAAATAAAGAAATACATTTCAACAGATTTTAGGTTTGAAATTAAAAAAATGTCTGTAGTGGCAAACTGGATACATTTTGGGGAAACCTAAAAAAAGAAGTTAAGAAATTTTCTTTTATGCCTCATTTAGATTCAGGTGACATTTTTCTTGGTAAGGTATTTTCTTAATGGCTGTTCTGGAAGGCAAGGTGAGCTTGATGTCGTTACGGATCCTTCTGAAGTCAGTGGGTCTAGGAGAACAATTTGAAGCCTCTTTTTTTATAAAAAGTTGCATGCTCCTGATATCCTGAATCTGTGGAATCTGTATGATGTTAAAGATGAACCTTCACATATATGCTAGTGTAAGAGCGACTTCGATCTAGAGTTAAGAGAGATTACCATTTAATTTCTCTTCATTAGTTTAATTAGTGTTTCCATAAAAGCTACTCAGGTGGTGTAGAAACTGCATCACAGAAATACAACACAGAGACAAAAAAAAGCCAAAAGTAATTACCCTTCAAAAGTCTGTATATCTGAATAGATTTAAAGCAGTTTAGAAAGCTATCTGCACACTAAAGTAGCATTGATTTATTTTCCACTATTATAGAATTTGTAATGATGTCTTGACAGGTAGATCTGGACATTTTTTCCGTGTAATTAGGCTGTATAAATAAGATTACTGAAATAAATCAAGTATACCAATTATTTTTGAAATATTAAAATGGAAGCAAATGTTTGCCCAACTTGAAAGGCATCTAGCACTCAGTACATTCATGCTAAATTGTAATTTCTCTTTCTCAAACTGGAGTCTTTCTCAGTTTTCAGAAAGCCAGCATCTGTCATTCTCCAGGACATAATTTGTTGTCAATATTCCCATTAATCTTTGTTTCATATTCTTTAACCAATGCTGTTCATTTTATGTTCTGAATGTTCTCCTGCCTGTGACTTCCTATCACCATTACTATCAATACGACCCTAGTCAAAACTATCATTATCTTTTAGTTTATAATTCTGCAATGATTTCCAACTTTGTTTCTCCAATTTATTTTCCGTGCAGTAGCTAGAAATAACTTGTCAAAGATCATACCAACTTATACCTCCTAAATCCTTTAATAACTTCATATTACTTTAAAGATATAGACTTAAATTAGCAACAGGACCAACCTTATGTGGTCTACATCTGCCTACATCTTTACCTTTCACATATAGGCAAATTTCTTCCAGCTTTTGAAAGCAAAGATTATAATGATACTACACTTTTCCCTCCTGTGGTGGCTCCTCCATCTGGAGTACCATTCTTTGCTTTGTGCTCTCCCAGTGCATCCTGCAGGTGCACGGGTGGCAGCCATTCATTCACATTACCACCTGAGTAGAGATCATCTAGTTAAATGTTAGCTCTAGGGACTTGCTCCTTCACACATTTTTTTCCTTTCTACTTTTCTACACCTCAAATCTGAGTAGGTGGAGTTACCTGTACATCCAACTGTCACTCCAGGGGATGATTCTGAGGTTTAGATGGAGGAAGAAGTATGGGGTGAAGTTAGATACAAAATCCATTTATGTCAAGTTTTAGCCAATCATCCAATAGGATGATAGATAAGTGGGGTGACACTCATATTTTGATCTCCATTTATCTGCTGCCTTTGCCTTGCTTATTTGGTTCTGAGTCCACTTGAGGAAGAGACAAGAATTCCATGATGACCACCTAACACTGCATCAGGGACTTTTTGTCCTTGTCATTCCTCTTCCTCTGTATTGTAACAGATCATCTCGTAGGCCATGTTTTCTACCCTGAATATACTCACTTGTTCTAATGGCTTCTCATATACTTCTAGACATTTCTCCTTTCATTGAGCCAAACCTTCTTTTATAGGCTCCCTCACTAGGGTTGTGCTTATTATAGAAGCAAGTTCAAAAAAAAATTTGTAAGGATTTGAGTAATGTCCAGCCTTTCAACTACTCTAGAAACTCTTTGAAGGGAAAAACTCTCCATTTTTTTCGTTACTTAATCACTAGTACCTAGCACAGTGCCTACCTAATGAATACTTTTTTGGGTTGGCTTTATGAATAAATGTATGTCAAACATTCTCAAGTAATTAATAATAAAAACTCAATTGGATGGCATTCTTTATAATTCTGTACACTCCAAAGTTGATCAAATAAGCAGAACTTGAAGGTTGGATGAAACTTTGGATGACTTTAAATTCACCAAATATTTTATCATTCAGACTTTTTCTATTTAGAAGAACTTCTCCCCCACACATACACACCATTTCATGTTCCACTTTATATTAAAAATTAAATATGAGGAATGCCAAAGGAGAGGGCTAGAGAGTACTTCATCAGTTGATGCATAAAATATTTGTCAAGTGCCTATCCTACATTTGGACAAAGTGCTTAACTTCTGACAGGTGAGCTTTATTTCTTTAAAAGTGGGGATAATGTCTTTATCACATGACATCCTTTGGGATTCAATGAGATAAAGCATGTGAACTTGCCTGCATATCACCTATTTATTGTAGGCACTCAGTGATATTTTAAATTTTTATTTTAATCATTAATGCTATTGCGTTTTTTCTTTACAATAACCTGGCAACAAAAGAATATTTTATTATCTCTTCTTACATATTAAAAGTTTCAGAAAGTTCAAGGGGTCTCTCTAATGTCATTCAGAAATTGGCAACAGAACACAGGATAAATATGTTTTCCTGATTTCTACTGTACTATATAGTTATATAAATAATAGGAGAGAGAGAGAGAGAGATTGCTGTTAAGTAACTATGGAGATAACCTTTGGACCTGAAAAAAAACATTTTGACATTTATAATCAACTTGGATAATACATTTTTTCTGCATTTCAAAGGTTTGCAAGTAAAATATCCTCTGCAATTAAAAGAAAATAAAAACAAGCAGGCTATACAATAACTGTATTCTCTTTCACCATTTCAAAAATAGGATGATCAAGAGGTAAGAAATGAACTTTTCAGCCATATTCACCTTTATTTTTTCTTTTCCTTCTGATCTCTTGAAATATTCTCCCCTTGTATTTGCAGCTATTTCATTTCATAAGTGTGAGTATTTTCTGTTTCTTCCATCTGAAATATCTTGCCTTTCCAGATGCTCCATATATAGATTTTTGCAATTACCACCCTCCCACTTCCTACCATTACGTTACTCAAATACCTTACACCTATCCTCATCACTTTCCCTAATTTTCATTGGCATCTTCTTCTCCATGTCCTTAACAATGAGACTTCCTCATTATGCACTTCCTTAATTTATGTATATTTTACACAGTATTCATTGCCAAGACATCTGGTTCCTTCCAGTCATTAAAGATGTATAGGAAGAAAGAATATTCATTTCTCCAATGAAAAAACATTTAAATGGTTACAATAAATTAATTAAAATTCTCCATTAGTTTCTGTTCCCTTTGTTCTAATCTTACCTACCATCACTTACCTCTCTGCCCGTATTTCTTCCCTTCCTTCTCCATATTATGTTCCGGGTACTTCTCTCCTTGGGATCAGAAATGCAGAGAAAAAAGATACAGAACAAACAGATACCTGATACTGTGTACATATATCTGTGTGTGTATTGGAATGTGTATGTACATTTTCCTTGATCTTAAAGATCAGAAAGGGAAACAAATAACTACAATTAAATATATCAATGAGAGCAAATTGCAATCTATTTCTTTCTCTAATGACCCTTGGGCAAGATCTATTAGGTTGGAACATATGAAATTGCCAATATTTCATTGTTTATGACCACAAAACAAATGGGCTTGTCCTACTGTTCAACATAATAAAGGCATTAAAACCATTTGTCAAAAGTGAGAAAAGTAGTCCCCCCAACCACACCTAGTTGCTTTGTCATTATGAACTCAGATAACCGAATTATTTCACTTTTTAAATAAATGAATAGAATGGATGTGTTTAGACTTTCCACAAAAGCATTTTAATTTAAGCAAGCTTTTCTTTCAATGCTGCTTTACTCATGGACTATAGGTAGGATATAAAGCCCAAGGACTGTGCTGTGCTAATAGGCCACGCCCCTCTTGCCCTCCCCACGTGGAGTAGGATGCAGAAAATGAAAGTTGTGCCTGCCTGCCTGCTGGTCTAATCCACTGACTCCCACTCATATGCTCCCCACTCCAACTTGCCAGCCCGACTCCTCTGTCTGTGCTGCAAGGCAAGCTTAAGTAATTTTTTTTTTGAGTCAGACAACATTTATCCTAACCAACATTTACCCAAATCAATACATTTTAATTGAAACTAATGGCAGTTAGCTTAAACCAACAGATTTTTCACTGGCCTAAGTACATTAAATCAATGTACTTCTCAAAATTGCTATATCTTATGTAAAACAATGCATTTTCATTTTATCCAGGACACATTTTTATTCCATTCTAATCTGCCAAGTTACAGAGTCAGACTGAAGTAATAGCTTTCTTTCTTTCATACCAGCCCTAAGATCTTGAATGAAAGAAACATATTAATCATCCAGATATATGAATTCGATTGCATTCAGTTTAATATAACAGACATTTATTGAGCACCTACTGTTTGTGAGATACTGTGTTTGACATTCTGGAGGGTACAAAGTGATTAAGATAGAGTTCCTGCCTAGAGAAGCTCATAATTTAGAGGTGAATACTTCCACAGGCAGAATTAATTATAACAAGACAAACAGCTAGGGAATTGCAATGAAGGAAGATATTAACTGCGGTGAAGGGAGGCAGGAGGAGAGTTGAAGAAGATAGCATTTCAGCTCGTCTTTGAATGATGGATACGTGTAGCAGGAAGAGCATACTAGATAGATTGCATAGATAGGATAATATATTAGTTGGGTAATGCCAGCTACTCTGGCCAGTCCACCCAATATTTTCAGTAACTTAACCAAATGGAAATTAATCTCTCACTCACACAGCAGATCACAGTGGCTATTTCTCACAAGAAATCAATTGTCCTTAACTTGGTGGTACTAAGATGAAGGATCCTTGTACTTTATGACTTCAGCATTTTCTAGGGCTTTGGAGTCTGCAACCAGCAAGTAGGGGGCAAGAGCTGGGAGACAGCACCCTGCCCGGCAGCAGATTTAGTAAGGAAGTGATACCCATGACCTCTGCTTTCATCCTCTTGAGAGAATTGACCACCTCATTGCCGTGCCTTAGTGCAAATGGCTGGGTGCTTCAGACCTTTTTTGACAAGTCATATCCAGTCATCACTGCATAGGATGCAAGAAAGAACATGAATTGAAGTGGAAAGATGGCACCTTTGCTGCAATCAAAGGCCCAAAGTGAGAAACAAAAGATTATGAACATGGCCATGAAAAGCTTCTGATGAGTACTGCAGGAAGATAAAGGCCAGAGTATGAAGTGTTCTCTACAGCATCCTAAACTGTTAATTCAGCACACAAATGGCAGCCACTGAATGTTTCTGAACAGAGGATATTTTCATACTCCCAATTATTCTCTACTCCCTATAGTAGAAAAGAAAAAGACAGTGCACAGAGATACACAGGGATGCTGTACTACCTATGAACCTCTGAGTAGTCATTTCATTTTTGAGCATCCTCTCTTTCTTCTGTAAAATGAGATGGTTGGCCTGGCCCCACATTTTTTACTTTATACATTTTCATTAATAAATGTGCATTATTTTCTTTAAATTTATTATTGTTTCTTCTATGAGCCAGATATTGTTCCAGGTTTGGGAATATAGAGTCAGACAAAGCATATAATATTTGTTCCTTCAGGAAGCTAATATTGTAGATAAGGAGATAACATACATAGATAGAATTTATATACATATACATATGTAATACTATATATGTCCACAGCTACATATATCTATAGTTATAACTCTTGATAGAGATATATATCCAAAGATGAAGTTTTATAAAAATAAATGTTTCAGAGTAAGGAAATTAAAATAATAATGTTGTTAGAACAGCCCTCTCTGAAAAGATGAACTTTGAGTTGATACATAGATGAGTGGAGGGAGAAAAGAAGACAAAGAACAAAGGGAAAGGTGTTTAGTTAGGAGCATTGACAAAGGGCACTAGGCATTGTCTCAATTAATTTTTTATACCTATAACTTAATTTAATGTCTGACCAAACATATTTTATGCTAAAAATTCTTTGCTTCCAGAGCCTGGAGATCAGAAAACATTTTACCTTCTAGTATAGAAAGTCCTGATTCTTTTCACAAAGTATCCAGGTCTTTGTTTATAAATTATCTCATTCTTAGTGTTTTATTATACAAAACTACTGAGAGTAAGTTGTACTTTCAACATTCTGCATAAAAAGTTAATTTCTATCCTCCAAGTTACCACAAGCAACAGTTTCACCAGTGTTTGCCGAAATTACATAATGCAGGTCACCATTTTTCAGCCCTCCGTAAGAACTCCATCGCCTTTTTTGTCTCTGCCTTCTATCTGGTCCCAAAGCAAATATTACCTGTTATATATTTGTTAAGGTAGGACCCTACTTCTTGTACCTCAAACTATCAGAAAACGATTAGTTAAGAAAAGAGAGCCATCATTAGAGTAATGGGAATAAAGATTAAATCTTACATAACTGGATGCAGTGAAATGCTACGAAGAAGACAATAAAAATGGAGAGGAATCATCCACTGAAATTTTATTAGCCAAGCATGTGTGGTTCTGCCGTGAGACCATGAAGGGAATTTTGCAATGAAACCTAACAAAACACTGTCCTTTATTAGCAACAACCAATGTGGGTCCACAGCTAGCATCTGAGATTGGGCCTGGTTCCACTCCTGGTTAGCAGAGTCAATAATTGGAATTACTGACACAGAATAGAGGGAAGTATCTTATACTTGCCACAGAGTAAACACATATGTATCCCACAGATTAATCATATATTTATTCAACAATGAGGGATCTGTATGAAAATCATTACCCTTCATGATAGGGCATAGATGTGAAATACAACATTCTCTTAAATGAAAGTACTCACAGTTGGATAAAGAGAAAAGCAACAATGTTTACTACAAAGAGATTTGTACAAGGCTAAGCGAGTTCATGCATGCATTCATTCATGCACTTGATCAAACTTTGTAGAGTACTTATTAGGAAAAGGCAATAGGGTCTTCACCTCTCATGCTGCTGGTTTCACCAAAAATAGGCATTGTCTAAATGTCTTCACAAAGAGATGTTGATTGCTCTTTCCCTCTCCCCACTCAGTAAAACCAGAGGTAAATTCTGAGGCTAGAGAGAAGTGAGAAGTTATACCAATTCCAAGGGTACAAGGCGAAGAGACTGATTCTCTTTCCTTTCTCTGGTTATTTGTTTCACTCTTTGTCCACAGAGAAGAGAGCAATATTCTTTCTATTACATTACCCCAAGACAAATTGGAAGGCTTCAATGAAACATTAGCATTGAAGAAATTGTATAATTTATTTAGGGAAGAGGGAATGCAAATTATTAGCATCCATAGTGTTACATACCTCAGGCATTACTGAGTTAATAGAGTAAGCATATTGCAGATGTGGGTGGTCAATGAGATTTCATGAAGCAAAAAATATATCCACCTCCATATATAGTTGAGAAAGAGAGAGAGACAGAAAGAGACAGAGAGAGATAGGGAGAGATCCACTTTCTGAAGACTCAATGACAGAGTAGAAAGCACATGAATTCAGAACTCTGGAGAGATCTGAGTTTTTAAATCTAGCTCTTTTGCTCCTGATTTACAGCAAGTTACATAATGACATAGACTATCACTTATTTGCTCATAGTTCATTGTATGAATTATAGCATTAGCTAAGAGAACAATAATATTTCTATTATTAACTCCATTATTCATTATTCTTATTAATTATTTTGACTCCTCAACTGCTAATGATTTCTATAATCATTTCTTTTAAAATGAGAATGTATATTTGTACCTCAGGTTATATAAACTCAACAAGAACAATTAATGAGATAATGTAGTTTTTTGAGGAATTACTATTTTTCATTTTTATATATTTAAAGGCCACCTCACTTTGCAGTTCACTTCACTTGATGGTTTGGGCTTTGAAAAGCCTTCTTTATCTACTTCTTTTATTCTATAGAATTTCAGCAATGTCATTGTGATGCAAGTAGACAGCTTAAGTGCCCTGTTTTCAGGAAGGCACACCTGTTCTGCATTGGGCAAAGCTGGCAATTGCATGCCTAATTGGGCACAGGATTGTACACCTCCAACACACTGGCATTTCCAGCAGGTGGGGCCCAAGAGGAATGAAATTAACTCTTACCTTGATGACAGCCCTCCAGCAATTGCTTGGCCTTCATCTGGAGACAGTGGTCCTCTCTTTAAGTATTCAATTACACAGACAAGATAATTAGCTGTTTGATTATGTACCTAAAATTTACTCATAAATTTGACTGCGATTTTTTAAAATAAATCACCAAGTTTACAAAGCTTTGCAACTCCAGTTTCTTCCTGATTCCCAAGGGATAATTTCCGGTATTTATATTGGTCATAAGAATATATGAATTATTGGGCCAGGGATTTCGCTCAGTGAATTTGCCACCTGCTGCACAAGTGGAAGGACCCAAGTTCAATCCCCAATACCGAAAAAAAAAAGAATATATGAATTATTTATTAAGTCACATTCTGTAAAAATGAGAAAAGAATCTTTATAACTCCCATATCCCTGTTGCAGTGTTTCTGGTAATATTCCCAATTTGGCAAACAAAATTCTTTCTCTTCTCTGTCTCCCAATATGGTTCTGTCACAACCTCCTTCCCATAGCTGGGACACAATACCTGATACCTGCAACTTAAAGGAGAGGAGGTCTATTATGCCTCATAGTTTCAATCCATGTTGGCTCCAAGGAAGAAATGGCATGGTAAAGGGCATGGAAGAGGGCAAGATGTTCAACCCATGGAAGCAAGGAAGCAGAGAAGAAGGGAGAAGCTGACATCAAGAATAAACACTTCTAGGTAGTATTGGGGCTGTTTCTGATGCTTTTGCTCACAGAGCACCGAAGACAGGGAGGCATTTTCATGGACTACAACCAAATCAGCAAATTTGTAGAAGTGGCATATCAAGCCAGAACAGGTGAACGTTCTGGGCCACTGTACGACTGCCCCAAGTCAGAGGAGCAGAGCTGCCCCCAGCACAGAGGAGGTGAACCTTCCAGGCTGCCCTACCACTGCCCAAAGCACCAAGGAGGTGAGACAATTAGGTGCAGCAGCACACATCTACACCTACCCCCTCCTTTCCTCCCACCCCGATGAAATGAGAAGACACATAAACAAGTCTCAAAAACAGACTTCTAGATCATCTAAAGCAACCACAAAGGGAAATGAGATGGAAAAATCTGATACTCAACCACCTGGACTCCCTCAACTGGCAACAAAAGAGGATTTGGAAAAAATGAAATCAGAAATAATTTCTAAGATATCAGCAGAGATTGTGTCCATAGTGCAAGACATAATAAATAAATTTAGAGGGGAAACAGATAAAAAAAAAATAGAGGACCTGAGGAACATGATGGAATCCCAACATAGAAAAAAAATGAAATCCATAAAACAGATGCAAACAGATTTCCAGGAGATTAAAAACTCCATCAAAAGTCTATGCAGCAGAATGAGCCAATGTGAACACAGAATTTCAGATATAGAAGGTAAGATTCTAATTAGTGACCGGGAAAAGAAAAATTTCTTTAAAATTGTAAGGAACCATGAGAAATCAATCCAGTAGCTGATAGATGATGCAAAGAAGAATAACATAGGACTGATTGGAGTCAATGAAGAAGCAGGAGAGAGTGTAGATGACATTAAAAAACTGTTCACAGAAGTGATGACAGAAAACTTCCCAAGCAGGGGAAAAGAACTTGACATACAGATAAGTGAGCCAGATAGGATGCCAACTAGCCTTGATCAAAAAAATCTACACATTGCCATATAATAGTTAAGATTCCAGAAAGCCAACAGAAGAACAAAATTCTACAAGCAGTTAGAGAAAAGAAACAAATCACATACAAAGGAAAGCCCATCAGAATCACAGAAGACTTTTCAACACAGACCCTCAAGGTAAGAAGATTTTGGAGTGACATATTTCAAGCCCTAAAGGCAAACAGCCTCCAATCCAGATTTGATGTACCCTGAAAAACTATTTTCAAAATTGATGGAGAAATAAGGTAGTTTCATGACAAACAGCACAAACAGGAAATTTATGAATACCAAATCAGCACTCCAAAAAATTTTAGACAATACCCTAGGAAAAGACAATGAGGATCACAACCCCAGGGAGCCCAGCAGAATGAATCAACTGGGCATGACAAGAAATTAATTGCAAAGGGGGAGAATCCAACAAAAACAAAAAGTTATGACAAGGATAAGTCAACATGTATCAGTTATAACCATCATTATTAATGGTCTCAATTCACCAATCAAAAGAAATAGACTGGCATAATGGGTCAAGAAGTAAAATCCAACAATATTCTGATACAATAAATACACTTGACTCAAAAAGAAACTCATAGACTGAAAGTTAAAGGGTGGAAAACAATACTCCATGCAAGAGGAAACCCCCCAAAAAAGCAGGAGGAGCTATACTCTGTGCAGGCCAAGTGGATTTCAAAGCAACACTGATTAAAAGAGACAAAGAAGGACACTACATCCTTGTACAGGGAACAATCCACAAAGAAGAGATGGCAATCATAAACATATATGCACCAAGCACTAGTGCACCCAACTATATAAAAAAATACTAATGGACATGAAAAATCAAATAAGTACTAATACAATATTACTGGGGGACCTCAATACCCCACTGTCACAAATATCAACTAGACAAAAAACAAGCAACTAAATACTAGAACTCAGTCAACTGCTTTAACAAATGAACCTAAGAGATATTTGCAGAGTGTTCCACCCCACAAAATCAGAATACACATTCTTCTCAGCTGCACACTAGTCATTCTCCAAAATAGACCACATACTCACTCATAGAACATATTTAAGAAAATGCAAAGGAATTGAAGTTATCCTCTGCATATTATCAGACCATAGTGTGATGCAATTGGAGATCAATAGCAAAAGAAACCACCAGAAATTCATAAACACATGGAAACTGAACAACACACATCTGAATAACAAATGGGTCACAGAGGAAATTAAAGAAGAAATCACAGTTCCTACAATTAAATGAAAATACAACATATCAGAATCTATGGGACACAATGAAAGCAGTCTTACAAAGGAAATTCCTAGCAGTGAATACTCATATTAGGAAAACAGAGCAAGCCCAATTAAACAACCTGATGGTGAACCTTAAGCTTCTAGAAAAAGAAGAGCAGGACAAACCCAAAGTCCTTAGAAAGGAGGAAATTATAAAGATCAGGGCAGATATCAATGCAAAGGAGACTAAGAAAACAATACAAAAAAATCAATAAAGCCAAGAGTTGGTTCTCTGAATGAATAAACAAAATTGACAAACCCTTAGCCAACCTTATCAGAAAAAGGAAAGAAAGGGCCCAAATTCATGCAATTAAGAATGAAAAGGATGAAATTACAATGGACCCAGCAGAAATCCAGAGGATCATCAATACCTACTTCGATAACCTATACACCAAAAAGATGGAAATCGCAGAACAAATGGACAGATTTCTAGACATGTATGAATTGCCAAAGTTGAATGAAGAAGATCTAAAAATTCCAAACAACCCATTATCAATCAATGAAATTTTGAAGACATAATTAACAACTTAACAACTAAGAAAAGCCCGGCTCCAGATGGCCTCACCATCTGGATTTAGAGACAAACTACTGCCACTACTCTTTAAA
>NW_004624755.1:8989005-9014357 GCF_000247695.1 Heterocephalus glaber
GGAGGGCAGGGGAATGGGGAAAAAATAAGAACCAAGAGAGATTATGTAAATGTGCAAATTTCCAATGATGAATGTCATTATAATGTATACCTAAAATGTACCAATAAAATTAATTTAAAAAGAAATATACCCTTCTAAGTCATACTGCCAGTGACCTGTCTCTAACCATACTCCACAAGTCAGCTATTGCTCCTCCGTGATCCAACCCAATTCCAAACATGAGCTTTTAGGGGACATTTTATATCTAAATCATGAGATGTTGATTTTTCATGAGTGGTCCTAAACAAAATTTCTTCATACTCTTTGTTTTTGAGAAAGTAAGGGATTGGGTCTTGTATTTGTTTTTATGGTGATCATGATATCTCTGAACAAAAAATACTTAATTTGCAGGTTTAAAAAGTAGGTGTTCCTGAGCTTCCTAGAGAACACTGAGAAACTCTGTAGAACTAAAGACTTGGATTTAATATACTGACTTGATTTTTTTATGTAAATCTCAAAATACAAATACTAATTGTATAGTATTAGCTTTAGAAATTTTAGAATATATATCATCACATACAATTTCTGTTCATTTATTACATACTCTTGGAAGTGCATTATATCTGAACTTTGAAGGTGCACACCTTCAAAGTCTCTGCTGTTACCCTTATTGACCACGCAATTGAAACAAAAACTAAGCCACTTCATTTTCAGCTTTCGCTTCTATATAAAAAGAAATAATAATCTCTGGCTTAGAAATTGTTTGGATAACGAAACATAAAACAAGTGTTGAGAGTGTATTACATTGCCTACCATCTAATAGTTGTTAAAATATTGATATTAATTTGTATATAACATAAAGCACCATATGTTTAATGATTACATACTAAGACACATATGCTTTACACAAATATATTACACAAAGCTAAGTGGAATTTCTCCTTCTGTTGTAGATTTAGTGCCTGAGAACCAAAAGTGAAATTGATACTGACCTCCCTGCATCAAATACTGGGAGTTGTGTGCTGACAACCCCCACCTGGCCTTATTTTAAGGCACTGTGACTGGCCCTACTACAACTGGGTTCTCCAAAGACCCTCCTTGGTTAAACAACAAGACTGGGGGAAAAGTTGAGAATGACCAACGTCTTGGTAAATTCAGTGTTTACCATTAGAAAAAAATGTCCCTCCACTCTGCAAAGCTAAGTCATGCTGTTATGGGAAGTATTCCTCTTAGAGATTGATAATGTGTGAAAGGAGAAAAGACTTTCATCTGTTTCGACACAGAACCAGTCAATGTGGGAGAGATGACTTGTATCTTCTGAAAGTTAGGGCATACATGAGCATACAGCCTAAAGTCTGGTTTGGACATTTTTGAATATGACAGACATTCTTTTGACATTTGGACAGAAGAGCTCACAAAGAAACAGGTCCCGGAGGAAGACAGGGCAAACTCCTCATCATCCCAACTTCCTGCAGCCCTAAAAGGACATTGACAAGAATAGCTATTATGAAGGCCAAAGGGTCTAAAGCTTTGAGGTAGAAGAAGCTGTTCTAGGATGACCAGGTCTTCAATACTAAGAGAATGTGTTTGGAGATCTGGGGCAGTGGTAATAGAGTGTGAGTTTAATGTTGGCCATCAAAACTACATACACTCTCCATGTGGACATCAGTTCATCGGCAGACACCACCAACAATGAATGGATATTCAAAGCCAGGATGACATCAGCAATATTTTCCTGCAGTCAAAAGTTTGGGAAGGTGATCTCTTTCTCACCTTCTTACTGACCCATCAAAGAGGCTATGGAAAGGAACAGAGGCTTGAATAGGAGGAAGTAGGTAAATGATGTCCCTTTCAAGATTCAGAGCTCCTTGAGATGTATGAGATGATGCAGATTATTTTATTATAGTTGTTGATTGCTAAGGAAATGGAGCCCATTTGAGCTTGAGTGACAAACCCAAATGACCAGCCCAAGAAGCCAAAGCCAGCCAGGTGGTGGTTCTGGGATTGGAATCAAGAGTATCTGGAACTTGTATTCAGAATTGTAATCTAGACTGAAGTTTTAATAATTAACTTTTACAGAAATTTTCAGCACAGTATGTGGGAACTTTGACAAAACTTATTTGAATATAGAAATTGAAGAAAAATAAAACCATCTCATGCATACACATCACAAAGTTAAAAATACTTGATAAACTCCCAATAAAACCGATTTTAAAAGCACAAGTAAATATTTATATGACATGCACAGCATACATATTAAAAACTGAAGGCTCTTGAAGGATCTTCAATGAACTTTACTAGAAAATAATGTTTACTAGTGCAGTAACTCGTCTAATGTATATCGTTTGCATAATATCTTTGAAAATCCTATGCAAATATTAGAGATGAGTGTTGGTAATAGTTGAAATTATTGATCATAATACATTGGATTTATCTTTGTTTTTTAGGTGTTCACCATGAGTTTTCTTTATTTAAAAAAAGAGGGAATAAACATAGATGCATCCTCTTAAAAACCACTGCTCATCCTTTATATTTCTGTCATTACAATGGATGTGGTAGATGCTTGATCACAAGGGATATTTAATATTAGATTGAAGAAAATATTAAAAAGTACAGCAGACCGGCTAAAACAAGTCCGTACTGGCACTGGGGAGGATACTGGTGACATGCTAGGCCTTCTCCATATCTAATTTTGATAATATGATTGATGATGTGATTTCTCATAAGTAGTGCAAAGAAACAACATCAAAACTAATCACATTATGCTGGCATTTGGAAGTCTAAATAAAAGGTATGTGAACTCATTACAGGAAGATATTTTTTCATTTGAAATTTAAATTTACCAGCCCATCCATATTTGTCTGGGAAACTTGTGAATTTGTTTGTAGATGAAAATGACCAGAGTTGAGTAATCAGTTCCCACTGATTACTGTTTATAACAGGCAGCCCGGGGGCTTCCTGGTTGTGACAGATCTGCCTTTACAAATCTCAAGAACAGGCAAGATGATGTGATACCCTTATTCTCTGTAACTATGCTTCTCTGTTCCTTCAAATGAAGCAATGACCCCCCAAGATGCTGATGGAATTGCTTAGCTTCCTTGGTGGTTTTATTTTTCTTTAAAAAGGAAATATTTAGAAGTTTTAAAATGAGAGGATAGTATGCTTTTATTTTGTAGGCTTCTAAATGATACAGTCTTGGTTGTGTGGCAGTCTCTACCAAGGGGGAAATTAACTTTAATATAAAAACACACACTAGGAGATCTCAAGAAGTCATTTTTCCAATATGCAGTATTGAAACCCTGTAGTTGCATACCCTACACTTAAGCTATCAAGAAATTTAGACTATTTGAAATGTTACAAATGTGCAAGCCATACCCATTATCCTAGATGGGCAATACAATTTATGGAAGATATAAATAGAGAGAAATTTAGTATGTTTGTTCAATATAGAGTAGGTAATTGAAGTACAGGATCCAAAGTAAAACCATAAACAAGAATTAGATAGTGAAAATGTGAAGAGTTGACCGTGACCCACATAATAATACAGCTGAGCATCAGCAAAGACAGAAGCTGGCTTGCAGTTGGAAGCAGATTACAAAGGGAAAGTATGCTTAATAAACATCTGGAGAAACTGTGATAATATCTGAAGAAGAGTCTTCTGAAGAAAAGAGCTCTGTAGTCTTAACCTTGCAGTTCATTTGTGGAGCAATGTTTGATTACATAGATATTATTATGTACATCTGGAGTGGAGTTAGTCTAATGTCTCTGAAAGCCTTGGCGTTGAACAAATTGTAATAAAAATTTGTTGCATTCCTTACCATATCTAGTATCACTGAGAGTTTGCAAGTTAAAAGTTCCCTTCAAGGTTGTTATACTATGTAAGTGCTTGGGTGCACATAATGGAAAGGGATTCTGTGTACTTTAAACCAAAAAATGCAAGTTATTGGAGAGATTTAATCAGTTAATATGATTACAAGGGGGTTGGAGGATTGGACTTGAAATTGCTCAGGTGTGGACAGCAAGGACAGCCTGGACAATGCACCATTACAGCTACAACACACACTTTTAAGCAGTGTTAACCAAGTTGTCAAGAGTCAATGTACCAGGTGAAAATACCTGCATGGTTGATGGTGAATTATGTGTTCCCTAGTTAGACTTGAATGGAACGATGGAATATGTCTCTTGGAACTTTTCTTAGGAATCACATGCTTTTGAATGTCTAACAAGTGTCTGTTACATAACAGACACTCTGGTAAGCATGAAAATCCAAAAGAACTGAGCATAGGATATAACATTTCTACCTTTTTTAGGAATTTTTATATACATGAATCATTGAAGGAAATAAGAAGAGAGATATAACCTAAAATGGAGGTGCTCTATCCTTATTTTACACAATAGAAAAGAGAAGCCTGGGCCTGGGGATTTAGCCCAGTGGTTCCATCGCCTGCCTTGCAAGTGCAAGGACCCAAGTTTGATCCCGGGTACCAAACAAAAAAAAAAGAAAGAAAGAAAAGAAAAGCCTACAAATGTAAAATAATATGCCAGGTCTTACATTACTTCACAAGAAAGAAATGAATATTATATATCATGAGCACTGAGACAATTAAGGTGGTAATAATTTATTGACCAGATTAGAACTTCTTTTTGCAAAAAGGAATACTATTAATATTTATACCAAGAGAACAGGCTTAACTAGAAATGTACTTAAACATCAGAATTCAATAAACTTGAAATGACAACATTTATATAAAAGATGCTACTTACTGGCTTTTGTGCACTGTAACCCAATGCACTTACAGCAATGTTGTTCAATAGAACTTTCTGCAATGATCCCCTGAAATGTGGCTGGTATGTCTAAGGACATACTAAAAGTTCATTTCATTTTTTTAAAAATTTAATTTTATTGGTACATTTTAGGTATACAATATAATGACATTCATCATTGGAAATTTGCACCTTTACATAGTCTCTCTTGGTTCTTATTTTTTTCCCCTTCCCCTACCCTCCCTTCAACACCGCCCCCCATCCCTCCTTATTTACAAAGACTGGAAAGGAAAGAAGGGAATGGAGTTCATTTCATTTTGATCAATTTAAACTTAAGTACCCACAATCATCTAGTGGCTACCAATACAGATAGCACAGAACTGTATTGTGATTTTAACACGGAGTTCACTGGATTTGTACAGCTATTAATATAAATAATATGAGGTGTTTTAACTTGAGACTGGTAAAATAAAGGGGTTAATCATTGTCATATGTAATGTAATTAAAATAAGTGAAAATATATACACAAACTATTGTAAATGATACACGGCAAGTCTTTAGTATTTGTTTCTACTGCCAATTCAGAAATTGTGAAATTCTGGATATTCCAAGTTTTTTCTACAGTCATATGGGGCTATTTGTGGTTGTTGTTATTTTGAATCAATGGCTCATGCCTGATCCTCTGCTTTGGATGCTATGATACACTCCCCATGCAGGGAGTGTGAAATACTCCTAATTATCTTTAGCTTGAGAATGATCTCTTTCAAAATGCGGCTAAAGTTCTCAGCACCTTTTCTCATCTCTTTGCTCATAGTATGACTGCCCTGCATCTACAGGATAAAAGGGTTTTATACTTCATTCCTTGGCTGGAGGAGGTAGCTGAGTCAGTCAAATTGGGCCACCCATTGGGCTAAGGTTTTGGATACTATCAAGCAGTGTAACAGCATGGTTGGAAATGCATGCTCAGTTAGACAGAATATATTTGAGAATCAATTTAGTCAACTATTAGCTAGGTGACTTTGGAGAAATTATTTAACCTCCTTAAGTCTCAGTTTCTTCATCTATCAAAGTTTTAAAAATTGTTTTCATTGTTGAGTTATTGCAGGACTGTGCTTATAAAGCACAAGTACATGTAATAAAAGAGAGTAAGCATTAACTCATTAAAGTTAATTTTTCTGAGCCCCTATCAAGTGTGCTAGGAGCTGAGACATGTAGCATGTAGCTTATGAATGAGTGGGAAATTCTTCAAGATACTAACCCATGCCTTGTGGAAATTTTTGCTATAATTGGGCAAGTATTGAGTTCTTTAGGAATGCTGAGCAGACCAGGGAAGGCTTCCAGAAAAAACAAAAGAAACAAATTCCTGAAATTCTGCTGGTATGACTGGGAACTTGGCATGTAGGAAATAAGATTCACATTCATATTTGGATCTAAATGTTTTGCTTGTTTGTTTTGGCTTTTGTTTTGCTTTGTGTTTTGTATGTTTATTGATATTTAGTAATTTTTAGCAGTACATATTAGTTTAATGGGGCAAATTTGTGTAATCATAAACTGTACTGTCATTTATTTACACACGTACTTAACAAGGATTAGTGGAGTATCGAAGACATGCCTGGTACAGTGTTACTTTACTAAACCTAGATTGGCAAATCAATAAGACAAGGGCCCTATCCTCAGGGTGCTTATAATCTAGCACATAATTGCTTTTCTACGTGCAATATTATTAAGGGCTATCTTCTCAGATGTCATCTGAAGTTGTACATTTTGGCACATAATATCATCTGTAGATGGCCAACTGGTTCTCAAACTATTGGTAGTGAAAGACGAGTTCATTGAACAGACACAAATATGCATTTCACACTGCATGCACTCCAACACACTATATAGAACACTAAAACAAATCAGCAACCAGTACAATGAGACAAGTATATTGGCTATTCTTTTGTGTCCCAGCAATGGCAAGTTGTCATCAATTTGCATACTAGTAACAATGCCTGGACCAATACCAGTCCACAGATCACATACCGAGGAGCAGGGATATAGGCTACAAAAAAACAGAATAAGCCTACTATGTTCTTAGAAGCTACTGGAGAGAAGGTAGAGGAGGAAAAGGAAGAGATGGAGGAGTCACTGATTTCCTCCAATGTTCTAACTGTTATGGACTGCACACTAGATATCATTTGAACTATATATATCATGGGGACTCTTCTTAGTAAGACTGTTATAAATAACACATTACAAGTAAAATTCTTATATCATTCAGCTCCATGGAACCCTACCCAGCAAATCCAGATAGAAATGCTGGGCAGCAGCTTGGAGTAGAGTCGAGGAAGGAAGTTTTAAACTTCCTTTATGAATAGCTCAGATTTAAAAAAAAAAAAAAAAGGAAATATTTTGCTTGTTGATTGAAAAGGAGATGAAGAACCAAAGGGAACAGGAGCTATTGGATAGTAATTTGGGCCCTACAATTGGAAATCAGCTAGTCACTGTTCTAGAAAAAAATTAATCCTGTTATTACTGTATTCCCAAAAATTATCAGTTTAGTCAAGTTGTATCATATACTATGGTCCACCTTTCATTAAAGAAAAGAAATTTAATAAACTAGTTTATTAAATCATATAAATGTGACTAATAAACAAATGTATTTTGTCTTATTTTTTAAATCATAACCTAAGATAAAATGAGCATTTTATTGAACTTAGGCAGCAGAGGGGTCACAAAAAATAAATCAGTAATGTTGAAGATGTCTACTCTTCCAAATTTTAAAATTTTCTTTAGATAATTTAGTACTTTATAAAAGGATTCCTTCTTTTTAAAAATATTGAATAAATGTAAAATTTAAAATTATGGATAATCCCCAGATCCAAATTCTAACACTAAATTTACTTTGTGGTATATTCAGCTCTTTTCTTTCAGTTATACCAGTTTTTGTGCTTGAAATAACTAGGCCTGCATAACATTTATACTTCTTACAGTGATAAATTTCTGTGGCAAATTGGGATTCAAACACCATAGTGGAACTTTGAATAGCAAGCCTTTTGTTGATGCAACCACTACAAAGTCTAACTGTATTGGTCTTGTGAATAAGACCCTGATACTTACAAAAGAGGAAATTATCTGGAGCTTTTTAGCTCAGCAAGAATCAATTCTTAAACCATACCTGAATTCCTGTAAATTCAGAATTAGTGAGGTCCAAGTTAATGAGGTTTGATTGTATCCTGAGCTATTGATAAAATTGCAAAGCCACGGATTCAACACAGTTACTACTACCGAAGTTAGATTCATTACTACTTCCACAGGAGTTGAAGAGGGCAGATTCTTCCTGGTACCCAATATCAGCACTTTTTAATTACACTATTATGTGGTATAAGGTGGACCTATAAGATGACCTACTAGAGAAAGTCAGCATTTTTTGAGTTAGCACCAGCATATTTTTTACTTCTCTCTGCAGCCCCCAATTCACTTCAAACAGATCAGGTTTCTTTCTTCGGATCTTTTGTCCATTAGAGTTTCCCCTAAAGACTATTTTGTCAAACAAAGCAAAACATTTTAGAAAAGACTGTAAGTTCTTTGCAGAGTTATAGGCTGTGCTTTGTTTATGTATAGTGAACACTTACTGAGTTAGCACTCCCCAAAGGAAAATCCAGGGAGATACCAGAAAAAAAATGTTTTTAGTAATTGCTGCTTGGTTTGATCTCCTGGTATTTTGTGGTGTTTTATGCAGCATTAATGGTATCACCTGAGAGTCTAAGGATACAAAAAAATATCTAAGTACAGGCCCATCATCAAATGTAAGGAAATAATTTCAAAATTCTGAGGGAATCAAGACAATTGATGTTTAAGTGCTGCTCTGGAAGGAATTTGACAACAATGTGCCTCTAGGAGCCTTGTCCATTTTAATCTGTGTGTGTGTGTGTGTGTGTGTGTGTATGTGTGTGTAAAACTGATCATGAGTCCTATGTGTAAAGATCCAGTACTTCTCCATCAGAAATTTCTAATCAAGCATTACTTCTTTTTTTAACAAATCAGCCAATTAACTTTCAGTATCCTTCTAATACATGTTTATAATTTATGTAAATTTGGGAGCTACTGAGAAGCCTTTTAACTTCTTTTAATTTGGCTTGAAAATTATTATTTGGAGCTTCTAAAGCTGATTATTTCCACTCATGAATATTTGGGACGGAGAAAGTGACAGAGGAGACAGGGAGAAGGTCGTGGAGAAGTTAACATCATTTACCACTTTGGGCAGCACACCAAGTTCCAGGGCTTGTGGTGGACTCATCACGGGCCTGAAATTTACTCTTTATCAGTGAGTAATAAAAATGCCCACTCACTTAATGGAGATATAAGTCCATCCAAGTATCTTTAGTACACACTATATTTTTATTCTGTATCTTACTTTTATTTTGCTGTATCTTTATTCTTAGATATGTGAAGTATATATTTTTCTGGTCCATTAGAGCTTCAGAAAAATTCTAAATGGAGTTGATTTCTAGTTCTATAGGGTTGAGGACCTAGAATCACAACCAGTTTCTGGAATTCTAATTATGGTAAGCCCCCAAAATGCCTTGCTGATGGGTGGAAATATAAAGTACACAGTTAAGAACATAAATCAGCTTTTAGTGGACTGGTGCATTTTGAAGTTATTCCAACTTAAATACCATTGGTTCACTTTCTAAGATATTTGGTTCTCCTGTCCTACACAGGGTTTTCAGCTATGTAAAAGATTAAGGGACCTACATTGCCATGTTGCCGTAATAATCAAAGAGTTTGGGATGTGAGGAACTTAATATGGGAGTTGTAGCTTTAGATAGTTCATTAGAAGAGTTTGAATTCCAGACACCTTCACAAAACAAAGAAGAATACAGATGCCTAATTTAACTAAAATGTGCTTTCATAAACTTAATTGTTAAGAGGAATGAGAAATCATTGAAAAAGGAGGACGAAGTCCACCCGAACTACCTGTAGTTATCTATCCATTCTCTATGATAAGAGATTCCGCAGTCACATTTCTCATGCCTTTGGATATTATAAAACTTGAGTGAAAGCAACAAATAATAATATAAATGAAATGATAATAAATATATATTGAGTGATTTATAAGTACCAGGCACTGTCCTGGGATCCTCTCATGTATCATCTTATTTAATCTAATATTAAATAGTGTTGACAATGTGCTAGGCACTGATCCAAGTATCTCATTTAAGCTCAAGAAAATCCTATGAGGTAAATGTTATTTTATGCACATTAAAAATGAGTAAACAGAGGCACAGTGGGGCCAAATCATTTGCACAGTACTGTACTGCAAAAAAAAAAAAAAAGGAAACCCAGGTTGGGAAACTGAAGAGTCTGGTTTTTGTGTTTATCTTCAATGCCTAAATTCACCAAAGAACAATTTACCACCATCCAATACCCTATCTCTTAGCTTAACATTCATACAAAAATATTATATATAAAATATTTATCAACAATTTAGGTGGTGTTATGGTTTCTATCCCCCTGAAGCATGGTGTGCTCATTGATGAGGCTTTTCAGAGGTGGCTGGATCTAGAGTGTATAATATTGGGATTAAGGGGGTGTGATAACTAAATGGGTTTAGCACAGTTCTTGTGGATAATGGAAGGTTCCTAACCAATAGGTTTGTAGCCTGAATGGAATAAAAAGGGACAGAACAGAAGGTAGCTGCTTGCTGCCCCCTGCCTGCCCTGCCATGGACCGTTTCTCCTCTGTGATGCCCCTCTGCCATCCCACCCTCCCCTGGAGCCAGCCGACTATGGACTAAAACCTTTATGACTGTAAAGCAAAACGTACCTTTCCTCCTCGAACTTTTGGTGTCAGATATTTTGTATCAGCAATGAGAAAAATAAGAAAGACTGAGGGTTTCAAAATATTGAAGAGAGTAGCTATTTATTTTCTTTGTGTCAAAAGTAAGAATCTAGTTGAGGTGGATATAAAAATTGGTCATAAGAAAATAGTGGTTATTGGATAAGTGTGTTGACTCTGAAGCAACAAATTCAACAACAAATTCTAGTTTCAAATTCAGTTCTACTACTTCTTAGCAATTAATTTCCTTTTGCGTCAGCTGCACCATCATACAATGAGCTTATTAGCAACTTTCTTAATTTCTCTGAAATAAGTTCTAAAAATTAGAATAAACCCAAATACAATAAGTTATATATATATATATGGTTAGTTAATATTATGAGATTTGACTTCATAAACAGAGTTAGAATCTAAAGATAGAAGTTTTGGGAAAGAAATGTTAACATGCTAAGAAAATCTTATTTAAAAGGTTGTCCCAAGATGGATGTGAGCGCCTCATCCCTGCGGACATTCAAGGAACAAGACTTGATATGGATTTTAAAAAGTCTATTTTCTCAGTGGATTCTGTCAGATTAGCTTTCTAGGAAGACTCTTAACACTGAAGTTTTGTGCTTCCTTGTAATCTTTATCAACTATCATAATGCAAGTTGGTTCATAAGAATGAGAACATGAGAATGTAAGGCAGTGAGAAAGGTGAGGTCTAGGCAGAAGGAAACAAAAGTTAAAGTGTGATGATTTAACCTTGCAACTCAGAAGCATGGATAAGTTCCACAAATGCTTTGAAGCTCACTGAAAGAAAAGAGGCAGAGACAGACTGAGAGAGGTGGGGAAAGGGAGAGAGAAAAAAAGGAGAGACACAGAGAGTGAGAGAAAGAGACAGACAGACAGACAGAGACATACTGGAATATATTCAAACATTTAGGGGCCAGGGATTTGACTCAGTTGTCCTGCCATCTGCCTCGCAAGCTCAAGTTACCGAGTTCGATCCTCAGTACAATAAAAAAACCCAAAAAACAAAAAAAGTTTGGAACCTAAGAGGTGCTATAAATGAGGGTTGCATTAATATGAGGAAGACCAAGGTGTTCTAAAGTATGCATCACTCGCCAAGAAGATCTAGAGCCAAACAAGTGGAGAATGAGGAGGACATGGCTTGCTGGAAGGGTGGGTCAAAGTCAAGACAAGGAAGAGGAGTTAGTGTCATGTAAATCTCCCTGAGACTTTCTGCTACAACTCGGTCTCCCTTTTTGAGAAACATTGTGGGTGAGTTTCCCAGTTAAACTTCAGTACAGAGAAGGCAGGAGAAATAAATAACACCACAACTGCCTTTTGTTACAATACTATAGAAGCTACCATTCTTAAAGAGTGTCATCTTTTATTTATTAGCATCATGAAACATCTTGGAAGTAACTGAATTATGCGATCAATGTTAATGCTAATCAAAGTGATCAACGTTGAGTGTTCTCCTCTCCACATGGCGTGGCCCTTGCTGTTCCCATGATGCCAATTGCATGATTTGTACATAGCCCTAATTTGCTGATTACACTGATCTCAGTTCCTCCTACTCTGAGTTCTTGCCCCCTTGCTATTTTTGGTTTTCCTTGAGCATTGATATTAGGGAAATTTCATTAGAAAGAACAAGGTCTTCAAAATCAAATCCAGCCAGAAAAATTTTTGAACTTAAGATATACAAATCTTTTGAGCATCTGAGTTAGTAACCACGACTTATTCAATAAATAATTCAATCAGATAAAGAGGGAAATCGATTTAAAAATATGTACATTTATTTCACATATACGTATCAGTCAAAATTTAACTGTACTCAGTAAGTCACATGCCAGGCATAGGGTATTACTTCCTATAATAAATGCATCTTGCCTTATTTTATTTATTGTCAAATGATGAATACAAATTCATACAAAAATGCATTGCAACATCAATACAAAATATTCTTTCTTCTTACACAGAAGGGAACTTCCGGAATCAAAATAAGAGATGATTCGATGAGTGTTAAAAGGCAAGGGAAACTAGTGCATGTAACTGATGCAAAATCGCTTCCGTTGGGCTGGGGATTTAGCTCAGTGGTTCCATCGCCTGCCTCAAAAGTGCAAGGTCCTGAGTTCGATCCCCAGTACCAAAAAAACCTGCTTCCATTGCAGCAAGGGTAAAATCCCACGCTGTTTTTTTTTTTTTTTTTTTTTTTTTGTAACAAATGAAATGGAACAAGAACAATAAAACTTCTTGTGGTGTGTGACCTTGGATACCTCATTTTGCATCTCTGAACTCCAGGATCTTCTTATGAGAAATGTCTTATTGGAAGCAAAATTGATACCAGTTAAACTTAGCAAAGTTCACTTAAGCATGGACAGGATTCTAGGGTGGGCAAGTATCCCAGACCTGAGATGGTTCAGAATACCTCCGCAAAGATGGTCACTATTTTTATAGCCAGCAAAACAGGAAATGATGCATCGAGATTACCTAATGGGTACTACTTAGCACTTGCCTTAGTTGAGCATCATTTCACTGCTTTCAGACTGGGACAGTCTGACGGATCAGCTGCTGTGATTGCCTCAGTTGCTCAGTTACAAGAGAATATTCCATGTTAGGTTATAATTAGTTTACATATCAAGCAGGGGTACAATTCACTATATACTCAGACCACCTTGGGCCAAACATTATCATCCAATTACAGCAACAAGTTTAAGCCAAACTTATTCAACTGTTCATCTCTCAGGTGTCTGTCATCATGGAAAAACTTTGCAAAGGGGAACTTCTCTACTGCAGCACTGGGCAGAGCATGCAGGCAGAGCTTATTAGTAATTCTATATTCCCTTTCTGCTTGTGGCAGTTTCCTCACCATCACTTTTTCATCCTTGCCATTCATGATGATTGTAGCGTGACAAAGATGTCTGTTAGGTTAAAACAAAAAGAGTTAGACATACCGTAGGCTCTGCTCATCTCTGTGATGGTTGTATCTGGATTTGCAAGTTCCCAGACACATTTGTTTTTTACATTATCACTCCTGGTTCAGCTGTGGATTGAAGAACTCTCTACTGTGGAACTCTAAAGAACTTTAAAGAATAAGTTTGTTGTTTTCTATTTATAAATGTACTGGTTTCCTAATACAGAGTTGTGAATTTAGATTAAAAATATAGGACAATATATGGGGCCACACACTTATAATCCCCGTTATTCAGGAGACTGAGGCATAGGGTCACCTGTTGGAAGCCAACCTGAGTAATTTAGCAAGACTGTCTCAGAGTGGAAAAAGGAAAAAGCTAATGATGTAGCTCCACGCTACAGTGTTTGCATAACCTGTGCACAGTACTGGGTTCAAGGCAAGGAAAAGAAAAGAGAGGAGAAGAAGAGAAGAGAAAAGAGGAGTGGGGATAGGAAGGGAAGGGAAAGGAAGGGAAGGGAAGGGAAGGGAAGGGAAGGGAAGGGAAGGGCCAAACTGAAGCTGGATACTATAACTTTCATCTCCGTTTCTATTATTTCCTGAAAGGGAATTTCAAAACATAGACTCACTGGGTCTAAGGCATTCAACACCTAGTGGTTATATATCTAACTGCATTTATTTGGATTAATTGGTGCTAACAACATATCTATGATTGAATGTTTTATAATAAAAACTATATTTTAAAGTAGGCATTTAAAATATAAACTTTTAAAAAGAGGTTTTTATATTTCAACTCCCATGAGCACCTACAAAGCTCAGTTGGGAAAATAAAATCTACCAGGTTATCCTGGAGCTCTCTCTGTGCTTGGAAGCACACGTAGCACAAGTTTATCATGGGAGTTCAGTCAGTGGAACATAATGCAACCAGTCTTAACCTCGAAGATTACTCACAGAATTGAAAATCTCACCAAATAGCATTCTTTCTGGTGCATGTGTCCATGTCCCAGGCTATATAAAATTCACTGCAGACTTATCAGTGGAGGGAAAGATCCTTGTTCTTAGGCCATCTGTGTGAGATGCTACCTTGCTTTGGCTCTTCTCATCCCACAGAGACAAAGGCTCACTTCCTTCGAGACAGCAAAGCGCACAGAATACCTTTACATCAGCTCCCTGACACAAGAGCAGGCCTGCTTCTCACCTAGTGGTCAACAGATAAAATCGGCTGAGTACCCTGAGGAAAACATAAAGGGTACTGCTTTTGTGTCTACAGGTCTACAACAAAATGAATCCAAGGACTGCCTATAGGCATGTGAAAAAAGTACTTGAAATTCACCACACGGCTACACAAAAGGTGGGCAGGGAATGACTAAATAACTAAATTCATGAATAAATCTCTACATTTTTATAGTCAATCTTCTCAGGAGTTCCTACACATGGATAGTATGAAGGTTACCAAAATTTCCAAATAATGGATATTTTACCTCTTCTTTCAATTTAATCAACTTTCTATTCCAAGGCAAACCTCCTTCCTTTGCTCCCTTACAAAGATGCAAGTAAGACAAAGCTTTCAGCCTTTTCACATGAGCAGCAAGTCTGTCTCACCTCAGATTCTTTTATATATTATTAGTCCATGTCAATATTACATGATGAAAGTTTTCTGGAGGGAAGTTGGCATATGTATTTAACATATCATCAATTTCAATTCCTTTCGCCTACTCCCTTTCCTCTCATTTCCTATTTATCCCCTTTCCCATCTCCAGAAGTCTACCTACAGATTTCTTATCTTCTTTTCTTTATTTTAATTATTTATGGATTAATGTATGTAATTTCTTGGTTTCTTGTGTAAGAGAAAACATTCATTATTTAACTTTTTGAGGCTGGCTAATTTCATTCAACATGATTCTTTCTGGTTCTGTCCACTTTCCTACAAATGCCATGATTTTCTTCTTGCTGCTCTGTGGTCCTTAATTATAGAGTCACCTTGATGCTGTTGGAGTCTTCTTGTTCATTTTCCAAACCAGTCTCTGAGCGGTCTTCTTCACCCCTTGCCAAGTCACCCCCTCACATCCACCTTGTCAGGCCTCTCCTATTCAGGAGCTTGGTGTTGTCCAAAGTGCTAACTTCTACTGCTGCTCATCAATTTCATCTCTCTGCACTGGAAAGAAGCACACAATACAGAAAACTTCTCTGGCCCATAAAAGAGGAAGCCATCAAACCTCTGCTGCTTTCATTTTTCCTTTATTTACAATGTCTCTTTCCCTCTGGGAGGGAGGTCAGGAGACCTCTCCTCTCCTTCTTCCTCCTCCTTCCAACAAATCACCAAGCTGGAAGAACTAGTTTTCCTTTCTGTCTTATCCTCTAGCCATGACTTTTCTTCTTGCTAGATTTTCTTCTTTCTCTGGAGGCCTCAAATCTCACAATTTAACTTTTCTTGTAGATAGGAGGAAGAAGGGGGAAATTACCTCACATGTAATAAATACACATATATTCAAATCTTAGAAATATTATTTTCATTACCTCTTTCATGGATATACAAAGCTTTGGTGGTAGAAGAAGAGAGACTAATTTGTAAGATACCATATGGAATATTTTACAGAAGTTAGGATAGGAAGAAAACCCTGGGTTTTATACCAAAACTGTAAGACTCAACATTTATACGACAAGGTTATGTGCCAGGTTCTGTTCTAAGCATTTTGTATATATTAACTCATGTCCTGTCTACTCATTAGCTACCATATTATAAGACAGGTACCATTATTTTCACTATTTTAGAGATGAGATAGAAAAACCCTGAAGTAGTTATATATCCAAGGCCAAGCAGCTAATAAATATAAGAAAAGAATTTCAACCCAAACAACAATTTCCTTGTTCAGAAATCCCAGTAGACACAGCTAAAGTTATCAAAAAAAGAAATAATGAAAATCACCAGCAATTCATATGAAAAATACAAGATTTCAAGATTCTATACAAGCCAACTCTGAAATGTAGCAGTGAAAATAACCACGAAAAATCCTAGACAACAGTAACCAATGGAGAGGGTAAAAGTCACAAGGATGGGGAGCTATTCTATGTTCCTTGTGACTCAGCTGTGGTACTGGAACTACACATAATACAAAATACTAGCAAACGAAGGTCCCCTCGGGTGATAGCAGCCCAGATGATAAAGGTATAACAGGAACCAACTTCAAATAACTTCTCGTAATTGTGAAGGTGTTTAAACAAGGAAAGAAGTTCAGGGAAAGTGATAAGGATCCTCAAGCGCTTTTGAAGCAGTGAGGAAGGAAACAGACTTGCTCTGCGCTCCAGACTTGCAGTTCCCCATTCATCCCCTTGGGGGCCACACTTCTCACCTGGTTGATCAGTGAATCCCAAGAGATGTGACTAAAAATAAGACTACAAATCTAAGATTGAGAGTCACTTGTTATAAACTAGAGAAGATAGGTTATACTACCACATCGCATTTATTCATTCTTTATTGAGAGAGCTACAGGTGAATTTATATCCAGTATAAGAGGAGTTACACGCAACTCAGTTACTCTGGAGGAAGTATGTGAGCCACTTCAAAAAAGAGGAATTACATGGAGACTGACTTCCATTCAATATATTCGATCCAATAATATTAATATCAATAATATTAGATCTAATAGTAGGAAGGCTAGAATGTGACCTGGAAATTGTGATTACTTACAAAATACTTGCATGTGAATCTTGGGGCTTATTATGGAGTTGACCGAACTTTTCATTCAGGAAGGTGATATATTTTTGTAGAAAAAAAAAGATACTTTTTTTTTCCTTCCCTTGCGGTTTTACCTTGAGGATCTACCTTACTCCTCCTATGTGTTTCCTCCACACAGCCCAGCCTTTCCTCAAGTATGAAACATGGTAGTGACATATAGTTTTAGAGGGCACATGACACGGATTCAATTTGCGATACATAAATGTCAAATCTAATTCAAAGATATAATCTTTTCAATTCTCTTTCAATCTTTCTGATTATGTATGGAAGAAATTCTAAAGTTGGTCCTGTTCATCTTTAAGTCTTCTTGAATTCTTTTCCACTGTGTTGCTCAAGGTTAATCTTCAACTTGACCACATGAAGAGACTTGAGAGGGGGTAACTGGCTTATGGGGCTCTGGTGTTCTTAGCTGAATGCAGCTCTTCTGAGATCTGCTGCCTTGCTGCCATGAAGGGAACAGATTTGCTTCATCAGCCATTCCTCCATGATGTTTCTGATTTGTAGCCAGCTAACCATGGCCAGAATTGTCTGAAACATGAGCCAAACAAAGCATTCCTTCTTTGAAGTTTGGGTGTCATATATTTGGCCAGAGCAATGGGAAATCTGACCAATATCCTTCCCTGTGGTTAAAACCTTTTCACCCAACCCACACCAAAAATATTGTTTTTTGACATTTTTATGCAGTTAATTTATTTGTAATGGACTTTTATTCACCTTAGTGATATAAATTTTCCCATTCTATATTAATTTTAAAAAAATAAATTAAGAACCACATGAAGTAACAACACAGTTGATACAGGACAGCATCATATTTGAGAAGGTGGTTTGATGATGAGTGGAACATGAGAAATACCACACAGGCTTTCTAAGCTCACACCTTCCTCCTGACATACTGAAATGAAGAAATGAACTCCCTCTTATTCTTTTCTTTCACATCTTTTCTTCTACTTAGATGAGCTTTCCTCATTCACACAGGTTTCCTATGTACTTTCAAGATAGCATGTAACTATCCCTATCAGAGAACATAGTCTACTGTATTTAATTTCCTAGTCTGTTCCTCCAGAATATAGATTCCTCAGAGAAAAAAAGTAATAGCTCTTGAATTGCTGTTTCTTAGTGAAATATACAAAAGGAATGCTAAGTTTTCCAAAAATTTTGTCAAATAAAATTTCCACAAATAGGATCATAATTTTCATATGCCCATCTAAACCTTTAGATACTTTTACATCTTTACTAATATATACTTTTCCTACCTTTTTTAAATTACATGTCTTCATGCAAAAAGACCTATATTAAAATATTCTGCTTTCAGATTGTATGTTGGTGCAATATATTTACCATGATTTAAAGGTATTTAGATTGTTTAAGTCAGTTTTGTTTTTATGTGCTTAAGTTTTTGAAAGCTGAAGTAGAGACTATGTCAAACTTCCCTTGTTGTCCAGCAAAATGTTATTGCAAATTAAACACATCAAGAGCTCATTCTATTGTGTGACTTTCACCCAATGACAAAATGACCACTAATGGAGACTAAACAAGTTGTGCACTTTGATATTGTTAGTTGGAGAAGTAATTAGCTTCAGCACAAAGTTTACCTTAAATATATGAGACTAAACTCTAATCAAGGACATTTATCTATTGGTAAATCACTGAAAATACCATTTCATACAGGTATAAGTGAAATAAAATGTATCCAAAGCTTTGGATTGTATTCCTAATTATTTTTCAAGCTTTACTGTGATTAAGTACTTATTTAGTTTACACTTCGTTGAAAAAATACCACTTTTCTATCTCAGCGAATACCAGACCTTTAAAGACCCCTGCCATATTCTTGAATTTGAGGCCTGAAATGGTTGATTTATTATGACTTCATCTAAAGCTGACCACTTTTTATTATATATATCCTTCCTTAACACTACTTTTAGGAGACTGCTCTATTCCCACAAGTATCACTGACTTTAAGTTCTATATGTGAACCCATGAGTGTGTTTAAACCTTACTTCTTACTCAGCTCTGTGGACTGAAAATATATCCAAGGTGGCAAAACCATCACAGGCCTAGCAGCTAATATGCCAGAGTTCTCCTCCCCAAAGTAACATATTATCCCATATTTCTTGTTTGAGATGTGCCAATTCATCTTTACATAAATGTTTTCTGTGACTTTAAAGCTTTTTCTTCCTTTTCACAGACCTTACTTGTTTTATTTCTTCTTATATGTTCTAAGATAAGAATGAGAGCATATTTCTCATGGGAAACAATTCAAGAGTGAGAATAGTAGTGCTACGTCTTTAAAGTACAGGGAGAAAAATCTGTCAACTTGGAATTTTATATCCAGTGAAAACGTCTTTGAAATACAAAGGCAAGATTTCTGGTTTCAGCTCCAACATGTAAAGAGTTTAGAAGTTATCACTCTAGTCCTTATAACAAGAAAAAGCCAAACAAACTGAAAATCAACAACTTTTCTTAGGGTTACCCGAGGATTGAAGTGACAGAGCAAAATGCCACCCACAAAACTGGAGAGACAGGAGAAACAGAAAACCACAGCGCAAATCACCCCACCTGTGTGGGGAGTCACTGGCGAATGAAGCAGCAGGAACACTTACAAGATGATTTTTGAAGACTTGCTGAAACCTGTCATCTCCCATCTACCATGAGAATGAGAAACTGTGGGGGACTGTGGCCTCGTATCTCTGCCTCCCACTCACATTTTCATGGGCTTTCCCTCTAGATCCTCCATCAGGTTCTCAAGTTGCAGATCCAAGAAACATTCTCTTGTTTCAAGCTGGGGAAAAGGAAATACCCAGTATACCCAGAACACTAACCTTAATAAAGCCATGTTCTCCAAGGGAAACTACTTTATCAGAGCCTTATCTACATGAAAGAAAGGCAATTAGCCTACCCTGTCCTCAACTAGTTTTTCTGCTTCATGCACTGGGAGTGGGAGGTGGGGCAGGTAGAAAACACTCCTGAAGTCACAACTCAGAAACTTAGTTCAAGTTAAATTTAATCACAAGATTATAGAATGCTTTCCTTCCCTCAATCCTTATAGCCACACCCACAGGCCTCTTGTATAATAACACTGAATTACAACTGAAAGAGCTAAGAGCACAGACTGCATTTAAGGAGGTATTCTTAAAGACCAGAGACAATGGAGGACAGGGAAGATGACTAGGGACAGTCCAGGAAATCAGATCTTCTGCCATGGAGACAGCAAACATTAAACATAGCACAACTCCTGACGAGATTAACATTCAACCTCATACTAAAAATCTATTTATCTTAATCCTTGTTAGTCTTACATCATGGCCAGATTTCAAACTAAAAGCACAATATATGCAAAGGCTATGAAAAAACACATTATCTAAGGAGACCAAATGAAGCTCAGAGAGTGAGATATTAGCAGAACCTTTGAAGCTATCAGATATGGAATTTTAAAATACATTCTTAATATCTGGAAAGCTCTAGTGGAAAAACCCACAACATGTAAGAATAAATGATAAGCAGAGAAATGAAAACCCAGTGACAAAATTGAAAAGAAATAATAAAACTCAGAAACATAGTGACAGAAATAAAGACAACTGTGGCTCATCAGTAGATTAGACATGGCCAAATAACTAATCAGTGATCTTGAAGATATGTGAAATGAAAAGCAATGCTTAAAAAAAATAAAAATAAAACAATATGCAAAGGACTGTGGGTTAACTATAGAAGTGTCACACATGCCTCACTAGAATAAGAAGAGGTGATAAAAGTGTAAAAATAACAGAATAATTTTTTAAAGTAGTGATAACTGAGAACTTTCCAAAATTAATGAAAGACAACATACAATGGATCAAGATGCTCAGAAAACACTAAGTATAAATGCAAAGTAACAAAAATCAAAGACAAAAAGCAAAATCCCTACACTTAGACAAATCACATTTAAATTTCAGAAAAAGTAAGGCAAAGATAAAAATCTTGAAAGAAACTAGAGGAAAAATGCTTTACCTACAGAGAAACAGGGTAAGGACCACAGTAAACTTCTCATCAGGAACTCTGCAAACCAGAAGATAATAGAGTAAAATATTCAAAATATAAAAATAAAAACAAAGCCACAAACATAGAATTTTATAACCGATTAAACTATCTTTAAAAGTGAAAGAAAACTAAAGACTTTCTCAGACAAACAAGATAGGAAGAAACTCATCGTCACAAGAACTGCCTAAAGATGCTAAAATAAATTCTTCAGAGTGAAGAGAAATGATAGAGGTAGGCAATGGTCATCTATATGATGAAAAAGAGTCATGGCAAAACAAAAAGCATAAGAATGTAAATATTTTATTGTTCTTATTTTTCTTGATCTAACAGATAATTATTTGATCAAAGAGATAAAAGTAATAGTGTAATGAAGTTGTTAATATAGGAATAGGTGATATGATAAGGACAGTAACATTATAAAGGACAGGAGAGAGAAACGAGACATGCTCTGAAACAAAGTAATGGCATTGCACATGAAGCAATGTAGTGTTCTACTTGAAAGTAGATTTAGATTGGTTGTAAATGTACATTGCAAACTCTAGAGCAGTCACTAAAAATTTTTAAAAGCATATCGGGATTCCATGAGAAGAGAAAAAATTGAGTCTCACTCAAAACAAGAAAAGCAGAAAAAGAGTAGAAAAACAAATTAAATATGCAGTGAATATATATTATTCATCCCAAATGATACTAATCAAATGTGTTAATCACCTTAAATGTAAATGGTATCAATACAATGATTGAAAGACAAACTTAAAAATAAGTAAGGCCTAGCTACTAGTAGTCTATAAACACACACATATGTATAAATACCTATATATGTGGAAAGGATAGGCCAGGAAAAGAAAGTGATAGTAGTTAGTTATATCAACTTCAGACAAAGCAAACTTGAGAACAAGGAAGACTGTCAGGGATAAGTAGGGGCAATACGTAATACTAAGGGAATCCTTTTCTAAGAGGACATGATAGTCTTCAACATGTGTGCACCTATAAAAAGTCATCAAAGCTTCAGAGAAAAATGAGAGATTGACATGTCTACTCTTTCAATTATAGATTTAACATTCTCTTTCAGGAATTGATAGATAACAACCAGAAAAACTCAGTGAATTGAACATTAGCATTAATCAATTGGATCTATTTGACATTTATAGAACACCTAATTCACCAGCAATTTGAAATACACATCCTTCTCAGGTTCAAATGCTACACTTGTGTTGTAAAAATACCATAACAAGTTCAAAAGAATACAAATATCATTCCAATTTTAGTATATGTACTGCCTAAGCAAGCACTAAAAGAATAGAAATAATGCAAATAATGTTATAAAGCTGTAGAGGAACTAATCCAAAGTTTAATAACAGAAAACTGAAATATCCTAAAACATTTGGAGTATAAATGACACCATATTAAGTGACACCTGGGTCAAATAACAACAACATTAAATCTCAAGAGAAATTCTAAAATATTTTCAACAATGGTAAATGAAAATAAAACTTATTGCAATTTGTGGAATATAGTAAAAACAGTGGTCAGAGAGAAAATTATGCTATTCACTTTAAAATAAAAGAGATATCTTAAAGTCAACAATCTAAGATCACATCTAAAGAAGTTAAAGGAAAAAATAATTCAATTTTAGTGCAAATAGAAGAAAATAGTAATTACAGCAGAAATAAATGAAATTAAAATCAGAAAATTATAAAGTTCACAAATTCAAATGTTTCTTTTTAGAAAGATCAACAAAATTGATAAACGTTTGGCTAAGCTAACCAAGAAAAAAAGAAAGAAGTTATAAATTACCAATACCATAGATGAAATAAAAAGGACATGCAATTTTAGAGCCCATGTTCATTAAGTGTATATTAGGATTCTCTAGAGGAACAGAAAATAAAACTTACTTTTAATTATAGGAGGAGATTTATTACACAGGCCTACAAGATCAGAGGTGGCAGAGACCAAACTGGTCATTTATACATTGGAAAGACGGAGGATCTAGTCACTGCTCAGTCAAAGAAAATAGAAGCTCTGGAAAACAAAGGATCAACGTTCAGCCATAATCACAGGTTGAAAGCTTGAAAGCACACTAGAGTATCCCTGGTATGAGTCACTGTCAGGAGACTGAAGAAACTGAAGAGTGATGTCCAAAGGCAACTTCAAAGACAGGAGCTCTTCCAAAGTGGCAACACTGCCTTCTTTCCCTGTTCAAGTCTTTCCTGGTTACAAGCCTATCAGTTGGTGCCACCACATCTGGGGAGGTGGGTCTTCTTCCCTCAATTTGCTGGTCTACATGTCAATCATTCACAGACACACCCAGGACTGTGCTTCACTAATCTGCTAGGCCTCTCTTAATCTATTCAAATTGACATATCATGATTACCATTCACAAAGGATACACTCACAGAATATTATGAGCAACTAATTTGATAACTTTGATGAGACTAATGAATTCTTTGAAAGATACAAACTAGGAAAGCTCACAAAAGAATAAATGGATATATATAAATGTATATACATGGAGATATATGATGGATATATGTATTTCATATATATATTGATATATATCTCCATGTATATGGATATATATGAATAGATATATATATCCATATATATAAGTATATAATTATTAAGTGAATTGAAGAAGTAATAATGCAAAACAGTGCTTCATTAGTAAATTCTACAAAATATTTAAGAGAGAAACAATAACAATCTTTTATATCTCTTTTAAGAAATTGAAATAGAAAGACATTCCCTAACTTTTTGTAATGCCAGCATTATACTAATAGCTAAAACAGATAAAGACATTATAAAAAAGGAAAACTATAAGCTCATATCCCTTATGAAAACAAATCAAAAATCCTCATCAAAATATTAGCAAATTGAGCCCAAAAATGTACAAAAGACTTACACAAAATGACCAAGTGGGACTTATCCCAGTTATGCAAGGCTAGTTCCACATTTGAAAATCAATTTAGGTAATCCAACATATCAACAGGGTAAAGAACAATAATCATATCAGCTAATGCAGAGAAAGCATTGGATAAAATCCAAGGCACATTCAGAATACTCTCTGAAAACTAGGAATAGACAATAGTTTTCTCACCTTGATAAGAAACATTTAAAAGTACCTGCAGATATTAGTTATTGGTGAATACCTTTCCATTAATATTATAAAAGAGGCAAGAAAGACTTCTTTTTCCCCAATTTTATTCAGCATTACACTGGAGATTCTATGTAATGCGATAAGGTAAGAAATGGTAATTAAGCTATACAGAATGAAAAGAAAAAAATAAAATCTATTTTTATGGATGACAGGATTGTCTATGTAGAAAATCACAATGAATCATTAAAAATAAAAAGTCCCTGAAAATTTTTTATAGCAAGGCCATAAAATATAAGGTAAATATAAAAAAGTCAATTGCTTTCGCATATACCAGTAATGAATGTTTGAAATTTGAAATTAAAACCAATACCATTCATGTTGACATCATAAAATAAGCTACTAAGGTAGACATCTAACAAACTACACATAGGATCTGTGCGTAAAACACTCAAAATTTTGATGAGAGAAATTTGTAAAAAATATCTAACATAATAAAGAAATACTTCACATTTGTGGATTGAAAGATTCAATAGAGTTTTAATGCCTATTTCTCCCAACTTAAAATATAGATTCAACATAATACATTCAAAATTTGTACAAACTGTTTTATAAATATTGTCAAACATTCTAAAGTTCATATAAAAAGGCAATATGCCTAAAGATCTTAACACAGTAGGGAAGAAAACAAACAAAATAGAATTCTGATGTTATTCAACTATAAACTTACTATAAAGTTACAGTGATGAAGGTGATATGACAATGACAATAATAGAAAAGGGAAAAGAATTGATAGTTGATAATTAGAAGTACATAATTATAATCAACAGATCTTTGATAAAGGAACAGAGATAATACAATGATGAAAGACAGTCTTTTCAATAAATAATGTTGAATGCCCATAGGAAGGAAGAAAGGAAGGAAGGAAGGAAGGAAGGAAGGAAGGAAGGAAGGAAGGAAGGATCTACCCACATAATTTATACCTTTTACAAAAATTAATTCAATGCTGATTATAGAGCTAAATGTAAAATGCAATATTATAAAACATT
>NW_004624755.1:9037784-9112922 GCF_000247695.1 Heterocephalus glaber
TTTCCCTTTGGGGTTGCTGTAGGTGATCTAGAAGTCTGTTTTTGTGGCTTGTTTACATGTCTTCTCATTTCCATGGTGGGGGGGGTTGCTTCTGGCACCCGCAAGGCTCGCCTTCTCTGCCCTAGGAGCTTGGGATGGCAGCAGGGGAGCTTCCTTCTCGGGGCTGGGACCAGCTCAGCTTCCCTGCCCTAGGAGCTTGGGAAGGCAGTGGGAGAGCTTCCCTTCGGGTGCTGGGACTGGCTCACCTTCTCAGATTCTTATTATTTTTAATGCTGAATTTTAAGTTGAAAATTATGTTTTCCACCTACTTTTTCCTCTGGCATATCTCACATATTTGAAAAAAAAATGATTGGTCATGTCATTTATAAAAGTGCATGGGACAAAGTGACATACAACTTAGCATTCTTCTTCATAGGCTACTTATTTTTTCTCCATTTGCTTATTTTTTTCAATAATTTATACTCAAGTAGACTCATTGATATTGAACTTAAAATTCATTTTTACTCATTTTGTCTGCTCAGGTGTTCTAGTTTGGTCATTTAGATCCCTTTCATTATCTCTTATATACCATCTTAGTAAAGTATTTTGGGGTTTTTTTTCTTAGCATGTCCATATCTTTGGCACTACAAGATGCTGTATCTGTCAGTTTTCCTGTTCCTGGGATACTGCCTAGTGCCAACACTCCACAGCTTAAATGAGGAGAGGATCAGTGTGGCTTACAATTTTAGACCATGATCAGCTGGCCCCAAGGGAGAAACACCATTGTATAAAGGCACAGCAAAATAGAGATGCTCACTTTCTGGTGTCAGGGAAAGCAGATCAGGGAAACAGTGGAAGGAAGACAAGCCCACCAGGAGCCACCCAGACACACCCAGGCTTGCTTAACTAATCCCCTTGGAAGCTCACAAGCCAATCAGGTTGACACAAATAAGCTTAATCACCACAAGGTCCAATCCAGGAATCAGCCATTCTTTCAGATGTCCAGGTTCCTTTTAGTGAAGAATGGTACCGAGAACAAGATTTAGTCTCTAGTGCTGCTCACTGACATGAGAGTGCTGTTGGTTCTAGAGTATCCCAGCTATGAGAACAAGGACAGATGTGTCTACACTAACCTGTGTATACATGTATACCTCTGAATATTGTTCTTTGTGCACATCTTTATGTGTGTAAAGCTAAATAGGAATTCATACTGATGTCTCCAACTTGAATTACAACACAGATTATTCTGTTCTACTCTCCTTACTTATCTGTACAACCTCACTCTTCACTTGAATCTCACTATCTACCTCCCACTCATTTAATTGTTTGATTCCTAGATACAAATATAACAGTAAACTATGATAGTTTGTAACTAATCATCTGCTGAGAAATAACATTATCAACTAAATTACTATAGTTATAGATGCTGTTTTTATCTTTAGTTTTAGCAATTCTATTCATTTATACAATTTCTTAAGAATCATAAGAATAAGTGCATTGTTTTTCACCACCTTTGTTAAGGTTGTAACCTACATTTATAATACAAATACTAATGTCTTATTTGTCATATTCTACATTTCACCCTGGGGTTTTCCAGCCTCCTAATTTTTTTTTCCTGATTTGCATACATTCCTGAATAGTTCATTCTCAAGAATTTTAGAATTTAATTTTCCAAATCTTGAGTATGAGCTTCATTTAGAGTATAGAATTGAGTATCTGGGGGGGGGATAACTTTACACTGAGCAAACCGAACAATTACCATGTTAGCCTGGTGATCCAAGTTAGTATCAGCAGTGACAATCCTTTTTGCTGCATATGCCTTTGACACAAGTCATAAAAATGCATTTTGCCTCTCTGGTCTTCCTTATCAAAAGCAACAACTCCAATCTAATTATGAGAAAAACCTCAGACAATTCCCACTTGAAGGACATTCTATAAAATACATGACCAGTATTCCTCAAGGTAACCAGAATCAAGGAAATCACAAAACTGTCATAGCCAGGAGCAGTCTAAAGAGATATGATGAGTGAATGTAGAATCATACCTAGGATGAGATGGAACAAAAGCATAAAAGGGGATTAGGTAAAACCTAAGGAAATCTGTATAAAACAGAAAGTTATTGATAATAGATTATTGGCTAATTAATTGCAAGAAATGTACCATTAAATGTACCATTTGACATATTAATAATAAAGGCAAATATTAAAGTTATATGGAAACTTTGTCTTTGCTATTTCTCTACAGCATTAATATACAACTGTTCTAAAATAAAAACTTTGTATCTATTAATTATCTCCTGATAATTAAAACAAATTTACCTTTTTGCCTCATTTTACTTTCTTCTTGTAATCTAATGATCATGGTAATTATTTAACATTTTAAAGTATCTCTCAATTGCCTCTTTAAGGACTATATTTTCATATCTACAATTTAAAACTCAAATCAAAAGTGGTTGTCTGGGAACCTTTTATTACCTTACTGTTCTTTGGTATTTAGTTAATATTGGACCATGAGGAAGTTAGTTCATTTTTTAAAGCAATGGGTCATTTATCTTAAATGCAATTAAAATATAAAATTGCCAGTCAACCATTTTTAATATTTACCTTGCAAAAGGAACAGAAATTTATCGCAACGTATTAAAATAGGACTTTCTGAATTATTATAAAAGCAGTAAAGACATACCAAGTCCAAAATGGGAACTTTCTCACTGATACAATCTGAAGCATTTGAAAAAGGAGAAAGAACACTATTTTCATTATACTATAGAATTTATTGCCATGATCATCTAACATCTAAAATCATCTCCTGTGTACCAGTTGTCTCCTCTGTGGAAATTATCTCCTGAGTACCAGTGGTGGTGTCATTTATTGAGACAGGGATACAAGAAAGGGACAGCTTTATGGTGCAAGCAGAGAAGTGACTCAGTGTTTTTCAATTTGAATTTCAGTGGGGCTTTCACATAGAGATATTCAGGAAGCAGTTAGACTTCTAGTCTGGTGCTATACAAATTGCCCAGGTGGGAGATTAAAAAGGAAAATAAAAAGATTCTTCAGAAAATGGTATTGAATGGTAATGAAATTTTGACTAAATGTAGATTAAGAAGGAAAGAAAACTTACACAAAACTGACACACATCGACATTAAGTGTGGAGGAAAGAAGGCAAAGTAGGAGCAGCCTAAGGACTAAGAGGACACAGAAGAGACTCGTGTGGCATGAGCAGTGGGGAGAAATTCAAGGAGACAGCAACCAGCAGTGTCAAAGGAAGCAGTCAGAGCACAGCTGACAGCCGCACAGCAAACTTTCACTGACTACCTTCTAGAAGCTTCTCATAAGATGCTTAATTTATCACTAAAATTCTCACTCAGAGAAAATTATCCTTGCTCTTTAACAAGGAAAAAACTAGATTTCAAGTAGACTAAGAACATCGCCATGGTTATTGTTTTGGTTCTGTTTGTGCTGCTATAAGAAACTATAAGAGACTAGGTGATTTATAACAAATAGAAAAATTGGGAGCTTATTAGTACATCATGTAACTTGTCAGAAAGTATCATATGGGCAAGGAGGATGCACAAGAAAGCAGACCCCTTGTAACATACTCACCCCTTCAGAATCTCACTATCAAGCCTTACCTTCGGGAGTAAGTTTCCAATAGAAAAATCCTGGGATGGCACCTTCAAATCAGAATAGTCTAAAAGCTAAAAAGCTAAAAAACTGACACTGAAACCCTAATTTGTAGATCCAAACTTCATACTTTCTCTCCCTCTCTCTCTCTCTCTCTCTCTCTCTCTCTCTCTCTCTCTCTCTCTGCCAAATGAATGTCACAAATAAGAATGCAGGATATTTTGTTCAAATTGGAAAAGGAATTAGCAAGTATTCTTCTTTGCAGGTTGAAGGCCTGCAGAAAGCTGGACATCTTGAGCTCCTGGAATGGCCAGGGCAGAGAGTTTGTAGAATGGATTTGGAAATAAAATTAGATGGAAAGATTGTTCATTCAACAAGACAGTGAAGTACATAACTTATCAAAGAATTTTAAGGAGCGGATACTTAATAGAATAAAAGAAAAATGGGTATTAGAGACTATAGATAAAAGAACAGTTATAATCAATTAATTCCCAAACTAGTATCCTATTGATTACTAGGCTTGGTTATTCAGAATAAACACTAGTATACTAAATTCTGCCAGTAAAGAAACATTTCAAAATGTATTTATGCCATCCTGATAAATTCATTTTACCACATGCCACTTTAACTTTCTCTGGCTCCTATTATAGCTCCTACTATAACATATTAAAACACTAATGGTCTATGTTGTAACATAATTGTTAATGGAAGGTGCAAAGAAAGTGGAGAAGCAAAAAAGTGGCATGACCATATGAGATCTAAGGAATAATATTTGAACATAAATTTAAAACATTTAAGGTAATTTCAAATTAAAAATATTATGGTATATCTTCATTTACCTTATTCACTGGATTTGGCAACTCAAAATTTCTGGCTGTTCCCCAAATAAAAATGACCATGAAATATTAACTATTTTTTATAAATCCAGAACATCAAGGCACCCAGCCTAGTACATCTGAAGACATGAAAGACTTTCCAAAAGTGACAAAAATGATGAGTGTCCTCAAAGTATGGAGAACTATTTTGAGGGGAATTAATAGCAGTGTTTTTCACTATAAAAATTTTTTTAAATTCAAACATTCACATATATTTTAATCCTCCCTCATACTCATACACACAAATACACAAACACAGGGTAGGGTAGATTGGATACATCTATGATTGGTCAACAAAAATTGACTGTTATTGAAGGTCACTTGGGTTTAAAAGGTCAAGAGTAGAAAATGGAGTAGAATATTGGGTAGTTTACCCACGAGGATACAAAAGTAACCCAGGATCATGACAATATTCAATGTGTAAATAATGAGCAGCTGCCAAAGTAGTTGTCAGTCATATATTAGGATAAAATGTGAAGTTGGTAGATGTGAATACAGTGGACGCTTGACTGACTAACTCATTCATTCCCAAGTGCTGGTTGTAGCTCAAGTTGGTCACTTAAAGGTTCAGGCTCCTCTATACAGCCTTCAAAGTCTCAGGCAGATCTCAGTGTCCTCAGAAAAACAATGGCCCAGGATTTCTCAATTAGGAAAGGATGTTATAATGTTCCTTCTAGAACTCTTTAAGGGTTAAATCTGTATCTGGAAGTACAAGCAGCTGGCATTTGGGTCATAACTTAAGACTTTTGACTTCAGTCAAAACTAAAATTCCGGTCATAACCCAAGTTGTTCATATATCAGGGAAGTTGTACCTGGAAGGTCCACTGTATTGCATAGGAGTAAGAGAACAGAATTGGTTTGTAAGAAAGCAAAGAAAGTTGTAAGAAGCAAAAGTTAGCAAAAGCAATACTTTAGTACCGTCTTTAGCAATAATGAAAAATTATTCTTGTCTTTGGAAACTGTGTTCTAGGGATCAAGGAAGTGTGCATGATATCTTTTTGGGAAGTCAGCAAGGGAGACTTAATGCCAATGGGAAAGTTTTGTTTTATTGATGTAATTTTTAAAAAGCCGATTCTGTTAGGGGTTGAATTGTGTCTCCCAAAATGTGTATGTTGAGATCCTCACAGTGACTACCGCAGAATGAGGCTGTATTTAGAAATAGAGCCTTTACAGCAATAATCAAGGTAAAAGGAATCCTAATCCAATATTATGGTGTCTCTCTGAGGAGGGGAAATTTGAGTACAGAGACACAGGAAGATTATATAAAGAAACCCAAGGAGGCAACACCTTCTAAAAGCCGAAGACAGAGATTTGGAACAGACTTTTCTTTCTGGCCCTCAGAAGAACCAGCCCTGTGGAAATTTTGATTTTGGACCCCTTACCCCCAGAAGAACAAATTTTGTTCTTCCACTAGCTTTGTTGTGCTTATAGCAACAGTCCTAGCAAAGAAATATAGGTGCATTCCGTCGAAAGATTGATGAATGAATGGGAAGTGATTGGTTCTCACTTTTTATCTTCTGTTTCTACTACATAATGGTTTTCCTAAGAGCATAGTAATACATCTGTGAATGAGAAGACACTGGGATCTGGTTTTCTCTTCCCTAAAAAGTTAAAACCATGTCATATAGAATCAAGGCACTAGCTGGGTTCATCATTGTTGCTTCATTATTATTATTTCCATTTTTTCCTTTTCTTATAATTTTTCCTATCCCTTCTTTCCTTTCCCTTTCTCCTCCCACTTCCCTTACCCCTCTGACCTTTTCTTCCTATTTCAAATCATCAATTATTTGTTTTAATCATTTTAATTCTTATTTACACTTTCAGTTTCTCACACCAGATTCATCATTATTATTAAGAGAAAGGAGGTATCTCAGAGTGCTCTTTTCCTTTAGTCAATGTGCTCTCAAATGTCACAACACCATAGTTCGGCCCAGGTGACCTAAATGCTCTAATGCAGTTCACACTCACATTTTAATATGCCTTGATGAAAACTAATCTTTAGCAAGTTACCTGGCATTTTCCTTTTCAGAGGATGGACAGGGACTACCTCTCCTTTGTGAGATTCACTCAGTTCACATCTTTTTCTTACTGAATTTACCGTCTCACTATCTAAGGCACTTACTGCATAAAGATTCATGTTTGGTGGGAACAAGTTTTTCATTGCACATGACACCTTGAATGGTAATACAGGAACCTATGATACTCTGATGTGCACAGAACTTGAAATTTTAGTGAATCAGTCCACTGGGGGTTGGAATTTTCTATATACTATAAAATATTTCTGCTTCTGGGAGACAGCAGGAGGAACTGCTGTTCAAATCAGAGTCAGGTGTAGTATGGTTTTTTTAAATATATATAAAAATGAATGCTGTGCAGTCTGAGGTGGCTTCTTTTCCATCTGTCAGCACATTCTTTACAACCATGCATAAACCTTATTATCACACTCAGTGTGTTACTGCACAAATTATCCTGGCCCTCAGAACAGTCTCTCTACAGCTTTGAGTGGAATTCAGACTTCAGGACACTTAATGTAAAAACAAGCAACCTAGTAAAGAAGAAGGAAAGAAATAGGCATTTCCCTTTTGCAGAAAATTTACTCCAACTCCTTCATTGTATCCTATGTACAAGGGTAAATATTTTGCATTGAATAAAATAATTCCTGATGACACATATTTGGCCTTGATAAAATTTTTCCACTGTATTCACATATATTAACCTTTGATGAAAAGATCACAGAAAGAAAAGGCAGGAGATGAATATGGCATAATTTCAGAGATTTTTTTTTTTACATTAACCTTTGAGTTCTGAACTGTTGTAGATGTGTGTTTGGGGGTGTATTTGGATAGAGACATTACTGCCATTCTGCTCATATTTATGGGCCTGACCTTTGTATTATAGTAGCCTGCTTTGAAGCACAGTTATTTTTAATTGCTTTATGTGTCCACAGAGACTGTTCTGTGCCTCCGTCAGTTATATACAGTACCCTGGCACATATGTTTGCTCAATGAATCTTTCAATGACTGGGTATTTATAGCCACATCTGAATAGAAGAGGAGGAACTGTTGCATTTTTGAGGTGGTGTATGTGTTGTGTGTTTGTGTGGAAATGTGTTTTATTGTCAATGTTGCTATATACTTAATGAGGTGACAGGAAGAATTAAAAGTGACAGATTGTTTTGGCTGCTCTAGGACCATCTGAGATATAGTCTCCTATAATGCAGCTCAATAAACCCAGCCTGTGTGAAGCCCTCAGTGTATGATTCATGGTTGCAGCACTGCTACTCACAGAGGTTTAACGAGAGAGATGGTCACAGACTGGGCAGCAGGAGGCTGAAATTGCTATCGGAAGACAATGAAAAGTGCTGTGTGCCAAAATTGCATCTGAAATTTGCAAAGGGGGCCTGAATCCTTAATATCACCAACAGCATTGTCCTATAGTGCCTGATTCAGAATGAGTGTGGAAATTATGCATCACAGGACAATTCACAAGGAAAAAAGGGCTGCCCATCTTTTTGCCCAAGGAAAGCATGCTGTGAAATTTCTTCTGTGAGGTCATAATTATGACCAACATATTGTGAGATACTCACTGATGATGAAAACAGCTGAAGCATATTTGGTCACAAGAAGGCCCAAGAACAAACAGCTGTTTATCTCCTGGAGCTGGTTAAAAATCCCAACACTCAGTCTCATCCTATGTCCTAAATTGTAATATCTAGGGAGAGAAAAGGAAGGGAGAGAGGAACTTATATTTTAATAAGCTTTTCAGATAGCTATGCTGCACACCAAAGCTATAGCCTTTAGTGGATGATACAGATGACTACAAGAAATGAGAATAGAAAAGTTAATTATACTTTGCAGAGACACAATTGCATTTGAGGTAGAACTTCAGTTAATGAGAACCAACTCAGTGGATTCTTGAAGACAATCTGCGTTCTTGCTCTACTGTGTATTATCTTGGACATTCAGCAAGCCACTTAATGTACCAAGATTCAGCCTCTGCCTCACTGATAAAGTGAGAAAGATAATGGTATCTGCTTCGTGGAATTTATGAGACTCAGGTGAAATTATGTATTTGATTATACTTTGTAAACAGTAAAATGCAGAAAATGTTTGTTGTACTCAATATTAAGCGGTTCTCATTGGGCACTCCATTAGAAGACAGATCACAACGAAACCAGTTTACAAGACTGAGGCAATGCCAGCCATTCTATGCATATTAAATTCTCATTATGTGTCTGACACTGACTTAAACATAGTATGTGGCAAGTTAAACATAGTAAGCACATTATCCCCTTTAGCCCACTTAACTGTTATTATTTTTTGGTTTTTTTGGTGCTGGGGATCGAACTCGGGACCTTGCACTTGCGAGGCAGGCAGCAGAACCACTGAGCTAAATACCCAGGCCTAGCCTACTTAATTATTAAAGCAACAATACTAAGTAGTTTGTAAAATTGCACCACTATAATTTTCTGAAAAAGTAAGTGGATGTAACAGGTTAAAAAAAATAACTATTGAGGGAGGGAACAACGTCTTGTAGGTGACATTCCTGTGATTCACCCTCAGAGCTGTCTGACTTGATAAGCTTTCTTTATTCCAACACAACTCTTTCTTAGAAAAGATAACAGTTTTCACAGTGTTCTCCAGCATGACAATTTTTCCATCTCTTGGTCTCTAGTACCATGACTGCTGAGCAATAAAAGTTAGAATAATGCCCATGAGTTACAGCAAGATCCTTTGGAGTATGAATGTAGAATTCCTATGTTAGAAGCTCAGACTCAACGTGATAGTTTTAAGAGGTGAGGCTCTTGGAGAGGATGAAGTCATCAAGGTTCTTCCTTCATGTATGGGATTAGCAACCTTCTAGAAGGGCTGGAAGAAAACAGCTAGGTTCTATTTATTTAATAATTCCATCCCTTCTTCCATGTGAAGCCACACTGCTCACCCTCTCAGGAGGGCACAGTAGTCAAGGCACAATCTTGGTAACCGAGCCTGGACACTCATCAGACATTGGACATGCTCATTCATTGATGGTGGGTGTCCCAGTCTCAGAACTGTGAAAAATAAATTTCTAGTTTTCATACATTATCAAGTCTTGGGTATTTTGTTATAGCAGCACTAACTAAAACAATAATGAAATTTTAAAGTAAGGGCACTATTCTCTGAGTGGTACAATTGAAAAATTATATAAAATGTGTAATAATAGCAAGTGCTGTTATTATATGGCTTCATGGTTAAATGAGTTTCCTGTTCTAAAGTATTCTAGTTATGCAGGTTCTTACACTGTTGTATAAATTAATTTATCTATCACTTCTTATCCTGTGGGAACCCCTCAGGAACTACTGTGGGACTTGATATTCCTATTTTCACTCATCAAACATATAGGCATAAGATTAAAGATCAAGAAACACTTAAATCAGAGACGTTTCAGATGTCAAGAGCTTAACTGTTCTTACAGCAAGTTCCCAGACTTTGGCAATGTTCACAGGTTTACAAGTTTATTTTCTCATGGCCAAGGGACAGAAAGGTTTGGCATATTTAAAAGTTTGGTGTGCTACTGAGTCAACATAGCTGCTAAGTTTCAGGCTGACACCTCTCTTTCTTTCCTCTATATGTATTGCAGAGTTAAAGGTGGGGGTTCTTTCACATTCCTTAATAAGATTGGCCAGGCCTTGCTACTAAGTGGTCCATTGTGTAGACTAGACACTGGAGAAAACTAAAGAAGGCAGAGGGACAGGAGAGAAACAGAACAGCTGAAAGGCACAAAAACAAGTCCTGTCCTGGAAAGGCTGCAATTGTGACACAAAATGGTCTGACCATTCCAATGCACAAGGCCTAACAGAGCCACCAAACATTCCTCCTCTGCTCACGTCCTGAAAAGTGAACAGGCTTGACCTATTTCAGCCATCTTCTTTTATTCTCCCGCCCTCAAAAGGCAGTGAATGAAAGAAACACCAAGTCTATACAACAACTGCTTCCTTTGCAGGCTGTTGAGGAAGTGGCATTTCCATCCTTCTTCCTATTCCCAGATCCTTTGGAACCCGGGGATGTATTATTCCTGGCAAGACAACTCTTGGGGATGACAGGTTCATTTGAACATGCCTCAAAATTTCTTATAAGGATCAGATGAATACCACATAGTCAGGTGCTCAATACTGATGGAAAAATTAATCTAATGGAAGCCAAGAGCCACCTAGGCCACATACGTACATTTTAAAGAAAGTGATAGTGTAAAATGTCCATGTTTATCCCCTATTTATTAAGATTTTGATTAGTTAGTTACAATACAAACCACTACTGAGAAACCTAATTAATGAAGAGGAGGCAACTTTATGGAGAAAATCCTATACACTAGAAAAATATATTTAACCTTTCTGAGGTTCAATTTCTTCATATGTGAACAGAATAATAAACCCTAATTCACAAGGTTTATGAAGTTTACATCAGATAAAATATATTATTTCAGATTCAATATACTATTTCTTCCTTCATTAATTTGGTCTTCAAATATTTAAATGCTTACTACATTCCAATGCTTTGTACAAGGTATGGGTGGGTATATTAACAGGAAAACATTATACTCTTGTTTTTTCTATTACACCATCAGGAAATTTCTAGTCCAATAACTGGTAGGTATAATATATTTCATTTAACAAAAATTTTTTGAACCAAGACATTTATTGGTACATTTTAGATATACACAATGATAACATTCATCATAAGATCTTATACTCCCAATTTGAAACAAAGATTCTAGAATTCAGGTTCTCCGTGAACATGACATAAAGTAATAATTATATTTTTATTTCTACTTACTTCTCAATAGAATTTAGCATTTTTTAAAAACAACTATGCATATATATGAGAAGCCAAATTAGTATTTATCACAGTGAAAATCATAAATATAATATCAGAGTGGCTTCAGATATCTTAAAATATTGTTTTCACTCACAACTTTCAAATACCAATATTGCACTAACTGCTTAATGTTCTTACTTAATTCTTTAATAAATAACTAACTCATATATATATGATAGTTTTGATACATTTGGTAACTATTTCATTATAATACATTTTTACAATCATTTATATTTTATGTTATGTGTTTAAAAATGGATGGATTTAAAGGCTTCATCACATTGCCAAAGGGGTTGATGGTATAAAAGGTTAAGAGTCCTGACTTTTGGAATAAGAGCTACGTTAAAAACATCAACAATTTCAGATCATTATTCTTAAAGTTATCACAGCAGTATAGGTAACATTATGGTAGGAATATTACAGATCTCAGCCTATGTCACTGTGTTTGTGTGTGATTGTGTGTACACATGTGCATGTGTGTGCATGTGTATGTGTGTGTGTGTGTGTGTTGGAGATTAGGAAGAGCAACCCTGGTTGGTTAGTATTGAAAGATTTCCCAGGTAAATAATGTTTCAACTAAGTAGATGCTAAAGTGGAGATTATAATTAATCAGAGCATCAAACGAGTCCAAATGAAGGGTGAGATATGAGGAAGAGGGACAGACATTGTGCAATGCATGCAAAGGAACACACATGTGAGAAGGAGGCATGTACCTGTCAGTGTGTATGACCAAGCCCAGAGGGTATTTGGGAGACAGAGGCAGGTATGTATAGTACTAGACCGGGAGGTTTGGATGCCTTGCTAAAGATTTGATCATTATCCCAGATGTGATGTAGAACCACTAGAGTATTTTCAGTAGAAAGATACTCTCCTTGGAGCTGTATTTTAGAAATGTTACTCAGTTTGCATTGTGCCATTTGGATTATTAGGATGTAGTCATTGTGGGTATGGTAGGAGGCAGCCAGGGAAGGAAGGAATCAGCTTATCAGTCTAGGGCAATAATACAGGCAAAAACCGATGATAGTGTGAACCACAGCGGTGACAGTTTGAAATTACTTGGTACAGTGTAAAATGTTAGTGTGGAGTTGAGAGAAGGAAGGATAAGTAAAAAAGAGGGAGGGAGGAAAGGAGCAACAGAACAAGGAAGAGAAAGGAAGGAAGGAAGATAGAGGAAATGTAGTCTGCAGCTAAGTAGACATTTAAAGTCAAAGAGTTTCATTAAACACAATCACAACTGTTAGTCTACCCTAGAGGTGTGAGAGAATTACCAGTACCCCAGGTCTCAGCCAATCAGCCAGATGGCTGCTGATTGGTTCAAAAGAAAACTAATCAGAACCTTTCTTCAATGGTTCAATTGATGCACAAATAGCCACAGCCAAGGTGAACTCAGTAAAAAGAAGCTGTTGCCAAGTACACAACCTCCAAAGGCAACCGGAGAGGCAGCATAATTTCTCTTTTGAAAGTCAGCAGCAGCTAGGTTTGTTTACAAGTTCCCAGAGGCTGACTGCACACATAGGCACAATCTCTCTCTCTTCTCTCTCTCTCTCTCTCTCTCTCTCTCTCTCTCTCTCTCTGTCTTCCTGGAATTTTGCATTTAAGAAACATAATATAAGCTGCTTTAACAAACATAATATAAGCTGTCTTTCATACTGGATTCAATATGAGAGAGTTACAGGAACACATCTAAGGATACTATTTGAAGAAGTAAATCAACAAACACCTACTCTAACATGTAAAATCGGGAAGAAAGAAATGCTAAAAGCAATCAGACAGAGTAATATCTGTGCATGGCTTCAAGAGAACTAATCTGTTTTTACAGAGCTCAATTCCTTTAGTTCTTTTTTCCCCTTTTTGGCATTAATTATTGGTGTGAAACAGGAATTACCTGTTAGACACCACTATTTCTAAGAATTTTGAGTTTATTGAAACCTGTACTTTCCTTAAGACTTTATTTCAGACAAACAATAATCTACTTTCATCTGGATGAATTCTTGAATAACTGAATAATTCTCCAGAAAACAGCAAGTCTGAGTTTAAAAAATACCCAAAGCCAAAAAATGCTGAGAGGGAATCCCTGTTCAAAAGATGTGGTTATACAAACGAACAACATTTCATGTAATTCTAGAAGAGATCATAATTTAGAAAACTTCCCTTTCACCTAAATGTCTCTATTCAAAGTTAACCATTCACCCAATGCAAACCCTCTTTTCAATGGATTAGCTTTTACAAAACAGAGGTGTGGGAGGAAATAGTTCACACTAAATAAAACAGGTGAAGTAAAAGAAATTGTCATTATGAGAGCTTATGTGGCAAAGTGACATCACAAAATCATTAAATTAAATAAAAATGATGTCACCATAAAGAGCTGTTTGGAGATAAAGCTTCTATGAAGGGTGCTATTTCCCTATTAAAGTGGATTAGCATTTAAAAACATGTCATAGACAAATTTGGGGGTACTTCTGAAGTTAAGGAGTGCTGAATTTGTGTTCCAAGATTTGGGTTATAAAAATGTATGCAAGTTCTGCACATGCAACCCTTTCCATTTTGAGGGCTGGGTTTGTGTGAACATCTGCCAGCTCAACAGAAAGAAGAGCTCTGATTTTACAGTGTTTATAAAGCCAGGAGCGTTTTTCAACACATTCCAAAGCCCCTTAATGCTACTTCACCGGATCAGCCTCCTGAAGGTTAGTACATAATTAATGAGGTGGTAGAAGTTCTCTAGAATTAGTTTTCATCTAAATAAAGGTGCCCGATGTTTATCTGTACCTTTTGTACTCATTGTTGCTTTGAATATACTGAGCTTCCTGTTGGTACAGGGAACTATCGATTTGCTGACTAATCTTTTTATCTGATCATTATAGATTGTAACTCGCAGTCTATAACCTTTACACACACTGCTATTGTGGTTAAATAAAACACAATATAAAATGATTAACATGTTTCCATATCAAGATTTCTCTTCTAGGCAACAGCAGAAGTAGGACTTCGATTTGACAACTGGACATTGGTATTTTTAGAGAAAAGTATAAATAGAAGATGAATATACAATCTTTAGTTCTTTAATATAAATTACTCAGGAAGAAATAGTATGTAGCCTTGGGGAAATCAACAGCTTCTTCAATTGGATTGCTTCTGTCACTGTATGGACACAGTCTTGTTTGATGTCCTCCTACCATTTGTCTTGTATGGAGTCTTTTATCTAAATCCAAAGCAATGCAGTCATCAGGGCTGCAATTCAATAATGGCTCCACAGGAGCTGTCATCCACAGTTTGCTATTCATCTTGTAAAAGGCTTTGAGTTTTCAAAGTACCAACTAAGGCTGGCATTTCAATGCTGTGGACAGATCACTTAAAGTTCTTTTGTGTTCACAAGAAAAGGAGTGAAATTGAGAAAGGTGGGGAGATTAAATGGTCAACCTACTACTCTATCTGACTTCCAAGTGGTAACCCCAAGCTACCCAAGGGAGCCAAACATTAGTAGATTCCACCGTTCTGCAGTGAGACATTGTGATGGATGGGGAATGCATTCAGTGATGCTTCCTTCACACTGACTTCCATTGCTATCATTAATAGGCAGCAGCTTTATGGAAATAGACCAGAAACAGAACTTGTATTAAAAACGATATGATGATGAAGAAAGTTCCTTGGAACATTTTCAGAATCAAAGCACACTAGCAATGACAGCATCTTTAAGGACTTTAGAGGTGAATGAATGGAAGCTGAATGTATGAATTTAAAGTTCAAGCATCACAAGTAGCTGTTCTTTTCATGTGAACAGACTGGACTGGGATTACTATCACCAGACCTGATCAGGGAGTTCTTTTACTGGCACTACAGATTTTTCTCTGTTCAATTCACACTCAATATCCTATTCCTTCTGAGATGTGATAATTATATGAAGAATTACTTGCCTAAGAAAGGATGGGATAAACATTTCTGGGTCCATAAAAGGACTAAATTAAATAAAATTTTCCAGACTCAGCAGGTTCAGTTACAGTATATTTGTTTGAAGGCCACTGAGTACATAGGAGGGTGGAGACACGTCTCTAGGATTGATGCCACCCAGCTGCTGTATTCAGTCACTGTGACTTCGTTCCTCAGATTGTACTTTTGGAATGAGACTGCCTGAGAGCTCCTCAACAAACTAGAGAGCGCACAGAGTAGCACTGAACACCCAGATTATAAACATCACCCTCATTCTGATTATCTGTATAAGCCTTAGCTTCGATTTCCAGAGGTAAGTGATGAGGGATTTAAGTAAAAGATTTCAAAGATAAGTTTCTTTCTAAACACACTATGATTCTGAGACCGCAGTAGGTAGCTATATTTTATGCATGTGTCCTAGGTTCATTTACTCATTTCTGCTCTATCAAGATATGCACTGTGTTCTTCGTATTTGGTAAGTTTTGTATTATATTTGAGAATAGAATAGTTTCTAAAGGATTATTTTGTCGCTGCCCTCATGGAACTTAGAGTCTAGTAAAGAAGACAGACATTTTATGAGCAATGACACCAGTCTAAATTTATAATTGTGAGAATGCTAAAACTATGACAAATATATGGTGCTGTGATAGCTTTTTAAATGGTGAAATTGACCTGGCTGAAGAAGTCAGGGAAAGCTTCTGAAGGATATAATTAACCTGAAATCTAACATCTGATAGAATGATTCTCTTTGCCATCAAAAGAATGAAGAATCATTGAGATTTTAAGCATAATATAGCATAATCAGATCTTTTTCTGACTTAGATTTTAAAATGATCATCTTGTCAAAAGTAAAAATGAAGTATTTAAGGAAAATAAAACTAAAAGTAACATTAACCTGCCTCATGAGACCAGACAACTGAAATTAATTTACAGTGGGAATGCTCAGGGATACAATGGTGTTTGACCTTGGGATATCAAGAACTGGGTCAGGGGCGGGGGATTTAGCTCAGTGGTCTGGCCACCTGCTGTGCAAGCACAAGGACCCGAGTTCAATCCCCGGTACCAAAAAAAAAAGAAAAGAACTGGGTCAGGACATGGACAGAGTGCTGTGGGACTTATCCCTCCAGTCAAGCACTTAGTATTGGGCACTGAATTTAAAAGCCTGATTTCCTTGCATTTTGACAGCAAGGTTTATTATTTATATATGTTTTCATACATAATAGTTATAGCCATCTTGAGAAATTGGTACAGATAGTATCACATCTTAATCACTTTTACTTCCCCTTTCCCTCCCCACCATTTTATTTCCCCTCTGCCTCCAGATTCCCTTCCCATCTCTACAAATGTTACCTTCCTCTGCCCTATCATCTCTCTTTCATTTTGCTCTTTAAGTTATTTATATTTTGGGTTTCTTATATAAGAGAAACTATGCAATATTTAACTTTCTGTGTCTTATTTTTTCACTTGGCATTATGGTCTCAAGATATATCACCCTTTCTACAAATGACCCAGGTTTATCCTTCTCTATGGCTGAGTAGAGAACAGGTTATATAGCAATCTACCATTCACAAATGTTAGATTAAAGAATCGTAAGTTAACTTTAAAGAAAAAAAAAATTTTTCTCATCCTTCTCCTCCTTGTGCATCATTTAATGATGTGTTGCCATGGGAGCAGATGTTCATATCTGTGGTACTAAGAAATAATTCCGGTGCATTCCAAAGCTGAATCCTTATAATGACTGGAACAAAATGAGCATCCCATGACATTGTGCCAGTTCTCCAGGACTGTACATAATCTGTCAAATATTATTTTGTGAGCATGCTTCTCAGAAAGGTAACAGGAAAGTTGAAAATCCTTATTGATCATTTAAAGGCTGTTCATAGTGACTGACATACTACTAAAAAGGATGTATTTCTGAGCAGATCCATAATATAACCTGAAAGTAACTTCTACGTGTGCTGTCCCGTTCACAGTTAAAACAAGATAGATAACTTATTTTGACTTGAAACTTCTTTTCCAGTTTTATTAGTCAAAATTCTTCAAACTAATGCACTTATTTTTCCAATGCCTTCTTATTCAAAAAATAAGCTTCATAGGATTCCTTTGCCTCCTTTCATATCAACCCTTGCCTTACACTTCATCCCTCTGAGAATATCTTTTCAACTCCTTTTATCCTTTATGGCCACGTTCACATTTTTCTTCCTCATGGAAGATACTCCATTGTCTCTTTTGTCTATTGAAGTCTGTCCTCTAAATTTCCACTCTTGTTTCTAAATTTCTAATATTAGCTATAGTATCACTGATCTTTATAGTCCTATACTGAATCATTTTATATATATTAATTTATATACAATATGATATATTAAATTATATATAATATGATATATTACATTATGCATATAATATTATATATAGATATAATATATATCCCAAATAGATCGAGAGATCATTTAAGGAACTAGGGCAAAATCATTTACTTTTCATGTGTTTATTTTAATAGCATCCAAGAAAGAATCATCTGAAAGAACAGATAATACATATTTGGCGCAATTACAATAGGGAATAGAAAATAAATTGTTAAAACAGTATTAAAGATTATTTAGAACCTTTTCAGGAAAATTTGAATAAATGTTTTCCATATAAAAATCCAAGTTATAATCACAGTATTGTGAAGGAAATTGATTGAATTTTCTAACAGTGCCAAAACCACAGGATTTTTTTTAGTGTAAGACTTCCTAAAATCAAGAATTAAAAAAGTGGTTAGAGAAATATATGAAGAGTAGAAATTTAAAACTCTGGCCAAAAATATTCTATTGCTACTCAGGCATTCATGTCATGAATATAGACTTTGTTGAAATTAATATTTTGGACAATTATGAGAAAGCTTTATGGGATTACTAGATATTAATAAAACTAAAGAGGCAGTCAGACACTGCCTTCTTAGAATCTATCAAATTATAGTTTCCGTGACTTTTCTTGAAATCTCCAAGACAAAGTAAAATATGGAATGAGAATTCATAGAAAGTCTGGAAAACTAACACAGAGCTTGCACGGAGCATGGACCAACGTATCAGCAGAGCTGTGGCGCCAGCTGTGGGCTGGCTGCAGACCCTATGTGATCCGGTCCCTGCCTCCATTGCCAGTCTTACTGGGAAAAATTCAGCCTAGCTCCAGTTCTCTTGGATTTCCTTCTAGGACCTAAACGTGTATGTATTTGTATGCTTATATATGTGCTTATATATGTATACATATATATACATACATATAATACATATATGATTAAAAATACATAAATTATAAAACATGCCTATATTTGGCCTGGTGGAATCACGCACACATTCATTTTCCTGGAGTGCGACACTTCATGTCCATCTCAAACATCAGTTAATCCACAGAAAAGCTTCTAAATATCACAGATAGAAATGAATTATCACCAAGGACATCCCCGTTCAAATGCAGGGATGTCACAATTGGCCGATAGTAGTGCAGACATGGCCATAGAGGGGTGGGAAGTAACCCACCTCTAAATCTTGAAGGTTTTATAGAGCTTCCAACAGAGTTCCATAAATGTACCTCACTCTGTTCCTTCAGTGCCCTGATCCTCCGTACACTCCAAGTGACAGATGGACTGATGTGTTGGGTGATGATTCTCTGTATTTTCTCGAAATCTTGTTTCATCTCATGTCTTTATTACCTGATGAGCACAACTTTAGATCTTAACCAAAATCTCCACCTTAACAAATAAATATTCTTTTTCTTTTTTGGTACCGGGGATCGAACTCGGGACCTTGTGCTTGTGAGGCAGGCGCCAGAACCACTGAGCTAAATCCCCGGCCCAACATTCTTAAAAATTCCTATTTAACATGTATTTTATTCTGCAACAAAAACTGTCTTCCTCTGATTCCTCTTTTGTTTCAATTTTGGAAGTTCCAAATAATTAGAGAAAAACTGGGAAAAGGAAGTCAGCAATGTATAAGGAGACTGGGAATGAGAAAGAAAGAGTAAAAAAGAAAAAAATTATACCAAAAACTAACTGTGCTTTCCACATCCAAAGAAAATATGGATCACTCTTAACTTTAGGAGAGAAAGTATTGTTTAATCTATTGTTAGTCCTTGAATATTTTTATCTTAGAACCCCATTAAACTCTAAAAATTATCAAAGATCCCAAAAAGGTAATGTTTAAATGCATTATGTCTATCAGTATTTGCTGTACTAGAAATTAAAACTGAAAAAGTTATGATATAAGATTATATAAGTGTGCATTTCATTAATGATCAAAGAAGCAATATATAGTCACATTTCATGTACCTCCTGGAAAACTTCACATTTTATTCATGAGAAAATAAGTGTGATAAAGTAAATAATATTTAGTAACATGAAGATAATTTTGACCTCAGATTCTTCTTGAGCTCTAGAGTCTCAGGGATGCACAGATATCGCCAGCCTATCTTTTGAGTAATACAAAACCACATTGTTGGTGACTACTTTTATTTATTCTACAAGGAGCTTTCAAAGGTAAGGATTTGAAGTACAACTACCCATTGGTAAACATTTACCTCAGAAAACTGCTTTGAAGTATAAATCTTCCCAGAATCCTTAGCTCATAAACTAGAACAAAAAATCAAACTGATGCAAACCAAAACAACCTTCCTGACTTTAAATAACTTCACTTCTATATCTGAATCCATTTGTAGTCTCTATTATATTTTATTCATCAGATCTGAAAAAATAATAAATATAGCAGTTTATCTATATATATTGGCATAAAATCTATGTTTATTCAGTGATCACAAAATACCCATTTAATTTTTCTTTGTTTTTGAATAACATTGAAATAGCCCTACAGTGTAAAATGAACTTAAAATTTAGACTATGTGAAGCAGCTCTTCGAAGATAATAATGTAATAACAGTCTCACCAACAGCTCTTAGCTTTCTTGGGTTCCCTTTACCAAAAAAGCCTGTCTTGCTGAAACACTGAAACACTGCAGGTAACACCTCAAGTATTAATACTTAGGCAAGGTATTTAACTAACCTTTAAAATTTATTTTCCAAAAATTAATTTTCCTATGTTATAGTTAAATTATCACTTACATAATTTTAACAATAAGAATAACTGCCCTGAGGTACGCTTATAGTGAGAAGGGAATGAATTTCTTATATTTAAATTTCAAAGTGGTTGTGTTGTGTTTTTGACTTTTTCAGAATAAAACTTGGAAACTAAGGAAATCACCAATTAAAAAATAAGCATACTTTTCCCCCCAAAGAAATTTTAAGTTTATATTTGTGGTCCTTTGAGTGATTTCAAAGTAATTACTCTAAAAGTCAACAAACATTCTGATTTTAGAAGTAATATGTGCTGTTTGTGGAAAAAAAAACTTTGAAACATAAAAATTCATAAGATATACATTTTTTAAAATTCATAATTCCAACTTTTGGAGATGAAGCATTGGTATTATATTTTATTTAAAATATTGAATTAAATTGCATTATTAATGTTTTATTTTCACTTTGGCTGAATTTAATTTTCTGTTTAACCTGGCTATTGTGTTTTTAATTTAAATCATCCCATGATATCTTCCTAAAAGTTTAATTTGCTGTTTCTGATTTTCTTCAAATATGTTGTATTATTTTTAACATTTTTTGTTTTACTATATTTTAATTACTTTTCTTAAAGCCTTCATATTAAGCAATTTTGAATTTATGTTGTATAATCAATAATTTAATTAGTGAAAATTCTTAAGTACTTAATCTTATTTTTTATAGTGCATGATGACTCTCATTTCTAGTACATTGTTTTCTGAGTTTTGGTTGTCAGTTCAAGTCCAGAGAGATTTATTCATGGTACTGCTGTCATGAACTTGAGACCTTTCTCCGAAGTTGTTTTGTGAATCCATAGACATTTCTATCCTGAAATAATCCTTCTATTAATTTAGTGCAGCATCCACTCCTACCCAAAATAATGAGTTGGATACCAAGGCACTATTTTAATCACTGAGGATATAGCAGTGAATACATCAGATAAAATTCCTGCCTTCATGACACTTCTATATTGGGGTAGCAAAGACAATATATAATAAAACATGTAATACATAATAAATATAAGCAAAATACATAATAAAAAGGCAGAGGTAAAGGCTGCTAACAAAGAAAACAAAGGAACAAAGACATGAAATTCTGGGATCAGAGAATGAAATCTTGGAATGAGTACTTTGGGTTTGGAGAATCCCACACCTCTTGAGTAGGATTAATTTAAAACCAGAATTGTTTAATGGTAGGTCCCAAGTGTTAACATTTTCACAGTGACAATTTTCCTTCCAGAGACCAGGCTAATACATCTTTTCGGGTCATTTCCCTTCACCAGTGGGTGATTTTTTCTAAGTGCAGATACACCCTGAAGAATCTCATCTTTAATTGCTGGGAAAAGTTCTCAATTTTAACTTCATGAATTGATACTGTCCTATGTGGGGAGCTTGGCCAAGGAGTAAATGGCGAAACAACAAGTTTAGGTTGGTGTAGCATGTTGTGTCTGGCCATTGTCGTTCCCCATTCCTCAAGAAAGACTGCTCAGCCTTGAGGCAGCTCCCTGCCCAGACTGCTTTTCTTCTGCTTTTTTCTCTTTCACTGATATTCTAAATAAAGGCCAGAGAGTTCTTGGCTTCCAGGCTGTTCCTGGGAGTCTCCCTAACTCTGGGTCCTCTCTCATTAATCAGACCCCTGATCCTCTCAGTGATTGAACCAAGTCTCATCTCCAAGTAATCCTTTTCATCCTTCACACCTCCACGGTGGCACACTGTGACAGTCCTAGGCCTTTACTCTTGCCATTGAAAACTCATTCAAGTAAAAGCATCCTCATTGTTGTATTAGTTTGTTTTCCATTACTGTGGTGAAATACCTGAGGCTGGGCAACTTTATAAGGAAAAGGGCTTATTTAGCTCTTATCTCTGGAAGGGCAAGGGCATAGTGCTGATATCATCTCAGCTCAGCTCTGGGAAAGAGCTCATCATCGATGGTATCATCATGGCAGGAACATGCACAGGACCAAGAAATCATATGGCAAGACTGGAAGCTAGAAACACACAGTGCTCCTGGAATCCTTGCCAAGGGGGTTCTCTTCACCGAACTAAGGACTTTCCACAGAGCCTCACCTATTAAAGTTTCCACTATCTCAACAAAATCACACTGAAGGCCAAGCTTCTAACATACAAAGTTTAAGGGGGCAAACTCAAACTATGTCCAAACCACAGAAATGTCTCTTACTAGCCCATCCCTCAAAGAGCCCAAACACTGACTTGTTCATTACAAGCACTGTATTCCAGTTATAGGTTTGCTCTGTGTTTTGACTCTGTAAACTCAACATTTTTCTGCTAGACTATTAGTAGTCTATTGATGAAAGAATGATGACTTAAGGGCATATTTCCTGGCTGAAAGAGAAAATAGTTGTACTCCCTTTTGATAGGAAAGAGGTCTGAGGAGAGGGGAAGGTGAGTAAAAGTTTGCACACTAATGTAGTAGCCTGTGCCCTAATTATTTTTGAAAGCCCAGATCCTTTTTGGGTAGAAGAGTTTCTAAAAGACTTTTGATAATGGATGTGAAGATGAATGGGAAGTACTGCACTTCTCTCCGGGACTAGGAAGGGCCAGTTTCTCACAGTGCCCACACCAACTACAGGTAGTTGCAAAGCAGTAGAAAAGACACAGGGGTTTGTATTAGTAGCAGAAACGTCTGAGGCACAGTCCTGTACTGAGTCTCCCTTGACTTTGTGTGGAATAGGGGAAATCTCAAAATGTTCTCCATGTCCAGACTAACAGAGATGGGGGTAAAACTGACATCCAGTGGATATCTCATGAGCTTGCTATGATGATATGTTGTTTGAATAACTCATATCTGGCGCCAGATTAACCAAGAAATTACTGTACTAAAGAGATTGAATCTCAAAGCACTATACTGCAAAAGACTATACTGGGACCAGACAGCAGGGGGCGATAATGAGCTCTTTATCCTTCTACTGCAAGGAAAATAAACTACCAAAGTCCACTAAGCCAGCCAAGCGCCAATTAAGAACAAAACCACTTTCCTTTTTTGTCAAGATAAGAGGTAACCACTGCTACAGAGCTTAAGGAAGAGGCAGGAGGAGAGAAGAATTCTGAATTAATTCTTGTCCTGGACTACCCTGCTTATGATAAAATAGTATTTAATGTGGACAGACTTCAATGCAAGGGTGTCACATCCAAGTTTTCACTTGTACCATGTCACTTATAAGTATAAAATATGCTACATTATTTCTGTGTTTATATATTTTTAATTTCCTCTCCCTTTTTTCCTCCACTCCCACTCTTACCCTGACCCCAAAGAAAAACTCTATGAAAGCATGGAGTTGTGTCTGTTTGGTTTATGATTGTGTATCAGTGTCGAGCACATATTACGTGCTCAGTAAATATTTGATAGATGAATGATTGGACAAATAATTTGATTAATGTGAATCTCTAGGAAGCCTCTTAGAAAATATCTGTTTCTACCCCCAAAGCCACTTTGGAGCAAACCTGATTCTAGAGATGTCTGATGTGGAGATATAGTTGGGAGGGAAAACCTAACCCATACGTGGGAACAGATCTCTTCATTAGATGACTCATAACATGCCTTTGATTTTAGTTTCTATCTTATTGAAATATTTGTGATTTTTACTTGTACATAGATAGGAGAAAAGTATGCATTAGATATGACAAATGTTAAAGTTGATTGCCTACATTTTGACAGTTTTCTCATGCTTCTAATAACTTCTTTCTTTTCCTTTTCTCTTAGATGTCATCTTATGTTCACTCAAAACCTCAAAGGTCTAACAAAATTAACACACATGCTACATAAAAGTTTTCATTCCATCCCATCTAAAAAGTAATTAATATTTCATAGAAAACTTGACACTCCATGAGTCACTACAATTTTCAATTATACTTAGATCTGTCTTTGTTATTATTTTATTTTGTTGTTGTAAGATCACTAATGATCAACAGGTTCCTAAAGCATGACTGAAATTTCAGGCCTGTTGATTATTAACTCCTCGTTTCTCTCTGCTCCAACTCTCAGGCATCTTCTCTTTGATTCTATGAATTTGATTATTTTGGGATATTCTGTATAAGTGCTATCATCCAATATTTGTCTTTCAGTGACTTATTTCACTTTAGTATAATGTCCTCAAATTTCATCTACATTGTCCATATGACATAACTTTTTTCTTAAAGGCTGATTAGTGTTCCTGTGTATGGTATATTATATTTTTTATCCATTCATCTGTCAGTTGTTTCCACATCTTGTCTTTCAATAGCTTTACAATAAACATAAGGTGAGTGCTAATATATCCTTGAGATTCTGATTTCAATTATTTTGGATAAAGACCTAGAAGAGATGTTGCTGGGTCATGTGGTAGTTCTAGTTTTAATTTTTTAAGAAAACTTCATACTGTTTTCTGTAATGGCTCCACTATTTTACATTCTCACCAAGAGTATTCAAGGGTTCTAATTTCTCCACATCTTCACCAGTGTGAGTTATATTTTAATCTGTGCTTATAATTTATAACTGTATTCCAGACCAGAGGATAATCTTTATGACAAAACTCATCAACTGTTGTGTTCCTATTACTCATGTAGTGATTTGTGTAGAAAGAACTCAGTAACTATGTGATGGATAAATGAATATACAGATGAAAAATTCCTGGAGATGGGCAGTGAATAGCAGCTTGTCCGTGTCCCGAGAGATACATGTACTCTAGGTCACAGAGGACCACTGAAACAAAAGCCCAGCATCAGTGGAAATAGAATGAAGATGACGGCTTCGAAGTGTAGTTTCCTGGAGTATAAGAAATATATGTATCAAAATCTCAGGAAATTACTTTGAACAGGGATCAGAAGGTGGACTCCCTCAAAAAGGAAATAGAGAAAATTAAACTTGAGTTCTTGAATCAAAGAATTTCCAGATGAAAGCAGGATTTTGGAAATATTTGTCTAGCACTTATGGGGCCAGTCCGACAAACTAAGCTGTTGTCCCCATTTTTCCTCTGTTCAAAGGAACCTAAGGCAGAATAAACTACTGTGCTGAATTCAGAAATTCAATCCTACTTTTCTAGTCACCCCTTGCCTAACTCTACATGGATGGATCTCATTTCTGGCCACCTAAAGCATACAAGGCTCATTGAAATGAGTTTTTCCAAATGAAGGTATTCAAAAGTGATGGAAAATGCACTAGAGAAAGTTGACTGAATTTCAAACTAGATATGGATTTGGAAATGTGAATCACAAATATTGCTTAGGTACCCCTTTCTACTCCTAAAGCCTGGTGGCAGATTAACTGATTCTGTGCATCTCTGAAATATGGTAAGGAATCTGAAAGGAATCTGTAAGAATAACAAAGGAAACAGGGATTGCTATGTGTTTAGGTCTGTTGTTTACTTTGCAAAATTCAAATTATGTTTAAGATGATAAAATACTGAAAATAATAAAAAGATCTGCCATTCTCCTGTAGTAACTTATCTCAGTTCCAAAAGGCTGTTTCTATTTCCATCCCCATTTTACAGATAATAAAACTGAGGCTTAGAGAGTTAAGCAACACACCCACATCGCACATTCTGGACAATGTACTGTTTTTATGGCTGAATGAACATTGTTTTAAGTTTTTAGGAAGCATTCCAATTTTTAAAATGTCTTCATGCACATTGCATCCTTCTAACATCTTGTTCTTTGCCCATTTTACAGATGCAAAAACTGAGCTGTAGAGAGGATATGTTGCTTGCCTACAGCCACAAGACTTTCTTACAAGCAGCAGACCTGTCTCCTGCGTACTTGTTTATTGGTTCCTTTACATACTCTGCATACTGTTGTTTGCACCATTCCTCCCAATATTTCCAATACAAGTGTAAGTAGAAATAATATTTCTGGTTATAAATATATCAATACTAACTCAGTTTCTGATCAGGAGTCTCATATGATCTTTACTTTCAACTGAGGGCTTGCATCTGGAGGAGCCTAAGATATGTCAGATTTCTCATCGTAGCTGACTCCTGACGTCAACCAACACCCTGTTTCCTTTTTTACTCCATCAGTGTCCATTAGTTTTTTTAACAGAAAATTTCAATAAACTTGATTACTTTTTCCCATGGACCAAAGTGGAAGCAGAAAAGCAGAAGAATAGGACACAGCATGAGACAGTTGCTAATGGAGAGAGCTGATCCTGGAGGGTGAGAAGAAATAAAAAAAGGCAAACATAGAAAAGTATCAGAAGCACGAGACAGAGAATATGTGTTAGAAATACTGGCCTGAAATCGTGGAGAAAAATTTAAAGTATAACTGAATACTTTTAAGAATCTGGAAGGTGAATAGTTGATCTTATGATGATTTCTATTAAAAATAATTTATATAATCAGTTACATAAACTTTTACTATTTAGAAAGTGTATACTTTTATTTAATAATGAAAGACAATGAGATCACTATTGTGTCCTTTTCCTACCCTGGTTTGAGAGTCTTCGAGGGACATTTCTGACAGTTCTTAAATGAACATGGGCATCTTCTGACCCTTTCTGCTTTCAAATGCTCTTTATCAATTACTAATTCAATCACTATCACCATGACCTCATCTGTCCCTCCTTCAAGCCATCATAGAAACCAGCATGTTACTTCTGGAGTGTTCTCATTTTCCCCATCACAGCCTACAGCCCATCACAATATACCTGTATCATTCAGGTTTGCAACTTTGAGCTGCTTAGCATCCAGTCCTCCTGCCCTTGCTTGGGATAGTGCACAAACTTTTGTTTACTATTGACTCTTCTACCTCAGAATCCACATGTTCAGGAAAGCTAAATTCCTTGCTCTCTCTGCTGGGAGGGGGCAGTAAAATTGTTTCAGAAATGAGTATATAACTTAAAATTCAATAAAAATGAAATCCATGACACTGGTTCCATGGTGGAAGGAGGGATACACCCCACTTTTCTGCATGTGTAGTCTTTGAGGGGCAAGCAGCCTCCCGTCTTAAAAGCATAAGGAAATGTCAGTGCTGAACCTAGATTCAAGGCCAAGTGGAAAAAAAGAAACAGAAACATCAGGACTTGATCATTATTCAAGTAGCCAAAATAAGATGACAAAAAGCACCCATATATTCAATAAATTCTACTTCACTTAAATGAGATAACATTAGTGTCTTTGTTATATGTGATCAAAATTATCCTAATTGATATTGTCAGTTTACTCTTGTCCATTCTGATCTGTCTTTTGCACTACTGTTGTGTTAAGACTCCAATATTCCCCTTTTTCATGGATCAGAGTGACTCCTTCAACAGTTTCACCAAATATCCCAGTCCAACAAATTAAACTGTGTAAAGATAAGCAACTCTATCTCATCAATTTTGCAGACATCAGATTCCCCACAATATCCATTCCCCCCTCTCGCTCCCTCCCTCTAAAATTTGGTTTTACATAAAATTTTAAAGTTTTCAGCAATATTACCTATCCCTGCTATTCAATTAAAGTCCTAATATAACCTTCTCTGTGTTGGTATGCGAGTCACTAATTGTTTAAAGAATCTCCTTTTTATGATTCTTAATTTTTAGTACATGTTTATAATACATAATGATCACATGATAATCATGGTGAGTTGGTATATGTACATAATGCATCTTAATTTTTTCCCACTGGCCCCTCCCTCCCTCCTCCATTTATTGCTTCCCTATCCATTTGCAAAAGATCTGTCCTCCTGTTTTCTATTATCTATCTTTTTTCTCATATAAGATAAGCCATACAATATTTAAGCTTGTGCGTCTGATTTATTTTACTTAATATTATGGTCTCAAAGTGCATCCATTTTCCTATAAATGACTCAAGTTTATCTTTCTTTATAGTGGAGTAGTGCTCCATTGTATATACACACCACACTTTTTTTATCCATTCATCTGTTGATAGACATATAGGCTGCTTCCAAGAGTTAGCTATTGTGAATTGAGCTGCCATAAACATGGGTATGCATGTATCACTATATTATGATGGTTTTAACTGTTTTGAAAAGAGTTAAAGACATGAATATCTGATATTTCTCCCTTTCCAAATTGCAAATAAAAACCTGATGTTTATTGTATATCTCCATTATTTGTTCACATGGGCCAATTTCTGACTCTTCTCTCATTCTTAGCCATTATGCAACAGGGTGAAGTCCTGAGATTAGTTCTGGTCAGTACTGTGGTCAGATATGATGTGATGCTTCTGAGAAGTAGAAAGGACCTAGTCAATACTTCTTCAGCTGGCTGTTTTTTGGGAATGTCCATTGAGAGCATTATGTGTTTCAGATCCTATAGGTACAGGACGATGGACATTCATCAGCCTGGATGACTGCCATACTACATGGAGGTCAGTTGCCCATCAGCAGAGGCCCTCAGAGATAATGAATTACTAATTTGTAAAAGCAACTTTGCCTACATATCTAGAATGATAATATCCTCAGAGACTTGAAAAATATGGATGGATTGTGAAAGTCCACCCTAAAATATTGTTAGACTTGCAGTGCACTTTTATTGAATAAGAAATAAACTTTATTGAGCATAGATAATAAAATTTTGAACTTTTCCCCCTTGCAAATTAATCATGCCTAGCCTAATGAACTACTATTGCTTTAGGAAAATTCTACTTTGAATAGCCAATTCAAATTATCTTAACATGGATAATTCCAAAGTAAGATATTTAACATGCAGATAATCTAATTCTTTATATTATGCCAGATATGGATGAAACAGACAAATTTTCTCTATTCTCGTATCTATTGACTTTATCTTCCATCCTCTGTATTCTTATAGCAATGTTTGCAATATTCTGTTTCTTATATTACTTTTTTCTTTGGAAGTGTACTGTATCTTAGTAATATGTAGATAACTCTTAGAATTCCAACTAGAAAGGGAATGTTTGTGATGGCTCTAAGTACGCTCCATGGCACTGAGTTTCCATTCCACACAATTTTTAAAAATACGAGTGTCTTATATCTGTTTTTTCTTCAGGCAGAGTCCCCAGTACCTCATGCAATTTCCTTGGCAGATGTTCAAGTTCTGACAAAGCTGCTAGTGCCAACTGTATCCCTGCCTGCTATCCTGAATCTGCTCTTTTTGCCTTTGATTGGACCGTCACATTGCTACTGGGATGTGAAATTGATATAACCTCCCACATTGTCATCACTCCTCCTTTTAGTAAAACCCTCTTCACTGAGGAAAGGAGCCCTCTTCCCTCTAGTCTTAACTCAATGTTTTGAGTTAACATAACTCAAACGTAACTCAATGCTTTGAGCTACCCCAGAACGTATACCATGGTTCAATATCCCTCTCAGAGTTAGGATTTCAACATGTAAATTGGAAGAGAGGCAAAAGCCTTCAAACCACAGAACCTCCCTCTAATATATCTCTAAAAGTTGATTACTTTTTCTATCTCCACCACAAATACTCAAGTCAAAGTATTCATCATACTTTCCATGAAACGTTGAAACAGACTTCTACTGGTCTCCCTGACTCCATTCCTGCTCCATCTCTAATTCTTCCCCTGTCCAACAGAAAGTATGATCTTTAATAAATGAAAATCCCTCATTACCATACTCCTCCTGTACCAGTTCTGGAGTTGCACTTCTTCTATACAGGGTTCAGACTTTGTAACATTAATGTAGCAGCTTTCATCAATATGCACTGCCTACCAGCCAGTCCATTTTTTGCCACTCACCCTGTCTCCAGCTGTACCAGACTGGTTTTATTTCCTGTCACAGGTCATTCTTTCATTTCTAGGTATTCTAGTATTCTGTTCATTTCCCTGAAATAGTTTCCTTTGACTTAGAATTTTCTAATGCATCATACAGATCTTAGTTCAGATGTCTCTTCTCCTGAAATATTTCCCCCAAACACTAACATTATTTTTTATCTTTGAACTTCTATTTTTGGTAACTCACACTCTCCCAGAGTAGGTATGATTAACTTCTATTTTTGAAGCATTTGTCAAATTAATTATTGGTTTACTAGTGTCTTAGGACTGAGCCTTTATTCATGTCTTAGTGGTTGAGTTCTAAACTTCTTGATATTCTTGCTACTGCTTACTAGATGCTCACTAAATATTCTAGAATCAAGTTAAATTAGTGAGTGAATAAGTGATCCAAAATATACAAAGTGGTACTATGTTAAGGAATTTGTTTGCTTATTTTATGGGTAGCAGACTGCTATTTGATCTTGCTTTTCACCAAAGGATAATGAAGCATTGTCAAGTGAAGTATTAAAAAGTCCTCACCACTGACAAAGTACTGTACTGTATTTTTAATGGACCTTGGGTGTATGAATCATGTTAATCACAAACCTTGATTTATTGCTGATTACAGCAATATGTATATGGTCCTTATATATTTTTATGTGTTTATTTGTTTTTGTGTCTGGCCATTTGTTTATTCATTCATCTATTCACACAATCATTTGTTCTTCTAATTGTGATGGCTTTCAAATGAAAATCTATGAATATACCATACAACCCCACAATTAAAATACTTTCCTTCTCCTCCAGTTTCTTTGCCACATTCATTCAATTAAATACTATACTGAATCTGGAATTACTACTTTTGTTTTCTAAAATTTTATTATACTGTACATTGCTACACCTTAAATGTATGACATTAGCTTTTGGTTCTTTCCAGTGAAGGGATTTTTTTGGCTTCTTGTCTTACAGGGCTTTGTGTTCTTGTTCAGTTTCTATTGCTAGTACTCCTTCATATTTCTGTAGTTTTCCAAGTTTATTTATTTTGCTTGTGTTTAGTATTTCATTATATAAATACACCATAATATATTTATTTCTCCTTTCTCTGTTAATGGGAATTGGTTGTTTCTAACCTTTCGGGTTTTTGAACAAATCTTCTTATTGACTTTTATACACATATCTTCTATGGTAAATGTGTGGACCAGGAGATTTCCTTATGGTTTGATTTTTTTCATTTTCTTTGCTTTCCAATACTATAATATATTCACAATTGAAATTGCCTATTTAAAATCTGCTTTTGAAATGTTCAAAGAATAAATGGTTATTTGCTTAATAGGATTTCTCTTTTGGGCAAGAAACTGGACTGTCCATTTATTCAACAATCATAATTTAGCATCGTGTTGGGTATTGAAGATATGCTGAAACAAGATCAGCATCGTTACTGCTGTATTGGAGCAAGAAAGACCCTAATAATCACTTATTAACATGAATAGTATGAAAAATAGTAGGAAGTTATAAATAAAAGAAATATACTTTCATTCAGAAAATGGAAGTATTATAAGGGAATGCTTCCAGTATGAAATGATTTTTAAAAACTTAAATCTGAATTATGTATAAATTTGCCTAAAAGATATTAAGAATATGGAGAAAGGAATATGATGAAAAAAGTATTTCCAATAATGAATGTAGTATATGAAAAGCTTGCTTTAGACTTTTACCTATATTTTTTCTCTGTAAAGGCCTAAACAAAATCCTAGGGCACTAGACAGAAATTAGAGCCTACAACTTCTATTTTTATGTTTTTCCTTCTTTCTTTTTTCAATCTTCCGTTCCAAATCAGAGCTCTGCTTGCCCCGGAAATCCAAATACACATTAACTTCTAATGACCAAATCTGCACTTCAGTTTATCAGCCACAAACATCTGTAGCTTCCTGAAGGGACATCCTACGACAAAACATAGTAGCTATTTCAGAGGAAGGAATACAAACTTCAGAAAACAGTACATGGAGGTAGAACTTGCATGGGATTGACTCGTCCATCATAGGACACTAGCATATCTACTGTATGAACTAGAACAGACAATAATGAATGTGCAAGAATTTCTTCTACTTCACCTTGTATCTCAGTTTTTCTATCACATATGCAATCCCTCTTTTCTTCAATCCAATCCTATGATTTACATTTTTATATTATTTCCCACACAATATGGTAAAAAAATTTTTTTAATGATTTGAACTTTATTATAAAAATTTATTTTGGTCTTAATATCAAATACAATCAATTAATAATCAACAAGACTTTTTGTGACTCCATTAGACATTCAGAATTATTCTGTTATGAAATAAACTAAACAGTAGGAAATAAATCATATGTAAGACCCCAAAATATGCATTTTATTCAGATTGTCTGGATATATTTATACTACATAATTTATACACAATTATATATATATATATATTCTCAGTTATTTTTCTTCTGAGACTTTAACTTGGAAAATTTAATTTGTTCTGTTCTATTATAAAGCCCATACATGGTCTTCTAACATTCTTTGTGAAAACTATTTGATAATAACAAACTCATTCTCCTTTAATCCTTGGGACAAACAGTAATTTCTATTTATTTAAGTCTTAGTTTTCTGACTATTAATGTGCAAAGGGTCATATCGTGAAATAAAGGCTTAACAAATGTCCTGTTTGGAATATCAATGAGTTACTTTTAGTCATCAAAAAGAAAATACAAGGATTCTTCTAAAAAGTAAATACTAAACTATTGTGGAACTTATTTAGAAAAAGGAATGAAAGAACATTCATTTGAAACCTTCTGGCTTACAGATTGTCTAAAGGATGGCCCAGCAACTGTAATTCTAGAAAGGACCTTGGAGCTCCTCGAATAATAAGGTTCTGTTACTTCCACTCTATTTCACAGATAACGCATCGGAGGCCAGGAAAAATCAGTATTTGGATGAAGTCACACAACTCTGCTGCACAGCCAGGCACAGAATCCATGGCTTTTGATGCCCTATTGATTATTCTTTTCACCACACCTGCTTTATTCCTGATAAGAAATTTCATCCCAGAGAAATGTTCATGGCCATCATAAAACTGGTGAAAGAGAAAACTGGCTAGTGGGGTAGATATTTTCTTGAAAATTTTCTTGAAGTGGTATATCTGCCTACTCTAACCAACACACACACGCACGCACGCATGTGTGCACACACTAACATAAGTGATTATGAGATCTTGAAGATAAAGTAATCTCTTATTTGTGATCCCAGAGGAGAAACCTCATTTTATGCACATAATTAAGATAAACTTAAATGTTCTAGGCACATTTTAGGGTCTCTAAAGCATCTAGGGTACATGTTTTACATTCTTAGCTTGTATTTGTACTGCATATTTTTATCATGTCTATTTAGTATAGGGATGATGACTATGAGGACAGCAGATATGAATTTAGTTTCAGACCATACTGCATTAAAATGTCTGCTTAAGTTTTATTCCATATGCCACTTTGGGAAACTCAATATTGTAACATTGAGCACTCAATTATTTGTCCTTGGTTCTCAACGATTATACATAGGGTGGAATAGGTGCTGTCCGTCGATGTATTTATCCACATGCTCCTATGTCTCACATTTATGTGCATAACAGCATGAGTTTAAACATATAGCATTTTCCTTCTTTTCCTAAGAGGTATGTATCCAGCAGTTTAGAAGTGCCCAGGAATTCTACCCACCAACACTCTAATTCCACATTAAAAATTGCCCCACAACCAGTGATTAATAAATGGCCTTGTGCTATAAATGATCAATCCCCTCACCCTTCAGTTGGAACAGTTCTGGGGCACACAGTCACATTGATTTGTGGGATTCCTCAACAGATTTATGTTCTACTTGCCAATAGTGGCAACTTGTATGATGACATGTGCTCTATTGGTTTTGTTTCCCTTTCTGAGTCATTTTTCCAGTCTCCTACCAGAGTTTCCTACACTAAGCTCCATAATAAACTCTTTGTACTTGAATCCTTGTGTGTAAGTCAGTTTTCTACTACTGCAACAAATACCTGAGCTAATCATTTGCTGAAAAGGAAAAGTCTGTTTTGATTCACAATTTGGGAGTTTTCAGTTCAATTTTGGTAGGGGGGTCACATGGTAGAGAAAAGTTGGAGGGGGGGGAGAGAGAGGGAGAGAGAGAGAGAGAGAGACCAATGTTTGACAATCTCCTTCAAGCATAAACTCAAATTGAATTTAAATGAATTTAAACTGAATTTAACCCAAATGATCTAAAACCTCTTACAAGATCCACCCCCAAAACAGGGTCCACCCCCTCTCAATAGCACCGTGGGCTGTGGACCAAAACTTTAATACATGTGTCCGTGGAAGATATACCTGACCTACACTATAGCACTTTGCATCAGGATCTGTTTCTGAGTGAACTAAATAAAGATAGAAACAGACAAGTAAGTAGGTCATTACAGAACAATACGTTATGAACCGTAAGAAAATTAAGAATGAGAGATTATGGTAATATCTTTTAGAGCTTATAAGGGGTTTGTTCAAGAAGGTTTCCTGGGATAGGTGATATTTGAGTTGAATTTTTAAGAGTGCAAAGAAGCTAGTTATAGAAAAAGAAAGTGGAGTTTTCTAAGAAAGAGAAATCACAAGTACACTATCTTGGAAAGAAGAGACAGTATGTTATGTTTAAGCAGCTGAAAGCACTAAATGTGATTATAATAAAGAAATGAGCATAAGAGGCAAATGACGGAAGGAAGGTAGGCAAGGGACAGATCAGAAAGACCCTTGTGAATTAAACCAAAGGGGTTTTCCCTTTAGCAAAAAGCAGTCAGAGGCATTGTGGAAAGTTAAGTAGGCCGGTGATACGATCAGATTTCTGTTTCAGGAAGATTCACATTTGACAGTAGCTGGAGAATGACTTGCAGGAATCGAGATAAAAAGCTGGGCGACCCATTAGAAGCCTGTGCCAGTGATCCAGGTAAGAAATAATGTGATTCTGAACTAAGTTAATGGTAGAGAAAATAGAAAAGAGAGGGCAGATCTCAGAGATATTAAGTGGGTCAAATCAACAGGACTTTCTGAGTGATAGATAGGGAGGGTTAAGGCAAAAGGTGGACTTTGAGAATGACTCCAGATGTCCAGCACTGGTGATTGAGTCAGCTGATGGCTGTGCTGCTCTGTGAGGTGGTAAGCACCAAGGGAGAGGAAAGTCCAGCAGGGCAAATTGCAAATGTGGTTTGGGAAGTGTTGAGAGCCACAAGCCTATGGGACATTCACGTGGAACTGAAGATCTGGCCTAAGAGGAAAATAAGTGAAGTCCAAGGATAGGAAATTACAATTCACTTAAGAAAGGGATGCATAACAGGGAGGTGCCCAAGCTTAAAGAAAATGTAAAGTGGAAATGCAGATGGTTAGAGGGTAGCACAGGGAATGCCAGTGTTCAAGGGGCAACGGAGAAACAAAGATTCCAACAAGAGAGTCAAAGGACAGATGGCAGCTTCGCAGAAAAGTGAAGAACAAAATCCACTCTTGTGCACACAACCACATAACATTTATCACAGACATCTTCCTTGTCATATGCCTCATGTGTCTTCCTCAAGTAGCACAAGTGCAGTACCAAGCACTGAATACAATCTCCCACAAATTAGAAAAACAAAATCAAACATATACACCTCAGGATAGTGTGGCTGCCGATCATGTTGCTGTAGGAGAAAGAGAAGGAGGGGAGGCTGAGAGAATTATTTTCTGAAAGTGATTATTTTCATTGATGCAGGTATCTTAGTCCATCTGGGTTGCTCTTCCAAACTACCTTAGACTCAGTGGCTTATAAGTAACAGAAATTTATTGCTCACAACTCTAGAGGCAGGAAGTCTGATATCAGCGTGTCAGCATGGTTAGACTCTGGGGAGGATCCTCTTCCAGGTTGCAGACTGCTGAATACTCCTTATACAGTGCTTGTGCAGAGTGGAAAGAGGGCCAGAGAGTTCCCCAGGACCTCTTTCATAAGGATACAAATCCTATCCCATGAGGCTCCCACCTCATGACCTAAACTCTTCCTGTAGTTTACTCTCTAATGCCACTACACTCGGAGTTAGGTTTCAACATATGACCTGCGAGACACAATATTCTTCAGTCTATAATAGTAGGCACCCAGGCCTTGGGTAGAGAGGAGCAGAGGAAGTGGCCAAATGGAAGCATGAGAGAGCTGGAGCCTGCTCCAGGTAGGTACTGTGGGAAATGGTATCAAGAACTGATGAGGAACCTGCACAAAAATATTTTTTTTAAATTGCTGAGGAACTGGATGATACTTGAGACCATTAATGACTGTTCCTAAATGAAAAGTTATTGATTGCTTGAAGCATACTTTTATTTCCCTCAAAACAAAGAAAGATACTACATTTGGAAACAGAAATAAAATGAAATATTGCTCATTGATAAAATAATCATGCTTGGTATATTACATAAATTATATAAGCTTCATGGAAACTACATGAGTAAATGTTACTGTTTCCCCTCTTAGCTAGAGAAATTAAGGCAAAGGTGTTGTATAAATCATCTAAGAACACACTAGTAGTAATTGGTAGATGTGAAGTGGAATCTAGGGCAAGCTCCAAGCCTGTGCTATTGCAAGACACATCTTTACAATACAAAAGGTCTTCACTCATGTGTGTGTATTTTTTTAACTACAGCTTCTTTCTTTTCTACATTGACATTTTATGGTTCATATTTAAGGAGATTCCTTTAAAGTCATCTATAAAATAAAAACTTCACTGCTGGTAATGGTTTCAAACCAGAATTTGTTATAGTGTTGAGGTTGTTGTGGTTTTTTGGGTTTTTTTGTGGTTTTTTTTTTTTTTTTGGTGCCAGGGATCAAACTCAGGACCTTGCACTTGTGAGGCAGGTGGTGGCACCACTGAGCTAAATCCTCAGCCCTGTTATAGTGTTTTTTATTTCACTCTTGTAGTTAGGGAGTATTTGATCTACTTCAATTGAATTTGATTTTAATGTTAAAATTAAAATAAGTGTCTTTATCATTGTTGGTGGAGATGAATATCTCTTCAGAAAGACACTAAGACATTTTAATATTCATATTTATGATTCTTTTATCTGTTCTGCCTTTCCTTTAGCCCAATGTCTTTCTCTCTCTGTACACACACACACACACACACACACGACAACATCATTTTTCATAGTAATTATGTTCTGTAATATTGCTGCACACAATGAATGAAGGAGGACTGGCCAGAGTGGCTTTTGGGAGAAATGCATGGTTGGGTTCCTATGACCTCCCAGTCTCATTTTTGTCACCTAACCAGTACATAACCATATACAAAGCCACATTATTTAATATTATTGTTGATTCCTGGGTTAGTCATGGTTTCACAGAGAGATCAAAACAACATACTATATCTACAGATGATATATGAGAGGGGATGTCTTAGGAAAATTGTTTCAGGTGGTTATGGTGGGTGAGAAGTCCACCATAGATCATCTACAGGCTGTAGACTCTCAGATGTTAGTAGTGTAACTCACTTCAAGTCCAAAGGTCTTCCCAATTGAGACGCCCATAGTCTCAGTCTCAGGCAAACGTCCTGAGAACTCACTGGCCACTGGTATAAGACCTGGTCTCCAAAGGCCCAAGTGCCTGGAGTTCTGGTGTTGAAGAACAGAAAAAGAAGAATGTCTCATCTTCAGGAAAAGGATGGTAGTGGGAATCACCATTTCCCTGCCTTTTTAATAATTTAAATTTATTTTATGTTATTTATTTTTTGCAGTGCTGAGGGGACGGAACCCAGGGCTTTGCACATGCTAGGCAAGGGCTGTACCACTGAGATTCACCACCGCTTCTCTTCCTTTCTGTTCTATCTGGGCACCCAGCAAACCAAATGCTGCCTCCTTCATTAGTCCTCCAACTTACATGCTAATTTCCTCTTTGGAACCACTCTCACAAATACACCCAGAAGTGATGCCTCACTAGTTCCCCAGGTGTTTCTTTACCTGGTCAAAATGATGCTTAGAATTAACACAATTCTTTGCCACTGAACCCAAAGCCGACAGCGCTGTAACCCATGTACAAAGGAAGCTTATTCAGTGCATGCAGTTCCTCAATAGGGCAGGCCCCACCCTTCTTGTGCTTAGGAACACGAGACAGCACTTCAGCACTTCACTTCAGGCTGTTTTAAATGGCGAAATGGGAAATCACCAATAAAAGCACAAAGATGAAAAAAAATGTGGCATTAAATAGACCACAAAAGGCACTTGGTTACCGTCTGAGCTAGGAAGCAGGAAGGCAGAGCGCAACCTTGTTCTGCCTGCCCTGGGAATGCTCTTGTCCTTGCTGGAAGACTCAAATTTTCACAACCCTCGACATGTCTCCAGATGACCAATATCCGCCTCATGTTCTGGGTTTCAAATGAATCTTAACACACAGACAAATTCACAATAATGGTATCTGTGAATAATAAGGATTGACTCTGTGTGTGTGTGTGTGTGTGTGTGTGTGTGTGTGAGACAGACATGAATGCTGTCCCATGCACCAGCTGGTATCTCACAGTGTATCACAAATGGTCCCCAGTCACAACAGACAATGTATGGGCAGAGTATTATGTGCAATCTCCTTAAGCAAAGATTCTTTAAAATCTTGAGAAGTCTGGAAACTACTAGAAACAACCCCTAATATTTAAACTGTTTTAAAAAATGTAATAACTCTGCTTTGAACTCCTGCCTCCTTTATGTTCATTTTTATTTCTTTGCATCTCTTACATTCCGTGCACACAAAGCCAATGTGCAACACTGCTCTGGAAATACTTTGACATTTTTTGTTTAAAGCATTGGTGCTTTTGCATAACATTAGTAGCTGGTTTTTGAGTTTTACTTTCTAAACATTGTTTTTCAAGATATACTAACATATATCATTGGCCATTCTTTCAGCTTACAGTACTTCTTCAATATTTTCCCTGCTTTCACTGGAAGACACCATAGCAAACAAAAGGACAGCAGCTAAAGGGAATATGTTAGTGGTGGATCCTCTACCCCTTTGAACAAAAGTGAGGAATCTTGAACAATTTATGTCTAGGTCTATTGTTTTCCCAATTGATCATATTTTGGGTAATTGTCATAGCTGGTTTGCCCCAAGACAATTGTAGAAATCACAGATATTTTGAGGTTCTCCAAGAGCCTTCTTGGCAGATCTCAGAATTATCCCAATCTTCTGGAAGTCCTATCTTCATCTATCATTATGCTGCTAACCCACCATCTTTTGTTACATCTTGGGTATACTGGTTAAATTTTTCCACCCACACTCTAAATGTATGGGTGGAAAAATTTAACCAGTATACCGTAATAATAGATTATAACTTCATTCATACTTGATATTCAAAACTTCTTTTCTAGGACTCTCTGCACTATAGATAACTTCAACAAGTATGGGTGTTATGATAAAAGCCACCCTGGGTATATTTTTGAAGTCCATGATATTCTAAGTCACCAGTCTCTCTATGCCCTTCCCCAAACCCTGACATCTTCATTAGGAACTATTCACCCTCTAGTGGAAGCATCCGGGTATTGCAGCTTGAGCCTCAACAATTAGCTAAACTTGAGAGCTGAAAGACTATGTTCAGATTTTTTTAAATTATCATTACAAGATTCCCTCTTTTATGTTGGTTTATTAAATATAACCTAATAGAGAAATGCTTTTAAAATGTTAATTTCCATTCTTATGTTTATACACACGGAAATGCTTAGAGCTATAAAAAGGCAGTACTAACAGGACTAATAGATTTTTGTTTACACTCATCTCCATTTTTCCCTTGTTTAAAGCCAAATAGAAATTCATTGGAAAAATGGGTTTTGGGTGTACTTTACATAGTTAAACAATAACGGAAGGTGGTTTTCCTCATATGCTTTCTATAAACAGTGAGCTTATTTTAAAATCAGCAATTTGGTACCAAAGAGGAAAAGCATTCAGCCAAACTGGATTATAATTGGAAAACAATGATATTACTACCAATGAACACTGGTAGCTATTGTGAGAATGCTGTGAAAATTTCCTTTCTGCTCTGCTGTTGTTATGTCCTTGTCATCAGTAAAAATGTAACAGAAAAATGTTTTCAAGATGTGTGAGTTCAAGCTGAGTGAGGTGATCCATGCCTGTGATCCCAGTGCTGAGGGAGGCTGAGGCAGGAAAACTGCAGGGTCGAGTCCAGCTTGGGAAACTTAGCAGGACCCTGTCTCAAAGTAAAACTAAATTAATTAATTAAAAGTGTGGAAGATGTAGTTCAGTGGTAGAACATCTCTGAGTTCAAACTCCAGTTCTGGAAAAGAAAACTTTTCTCCTAATTCTGAAATCTATAAACCTTCCTAGCACACAATTCTGATAATCATGGCACAGGTCTAAATTCAGACACGCTGGGTTGAAATCTGACTTGGCTGTAGACACCCTGGATGATCACGAGCTATGCTCGTAACTACTCTGCACTTGTCTGTTTTTAGCTGTTCAGTGAGGGTGACAAGATGCCCACTTCAGAGATGTTTTTGCAAGAAGGAAAATAAGATCTGGAGAAAAATGATTTAACACAGAACATGATGCATACATACTCAGTATACATTGACAATAACTTCTTTCACTATTAATATCACAATGGACTTTTTTCTCTGCTGTTTTGCTGCTTTCCAGAAACAGAATATTTTGAACGCCCAGGAGTAAATGAGTATGTAAATTAAGGGAAATTTAAGTCTTTGATTTTTTTATTCCATTACTCATGTATTTCAGTATATGAGAACATTACTAATCTTACCCTTCATTTATACTGTACTGTAAGAGTGAAAGCAGCTGTTTTAAGATGATATTTTGAGTTATTTAAAGCATCATATTGCATTGCCTCTAATAAGCCAGATTTGCAAAATAATTCCAATATAATTTAGATACTATGGCATATTAGAAACCAAAGATTATAAAGTGCAAAGGAGACTTTTTCTTCTGCTGACATCATAACAGTTTTTACAGGGCCATTATCATCTCAGTGGAGAGATGTCATGCAGTCATTACCCTCAGATCATAACAAGGTGGACCATTAGTGCCTCCTTTGGAGACCTTATGGTCTCAGATGTTAATGAGCCTTCAGGGAACCCTAAATCCTGGGATGGTTGGCAGGCTACTTGAGACCATAACAGAACCTTTTTGCAATGACAATGGATCCTGTCAATTTCTATTAAGGAGCTTCTTAATTCCCCAATCATTAAGATAGTGGAAAGACTTATTATACTAGCCCATAATTAAGGAAACTTTCAGCCATAAATCCCTTCTGGAGAGTCCTTCCTTTTATTCTATATGGCATGAGTAAAGGGTACCACTCCCACCGAAGGGACAATAGAGACAAGATCCATGTTAGAAAAATCTTGCAGGATGAGATTCCCCAGGCTTTCAGCCCAGAACCTCTCTTCACCCCTCACATCCTCCTAAAGACACAGAACAAGTGAGACCCCTTAAGTAAAAAACACAAGTCTCCAGTGACTGGCCTTTTATCACATGTCATTTAGATCAATTATGCCAGGGATAATGACAGAGAAACACAAGTTCAAAGCACTATCACTGCCCTTAAATAATTTACAATCTTATTAGAAAGATTTAATGATAAAGGTACAGTAATGGCATCAGAATGCAAGGCAGCAATAGAGAAAGAGAAGCAGTCCACAGGTGATTTCCCAACAATTGATATAAAGAATATATCCTCTTATAATCCCAGCACCCAGGAGACTAAGGCAGAATTGTAAGTTTGAGGTCAGCCTGGGCAACATACCAAGTTCCAGACCAGCCTGCACTTCATACCAAGAAAAAAAAAAGAAAAAAAAATATATATAGAATTATATGAGTTAAATGAGAAAAATGTGCGGAAGTAGATACTTTGTGAATATCACATGCCTTGTTACCTCAGAGGAAGATGAATTCTGTATAAAACTTCAGTAGCAACTCAGTTTCCCAATAGTAAAATGACTAGATTTATATACCCTTCTAGAAAATGTTACTACAAGACTATTATTACATTTGTTATTTTTCATGAAATGAAAAAATCTATATAGTATGCTAAAGTAATGGTACAATGGAAATATTCAGATAGGGAAACATACTAGCTTGATTACAAGGTTTATTATCTTAACCCAAAATGTATTGCTTAAGAAAAGCAGGGAGTCAACTGGGAACAGAAATTATGTGCTGCCATAAAAATCAAAAATGAAAGAATCCAACCCATTGACCTTGAATGTACAGAAACTTGAAGTTCTCTCATTCTTTTTGATAATCCTGGATTTTTCATCTAAATTTCATTCGACCTCAAGCAGACCTGCATTTGGCTTATTACTGAAATTTCATTGCTGAAATTTTCCAATCTAAGAAGTTTTCTAATCAGAAATTAAATTTATAGAAAATATCCACTATATGGAAGAAGAAATAAATGTCTGCTTCTGCATTTTGTGCTTTGGGAATTTGAGTTCGTTTTATGGTAGTGTTTCCAAGTCACGCCCTCAATCCTAACCAGAGAAAGAATCACACAGACCTCCATCTTTCAGCCAAAGCCCTGAATGAAATGAAAATTCATGAAGGGTTTTGAGTTTCACTTTAAGTTGTTAATAAGAAACTCCTCAGTTTCAGCCTCTCTCATCTTCAATAATTAGTGTTTTAAGGCCATTCAGAAACCATAGTTGGTGACATAATATTTAACAATTTCTTCATTGTTCTATCATTTTTCCTTTGTTTATAATCACTTCTTATTTGACTGTTAAGTCAGGAAAATCTGCATAGCTATACTCAGTGCAATAGGTGAGCTGGTTAGAACATTGTCAGCCTCCAAGGGTTTTTCACTGGCATTCCCCCACCCATCCATCACAGCCACTCCTCCAAGTCTCTGAAAAGGACAGACCTTTTAAAATACTGACCGTTCTCCTCTGTACTAACAACCACTGGTGACAGCATACAGCCTTCTTGCCACAAAGTTGCTTCAAATGAAGTATGAAAAGCAAACAACAACTAAACAAGAGTGAGAGGCAAAGAACTGTTTGATCTCTGCCTGCTTCTGAGATGCTGGAAGCAGGATCTCACACACACACAAACACACACACACACGAGCGCACATGCATGTGCGCATGCACACAAGATTTTTCTCCCCTCACTTCTTATGATCCCAAAGAGACAGCTTTTCTATGGGATGGTTTTATCTAGAAAGCCAAGGGAAAATTTGAGAGTTCCATTGGACATCTAGAGAGTGCTTAATTTACACAAGCTAGAGCTCACAAACTGAGCATCTCCTCCTTAAAGGAAAACTTTGTACTTAACAACTACATAAAAAAATCTTTTTATCTGCATCATCCTAAAGGTATCACCTTTCTCTCAATCTTCAATATGAATGATATGGCTTTATGGGGAGTATGTACCACAAGATCTGACATTAGTCTCAGATCAAATTAGAGGAAAAAAAAGAAAAGGAAAGGAAAAAAAGAATGAGCAATTATAAGCTCTTGAAGGAAAGTGGTAAATTGGATAAGCTTCAATATTATAAGAGTAACAAGAAAGAATTCTGAGAAAAGACCAAAAAGAATTCGTCTACTCTAAGTGTCTGCTAAAAGAGAAGGTAGAATATAACTGAGCTCCATCAGCTGCTTTTCTTGCTTATGCAGAAAAGCCGTGTCCAGGTGCCCTTCAGATTATTGTTAAGAGGTATATCTCCCTAAAGAAGTGTTCAGTTAAACTAAAGAGAAAAGATGCTGTATCAGCAGATTTCACCCATATGTTGGAAGAAGGTATAAAATTGAAGCTGATCTCTCAACTAAGTGTTCATTTCTGTTCCTAATACTCTAACTAGGGCCACCTAACAGAATTTTTTTAACAACAGAAATATACTATATGAGCTCAGTCCAATATGCTAGGCACTAACTTCACCTGGCTATTGATATTATGAAGCCTGGCTCATGAACTGGGGAAATGAATTTATATTGAATTGCAATTATCTTACACTGAGTAGTAAGTAATCTATATGTAAATTGCCACCAATGTCTAGTGGCTATCATATTGGTCAACACTACCTTGGCAGGTTAGCATCATTACCAAGACTCTTCCTTTACTACGTGATGTCTATAGTCTCAACACTATCATTAGAAGTTGTGAGACCTTGAACAGTTAAACTCTAAGAGCTTCAGATGCTTTGCCTATGAAATTGCTAGCATAATAGCTAGTTCTTCGGTTTGTGAAGGTTGTACAAGAAGTATATAAATTGATGACCAGTACCTTATACATAATATTCCAACAAACCTACCATAACGTACCATAGTTCTGTTGTTTGTTCTGTCTCATCAGATTTTGCTTTTGCCTTCTAGTATGCCTTGTAATGTTCTTCATGACAGCTAATTGATGTACTAGGTAATAGGCATTTAATGTGATGGTAAGTATTCAGGAGAGAACACACTCTATAGTCTAATGAATAGGTCTCAATTTTTTAGTGATTTTGTGCCTCTAGACTATAAATTTCAAAAGTGCTTTTTGATTCTCTCCATTTCTTATGAGGGACACAATAGTGAGAAGGCTATAAATTGACTATTTCCTTCCCTCTGGGTGAGTTAAGCTTTGATATAAAACCAATAGCTTAGGGTCTGGTAAAATAAATTATTTTGACAGCAGGCTTTATTGAAAATAGAGTGCTTTGGCTTATTTCAAAATGGCTACTTTCCCCCTGATAACATGAAGAGTTTTTTTCTATGAGAATTTGGTCAAGCTCTTCTAGGTAAAACTGAGAAACTAGGGGCCCATACTATAACTGGCTCCCTTGGAAGATGTTGACTCTCAGACTTGTCCACTCTGAGCCTCGGCAATTTGTTGATTACAGTTCAGGTTTTCCGGGCAATTGTTTCCAAAGAGGTTTCTGCTGCAGTAAGCTGTGACTCTCTGTATTCACCCATCTTTCCAATTTGGTGAGACAATGGATTGCCTATGACCTTGCTTCACTGACAGATATAAAAAGGAATAATGCTCTCTAAATTTATTTAGCTCTTTACTTTTAGGACAGAGTTATGACTTCTAAGAGGAGAGGAGGAAAAGAACACTGATAGAAAGTGGTTTAAGAAGGGTGAGGGGGAGAAGGAGGGAAAAAGTGAAGAAGTGAACAAGAGCAAATGGAAGAAGCAAAGGAATACAGGAGAGAGGAAAAAGAAAATAACTAACCAATCAATAAATGTTTAATAAGTATAAGCTTCTGTCCATTTTTCTTGGTTATTTATAAGAACAAAACGAAATTGTCCCTCTCCCTGCCCACCATGACATATTACCAAAAAAAAAGCTGGAAATAATTTGCATTCTGTGAAACTTGGAAGGCATAGGTAACAGTAAATCAGTCTCCCAGATGCAGGCCAAAGTTTTTTTTTTCTGGCTATCAATAACTACCCAAAGCAGAGGTAATACACCAACCCCCAGATCTTGTTTTCTAATGCCCTTCTTCAGAAAGTAGAATTTGTGGATTCTGTGGCTGGGAATAGACAGATGAGCCCAGAACATATTATTATGGTACTGAATAAGTGTTCAAAGAGCACGTGGGTGGGATCATGTCAAGGACACACAGGAGCAAATTGAAAGAGATTCCCAGTTGACCAAGTTAGCATATTCTTAGCAACAAAATCTTTACCTACCATAGCCTTAGACTAACCAAAAGCATAAGATGAATATACGTGTGTCCATGTAGATTAAAATAAATGATTGAAGAAATAAATGATGGAGAAGAGATAAACCTTCCATATAAATAATTTCTAAGTAATTTACAGTTACACACTAACCTCAAGAATTAATAGGGTCTATTTTACATTTAGTATATGTTTATTTTCTTATTTTCATTATTGCTTTTTGTTATTTGTGATGTTGTTAATCAAAAACTTGGTATGCTATTTCTGAGTCTCTTTTAAAATCAGAAGATAGTTGGCTGGGGATTTAGCTCAGTGTATCCACTGCCTGCCTTACAAGCACAAGGTCCTGAGTTTGATCCCCAGTACCAAAAAAATAAAAATAAAAATAAAAATAAATAAAATTAGAAGATAGTAAAAAATTAGAAGCTATGGATGAAAGTCAACCTAGAATATTATTCAAGATCAGTCTGATTCAATGGGCCAGTAAATGGAGAGAGAAAAAATACTGATCGCACAGTGATATTAAAATGCTACAACTTTCAAAAGACTCATGTTGTACCATAACACTACAGGCACTAAAGTGAGTTGTTATCTATGTAGCCTTTCGTAATGTGTTAGTCACCATTGCTGTGACAAAGTCAACTTAAAAATGGAAAAATTTAATTTGGCTAATGGTTTCAGAGGGGTCAGCCCGGGGCTGCTTGACTTCATTGCTTTTAAGCCTGTGGTGAGGCAGACATCATTGCAAAGGAGTGTGTGGTGGACAAGAGTATAAGAGAAGAGCAAAGAATAAAGGAGAAGTAAGGTGCCTGGATTCCATTATCCCTCTCCAAGGCAACCAACCCCCATGGTGAACTAACTTCCTCCCACTAGGATCCACCTCTTAGCTGCCCTCCCATGTCCCAGTAATGTCATAGCCTGGCAACCAAGCCCTCAGCACATGGCCTTTAGGGGACATTTGAGTTCTAAAACATAACACTCAGCAGTGAAATATAGCAACGATGGAAAATTAGCTATTTTACTTTGCTATAAATCCACTATTATTTCTACAATAGAAGAAACATCTATGTGAGAAATGTCCTCCAAGAGTGCAAAATCCTTTCAAGCTAAATTTCATTAATCTTCCTAGCACCAGCTAGGTTAGGGGGCAAATTCTGTTCTTCAGGGTTGCTACCTTGAGACTTAGTTGATGAACTTGTTAGGGCAGTTCTGAAGCACAGATGAGCCCTAGGCTCTCACAGAATCCAGTATCTGAACACCAGGCCACTTCCTTGGCTGTAGTGTGTGAAGAATCTGCACAAGCAATGAAAATGGTTTTCCTTTGAAGATTGCACTATGCTGTTGTGAATCCTGGATTTTCCTGATGAACCCAGCATGTATAGAGGAATGAAAGGAGTTAGGACTGAGTGAGTCAGCAGTTCTCCGAGGGAAGGAGCTTCCTCCAGGGGTCTTTCTAAAATGGAAATCCAAACTCAGGGAAGGTCACAACTGTGCTCTCCCACCACCTGCTTCAACATTATTAATGCCTCCCTTTATGCCAGCAGGACAAGAGGCGAAGCTTCGGGTAAATGGGGAAGGTCCGTCGTGATCTGGAACTGCCTCCCCACACTTCTAATCCTCCCTTCGCAGCCTTCTCACTGCACATCTGAACTGTTTGTGCCTCCAAGCCCCCAGTCAAGCTGTGCTTTTGATACGTTGTCTTCACTTCCTGAAGTGCACCCAGCCCCACTGTCACCTCCACTCCCATGCAACCCACTTGTCGTGCTCCTTTTACCATCCCAAATGCTCATCAGAAACATCAAACATCATGTAAATTGACAGCTCATCCTGGTTTGCCGGGGATTGTGCCGTTTCCCTGAGTTTGGAATTACCGTGCTCAAACCAGGAAATTCCAAGCAAACCTGATGGAGTTCGTCACTCCAAACCATCTCTTATTGATGGAGCACTCTCCTCTCTCCTGCAAGTCCCCTACACTGTTTTACTTTTAATCTTACTATGAGGGGCATGCTGCATTGCATTTATTCTCATCTTCCCTGTTAGGCGGTAAACTCAAAAGACAGCAACCTTATTTCATTTATCTTTGTAGCCCTAGGCAGGGTGCCTGGGAAGCTTGTTCTTTTCTTCTTTTTATTTTTTAAATGCCAATGTGCAGGTCCCCAACCCCCAGAGATTCTTATTTAATTGATCAGAGGTGAGTCCTGTGCATGGGTTATTTTTTGAAACCTAACCAAGTGATTCTAATGTGCAGTCAAGGTTGCTAACACCTGCTCTAGGGTAATGATTCTCAGCTGGGAGCAGTGTGTGCCTCGGTACCACACACATCACCCTAGGCCCAACTACCTACAGACTTCAATTTAATTCATCTGGAATGGGGTCCTGGCAGCTGTATCATTAAGCATCAGGTGATGCTAATTCATGGCTAAAGTTAACCACCATTTAAATGTATTTGTATACATAACCAAACTGAACTCCAAGCTATGCTGCTGCCATTAATACTTGCCAGGTCTGTAAGTATGAATAAGTGCTGATCACTAGCATATTTTATTATCTAATGAAATTATTGCTTTGAACACAGTTTGTGCCATTACTGAAGCTCCTTTTCCTCAAAAGTCTCTCCAAGGTATCTCTTTCACTTCCACAACAACAAAGTTCACCCTAAGCTACCTTTAGATCTTCCCTGCTTACTCAGCACTTCTTGGAGCCTTTGCCGCCATCTCTGTCACTCCATTCACATTCATGGTTTACTTTCTCCCTTGCCAATTGTATAAAAGAACAGTTGTTAAACGCAGTTATACCATCTTTCTAACTCTGCCCACTTCCACAGCTTCCTCCATGACCAGCACAGACACAAACACCCTGAACTTCCTCCTCCTTTGTAAACATACTAAGATAATTCCCCAACTCAGAAATTTTTCATCTTATTTGGAAAGATGTACTTGTAGATTTTTAAGTGTCATGACTCTTTCATGCCGTTGAGGTATGAGCTCAAACATCGCTCCCTTAGAGAGAACTCACATGTCCATCCTGCCCAGAGCAACTCCCTCATGACTATCATTCTCTGTCATGCCAGCCTCTCCTGATTTCATCTGAGTACTTATCATTTTATGATATTTTTCTGTTTGGGGTGTGTGTGTGTGTGTGTGTGTGTGTTTCAGATGCCTTCTTATAGAATGTAAGCTCCATGAGGAGAAAACATTTGTGTATCTTGTTTCCTGCTGTATCACTGACACCTACAACAATGTCTGGCCAATAATATTTGCTGAAACAAAATAAATACCTATATATACATACGGACAACATGGCTGAAGGGAAACTATCAATTTACCTACCACATAGAGCTGTTTGGACTATAATGCAGATTTCACAGGTGAGCAAAAACTATACCTCACTAGCCAAAATTTATGTCAATATGTCCAAAACAGCAGGATTTCATAAAAATAGCACACTCATTGGTTGGAAATCCACCTGTCACTTCCCAACTATATCATCTTGGGAACTTTTCACAGGGATCAACATCAGTAGTGTCACCTGGATAGATAGGATTGCAAAAGTTTGGTTACCAAGACAGACCTATTTAACCAATGAGTGAAGTCCAGTAAATTGTTCTACCAAACTCTGCCTGTGATTCTTACCTACACAAACCCTTTGATCCCAGCAACCTCCTTTATGTTGCAAAAAGTGATAGGACTAAGTGAAAACAATGAATACAAAAATTATCAGCACTTCACATGTACTCCAGAGATAATACTTTTCTTTCATTTTTAAAGAAAACATTATGAATTTACGTGCATGTGGGCAGAATTCTAACAATCTGTCCTTTTATTCCCTTGATGTCAAGAGAAAGGTTGTATTAGTGAAAGAAAGCTAACTACCTCTCTATATAAGGAAAGAAACAGAAGAGCTATAAGGTGTTCATCTGGGGTCATTTAGGATGGGGCAAACAGTCCTTCATACTTCAGTGGACCTCTACACTATGGCACAGTTTGATAATTGATATCCATAATGATCATCTTGCATTATTAAATAAAAGCAAAATTCTTCTCCAGAGCCTATGGTCAAGTATGTCCAACTTCTATTAGAAATATTTCCATTTGAAATACTCAAATAAACATTTTGAGTTCCAAATGGGACATACTTTGGATATTTGGGAGGTTTTATTAGATAAAGTTATTTTAATCTCTGAGGATTCTAAAGAAATCTGATATATGTATTTGTCAGCATATTTCCCTTAGTAAGTAGGGTCTTCTTTAACAGGGGCACTGTGTCTTCTCTGTCCTTGGAAACCTATCACTGACCTTAGTTCATGCGGTTCCTCACTGAAGTTCCCCGGAAGGACTGCAGCCTGAGAAGCTGATTGACTTCAGTAACTTGCATTTCCCACTGGGAAGAGAATGGGTCATCACCGCCCTCTTGGATACCCTTTAAGCTTGTGCACTTGCCAGATAAGCTAACGGAAGAGCAATTCTCAAAGTCACTGGCATTTATTGAAAGCCAAAGAAATTAGTGAGCTCTGACATTTATAGGTCTTAAACATTAAAGAAGTTAAAAGTAGTTGGAGCAAGGTTCAAGTCTTAAATGTAATGCCATAAGAGTTGCTGTTAATTCTCCAATAATTACTCTGTTTATTATTTCAACAGCTAGATTTACACTTCCCCTTCACTCCTAACTTTAACAACACAGTCTCTCACCTTCCAAACTTTTCAATTTCCCAGTGACCTAAACTGCCTTGGGTGGGGCATTCCTTAATGGTTCACAATTTAGACTGCTTAGTATGTGTCAAGATTAGTTATAGTTATTTCACATAAGTTAATTTGTCTAATCTTCCCAATGACTCAATAAGGTAGAGACTATGATGGAATTCATTTTACAGGTGAAGTTTCAGAAGCACAAAAAGGTTAAGCCATTTATGCAAGGTTATGCAGCTAGTCGGTGGCATAGCTGCCACTTCCACCCAGGGTATATGTGAGTCACCAATGCTGCAACATGGGCTTTCAATAAAACAATTTTCAATTGAGGAAAAGACAGGAGACTCTTAATTATTTGTTATGCAGGACAAAGATCACAGAGCTGAAACTCACTACAAGTGAGAAAGTAGGAAAATGTTTCCATCCTCTTAGTATTCTCCTTTCTCTGCCCCAGATCCCACAATCTTCACCCTCAATAGTATTCTGAGAATGGACAGAATGGGTTCTCAAACTCATGTAAAGCAGCTTCTTAGAAATCGATGATACACTGTGACATTTGCAATTCTGAGCTCAGTTCACGTGGGCAGGGTAGCAGGGTTTTGGATGAAGATCTTATTGCAGGTGAGATCAAAACCATTAGAATGACCTTTGGGAAATCTTTGTTGATTTGATTTTACTCAACTACACTTGGCCTTGGTCTTCACTTACATATTAATACTTTAACCCTGACTGTATTTCTTTGCAACTTTAGGAACTTTGCTATAGTTTTATGTATGTGATGTGAGTGATCCACATACATGTAAGTGTATTTGTAAATCTTCCCAGTTATCACCTTACCCTATAAGAGAAAGCAGGAGAGATGATCTGGGTACAAATCTAGTTCAGAAAGAAGGTGGACATTAGCTTAGTTGAACGGATCAAAGTAAACAAAACCCGTCAAGCAAGCTTGAATTCTAAATGGAATAAAGCCTCTGATGAGGACAGCACATTCTTCCCTGGAAGAAGCCATTTTTTTTTTCTAGTCAGTTCTGAACCCGAAGTCTGATGTAAGAGCAGATAGGAGCAGTCTCTTTCACCTCTTCTGAGGGAGATGCAGGGCTCAGTCAGTTCAGGTGAATGAGAAAATCATTCAGCTTTTCAGTGAATACAGAATAAATGTCACTTTCCTTGGAAATGACCTTTCTGCTATTCTCATCTTTGTATATAAAGTTGCTATGTGAGAGAATCTAGGCCTATGAATTTCATTTCTAAAGGAACAACAGAATCATTCCATAGGCATTTTCAAGATGGATGAAGTAAAAAGTATCAAGCAGAGGTGGGAGTTGATTTCTTTAGTGATCTTGAAAGAATCAACATCATTAGGCCAGTATCCAGTACAACTCAGTAGGGGTTTCAGAGTCTTATCAGATGAGAAGTTGGCTTCAGATGTGTAGTTCACTGCTTAAGAAGGAATTTGTCTGAAGTATTTGGCTTTCATTAGCCAAAATAAACTGACAGCATACATCTTTCTTTGGGGACTTTTGGCCCTTCTGTCCATAAAACTCAGTGGTGCAAATGAATTCTTTGGAAATTTTAGACATGGGCATAGTTGTGATATTAATTTTAAAAATGAAATGCATATTTGGTTGCAAACTTTCCAGGAAAAAAAACCCACTGAGGTCTAACTCACAGGTATTAAACAACTAGCATTTATAAAGGATGGATACTTTAGTTTGTACAAGCTGAGAATTGCTGAAAATGTGTTCCATTCTTCCAAGACTAATAATGAAATGCCAAAAGCAATCAAGGTTTAAAAAATTTCTACTTTCCAACAAATGGATGATCATTATTGTAGCAAAGCACTATTCAGCTAAGAACAAATGAAGTTTATAGTTCAGTGTAATTCAACGAACAGACTTCATCGCCAGTTCTCCAAAGCAGCGTATCTGTCATAGGAGGACACCAGGTAATTTCCATTTGAAGACTTAACCAAAATCTAATTAAGAAACAGCTTCAATCTCTTCCTATTCACCACTTCTCTGTCCCCTTATCCCTAGACCATCTCATCTGAGAATGGTTACCTATTTTAAATATCATTTGGGGACGTATTCTTCCAAATTCTGTCCAGAATTCTCATCTTTTTTATTCCAGGCCTTACTTCAAAACATTTCCATCTCTCAGATGCAAAAAGAAAAGAGTAAAGTGTAGCATATGTACAATTACTGCATTGTAAACACATTGAAAGAAGTAATTGGATCTTGTTCTCTAAAATAGGAGTTTCGGTCTTCATGCCTAGGACATAGCATTACAGGTATTGAGCAAAGTAATAAATCAACATCATTAATATAAAACCCATTAATATACAATTTGTATTAAATCTCAAGTTTGGTCTTAAATGCACTAGTTTATAATGAAAAGCTATTTATTTATGACTGATATATTGATAGTTTGTAGGTATGAATTGTGAAGGATAAGCTATGTTATATAGCAGTAATTTAAATGCAGTATTATATACAAATCATTATGACGCTGATTTCACAGCATCTTGATCTCCTCATTAACATGGATACAAAGAATCAGCATGGTGTGGTGGAAAAGCATTAGAAGGGTAATTAGAAGCCCTGGGCTCTGAGCCCAGCCCCCCCACTCATTAGCAGTGTCACCTTGGCCAACTCACTTAACCCCTCTGAGTCTGTTTCCTCACCTGTAAAATGAAGAGATTGAACTGGGCACCATGAGTGCCCCCTTGGCCCTAACGTTTTCAGATTCTAGATCTGAGCAAAACCCTGATGGTGGCAGCCATGCTCTCCTTTTAACTTTTGCCTGCACAAATGTCCCTCTTGTCCTCTTAGGGTAGGACTGGCGTTTGCATATGCTGTTCCCTGAGACCCCATGCTCTTTCTTTCCATTCCCTGGGTTCCCCTTCCAGTGATTCACTCTTCTTATCTTCCAGGATCCTCAAAAAAGCCTTTCTTGCTTTCTCAAGTGCTTTCTATTATGATTTTGCATAGCTATTTCCTTCTTCCTAGTACATAACACAATGCTCATTTTACATTCTCTATAGTTTGCTTCTTAAGGGCAGGAACAGCATCTGCTTTTTCTTATGACTGCTTCATAAGCACCTATCATGGTGCCTGCCACAGAGTCGAATTTCACATATCAACAAATAGTTACAGAATAAACTGGTTAGAGAATGACTGAGCCTAGGACCCAGTGGCAAATGCCTGTCAATAAAAGAGGGGTCAGGGCTGGCAAAAGCTAACCTGACTGTCTTTACTGTGTGTATGAACTTAAAATTTATAAAATTACCCTTTTTGAGTTGTACCTATTTGTTTAGTTAGATCATTCACAAATTACTCCAAAGTAAAAATATCTTACTGTGGTACTAATTTCCCTGTCAGAATTGAAGGAACATGAGTTTAACCAACTTTTTAAAAATTGTATTTGTATTATGTCTTTTGGAGACAGCTAAAGCTCTTCTGGATAATTCCAACATAAATTTGAAAGTACCATATATAATTTCTTTATTCCATAAATTCTTGTTATCATGTAGGAACATATGCATAGTTTTAGCCTTAAGATTTTCACGTCATAGTTTCCTCTATACGGGTACAAAGTCTAATTGACTAAATGCCAGGTCATTCTTTCTGGTTGATCCTATGTTTCTCTTGGTTTTCAAGCCTTTTATGTTCTCAGTCTTCCCCTGTCACTTTTTTATTTTAAGTCTTTCCATTCGTACAAATTTAGATCAGGAAGCACAGACGTTTCACATTTGTAGAAGTTCACTGTATGAATATATTTCATGCTATTAGCTCTAGGCTCAACTCATTTGTAACTAAGCCTAGATGCCCCTTGTCATCTTTGTCTTTCATCCCTTTCTTTTGTCAGAGAAAAGAAGTTGTGGTTTATAATAAATTCTGGCATTAAAAGAATATTCCATACATCTTCTTCAGTGATGGTTCTGGACTTGGAGGGTGACATGTAATAATAAACAATCAAGTTTTAAAAGTCACATTTTAGAATTTCAAGGAAGAGAAATGACGGATCAGATGGCAATATTACTATCAAAAATGTGTTAAATTGGTCAGGACAAATGAATCTAATTCCCTGCTTTTATATGTGCGCCCCTGGCTAGAGAACTCCAGACTATGCATTTTCCCACAGAATAGCAACTTTCATCCAGTATCACTTGGAGCCAACAATTTGTGTAAATATTGTGGAGAAAAGATTTGATTTCTACTTATCTTAAATTGCTCACGACTCAAGTTGCTGCCCCCATGGGCTTTGTGAGAATGTACTTCACAGACATATTCTACATCTTCTCTCCATTTGTATTTGTGAATTAGTAACCGTCAAGTTCTTAGGAAAGCTGAACTGGGGCTACAGCTATAATGAACAGATTCCTCGTTTGCTTTCTTGACTTTAACTTTGTGGTTTGATCACCAATACCCTTTGATTTATCATTCCACCAATTATCATTCCACCATTTTGCTAACTTAGTTTATAAACAAACTCACATATATGTCCTAAGAGTGGGAATTTATCATTTGGATTTTTCTGAATAATAAGTCCTCTCCAAGTTGTTGTTATTTGGATGTTATTTGGGTGGTTCTTCTGCTCTGTGTTAGAAAATACTGGAATGCAGCTGGCAACATCTGCATCCAGGAGGTTCTTCTGGGGCTCAGTGACCCAGGATGGTCTCTCTTACTCATCTGGTATTCTGCAGGTATGCTGCACTAAAGCAGGAACTGGTAAGCTACAATCACTGGGCCATACCTGATTTATTTTTTTAATTGTTGGAACACATCCATGCTCATTTGTTCAACAGAATTCAGTGGTTGTGACAGAGATCATTTGGCTTACAAAGACTAAGGTATTTATCTCACCTTTTACAAAGAATGTTTGTCAGTCTTGGTCTAAGAAATCTCAGATGAGACAATTTGTTTCTATTCTATGTCAGCCAGAGAGAGAAAAACTTCTGCTGGTATCACATTTGCTGAAGGAAGTAATGTGGACAGCCTTAAATTCAAAGATTAAAGAGGTAGACTTCACCTCTTCACAGGGAAAAGAGCAATATCATATCAGAAACAAAGGCCAGAAACTCCACTGTTAAGTTTAACTGACACCCTTGAAAAGGAAATAGTGGATTTCCAGGTTTCCTCGTAGAGCTGCTTTCCTTCACTCCCAGAGTTATTTTCTCAGGACAACGGCTAATGGAGGAGAGGAGAAGCCACTCTAGGAAAAAAATATGACATTGGAAAGCAGTCATTTTTTCAGAGAAGGAATCAGACAAAAGTTTAAGCAAAAATTTGCCTTCTCAGTCATTATCTAGTTGATCTTGCAGGTGCCTTCAGTTAAGATAGTTTCATCTCAGTGTGATTATCACTTTGATTATCAGCAGTCCACCTCACATTGATGATCTCATTTGGAGTGATGCTTCTTTGTTCCAACCCTCTATCCAAATTAACACATACTGAAAGCCACTGAGCCAATAGGCCACTCAGAGAATGACAGAATGTGGAAAGCTTAAGAAAAGTAAAGGAACTCTTTTGCTTCTCAACAATAGGAGAATAGATAGAACATTTTAAAACCTACCACTTATCTGGGGCAGCCCATGTCATAATTTTTGAGCATTTCTTCTAAGAGTTGTGTGCCCAAGACATCACTAAACATATAAATAAATACCCCTGTCTTTCCTGTTTTCTCAAAATTTCAATGCAGCACTATGTGAGTGGTGCAATTCTTAGAACCATATTCGACAGCCTTTTCAAATTCGATGGGACAGTTAAAAATTGAATTTGAGAATCACTTTGCAAGAATATGTTACTTGCAATAATAATATCTGGCTCTGACTGGGTCATTAGATTTGTTTATAGATCAGACATGCAAAAGACATTTTATCATAATCATTTCTGCTGGTTTGTATTTAGATTGCTCCTTGCAATTTCTACTTTTGGTTGTTAGGAATTTATCTGGTTGACTTTTTAAATGTGCCAAATCAAAATGCAGAGGCAAAATTCTTGTCTATGTTGAAAAAAAAGATATTTAAGAACTGTTCAAATCAAATTTATATTTCAGTCATTTGATTTCCCCCAAATGGAGAAAAAAAGCCTAATCAACAGAAGAGCTTTTTCCCAGTGGTTCATAATTCTCTTTAAGTAAGGATCCAAGAAAAACATTCTCTCAGGGCTACACAGAGAAGGAAGAGAAGAAACTCCCTGAAGACATATTAAAGCAATAGGGGAGAGACATTAGAGGGGAGAGGAGAAATAGCTGCCCTGGACAGATTTATTGTCCTGGAGCAGTCAGTATCAGGACGGCTCCGTTTGAATAAATGCCTAATGAGCATGGAAACCCTGGTCCCAGCCGCAGACCTCATGGATGGCCCATCCAGACTCACTGTAAAAGAGACCATGCTGCTTGTCACATAATGGTTGTTTTTGGAAAAATGGATATTCAAGGGAACAGAAAAGGAGAAAAAATGTGCAACTTTCGCCATGGCAACATAAAATAACAGCCACATATCCAACTCAGTGTTTTCAAAAGTTTCCTTTTTGAAATGGTGCATAGTAAAACCTCATAAATTCGGACCTATTATAGTTTCTCCCAGCAGTCACAATGGTTTCCTGGGAAAATTTTATTGTCCTCTTAAAGTCAAGGAACTGAGTGAGAAAGAGTGATGTGACAGCTCAAGTTTGTCTTGCAGAAGGACATTTTTATCCAGGTTTATTTTAGTCACAAAACCTCCTGTTCCTTTCACATGCAGCAGGTTAAGACACATTTCTTTGAAAGGGGTCTCATCTCCTTTTTGTTACAAGATTCTGGCTTGAGCTGAGGTGTCAGGACAAAGACACCTCCTCATTGATGATACTGAGAACCCGAACTGCTTTCTTTACAGATTGTTTTACTGCCTGAAATCATCTTGCTATTTGCCTATTATCCAGTTCCCCCATAATGATAGGAGTCCCCTGAAAGCAGGCACCTAATAGGGATTGTTTGTTGATGTATTCTTAGTTATTAGAGAACTATAGCAGCAGCATGGTTACAAGGGCAGATGAGTGGGATGGTCCTGGTGGGCACTATATGACACAGATAGGTGCAGAGGACAGACAACTCCAAGGTGAAATTAGAGATGCTTCCATGAGAAGAACACAGAGAGATCATCCCAAAGCAAGCAGGGAACTGAGAAAGGCTGGATGAAAGGAAGTTAGAAGTTCTGTAGACAGAGTATGCGGGGTCTATCAGGTCCTAGAAGGGATTTTAGATTTTATTCTAAAGACAATGAAGATCTGATTTACATTTTTCAAAAAAAATTTCCACCAATGAGGAGGCTTTGTATGTGCGTGTGTGTGTGTTTTCCATTTACTGTTAACAACAAGCCTGTAATATAGTTGCATTTTTGTTAAACTGAGATATTAGCAACTATAATTCTAAGTGGCTCCAAATCTCAAGGTTATAATTTGGTCATGTTATAATTTATGTGTTGAATGTCTCACAAAGCCCCATAACCCGAAGGCTGGTCCCCAGGGTGGTAATATTTGGAAATGCTGGTGCTATAGGAGGAATGGCACAGTGGGAGATCATTAGGTTACTGGGGGTACACCCTCAAAGGGAACTGGGGGACTCTAGAACCTTCCTTTTCCTCTTGCTTCCTGCCCATAAGGTGAGCAGCTTTGATCTACCATAAGTTGCCACCGTGTGCTGCCTTGTCACAAACTCAAAGTAATTTGGTCGTGGACATACTTCCAAACCTGGGAGCCAAAATAAACCTCCTTATGAGTTGGTTATCTCAGGTATTTGCCTCAGTTCCTCATACTATGTCACAGATGCTCATACCATACTTTTTAAATGAAAATATGTACTTTAGCGTAATGGTAGCTGGCTATATGCCTTATTAGCTGGACTGGAGGAATACAGGAAGCAAGCTTTGTATTCACCTACTTGATACAATGAATGGCAAGGTGTATACATGTGTGCCAAAGTATAAATGGGTTTTACCCATTCTATGCACCATGTTACATTTTTGTGTCTTTAGAATTTTTATTAGATATTTTCTTTTGATTTTTTTTTTGTAGAATTAGCCCGTACAATGTTGCATGAAAATCTGCTTTTACAACTTTGAGAGGAGATTGAACGTGAGTCGTCAGGTGACTCAACTACTGATGGTGATTAGGATCATGTAAGCCAAGGAAGTTAGTAAGACATGACAGATAAGACAGAGATATGACAAATAGAGAAGTACAGAATGAAGGCCTTGATTCAGATGAGGAAGAAAACAGAAATATAAATAAATATTTGACTTGTCAAAATACTACAGAATGGTTATGTATACTTGAATGCATACTCCAATGTTAGAACCAGGTCAAAAAATGTTATTATGTTCTTGCTGGGGGTGAAACCTATTGGATGGAATGCCAACACTGCGATTCAACATTGGAAGTGCTTTGTAACAGATGATAAGCTACAAGATGTTTTGAACTACACTAATAATGAAAAACAAAATCCATTCTATATGTATCAATAGTAATACTCAAAAAGTATATTTATCATGACACCTCACTATCTGAGCTAAAAGCTTTCATAGCAGGACTTTGTCATCCTAATTGTTAGAATTTAAAGGATTTATGGAGAAGTGACAGGTGTGACCTTGAGATTTTAGAACAATAATGACAATCAGGGGCTTTGGTATCCTTCAGAATTGCCTATGTTTTAACTACAAAAAGACCCACTAAGAAAGAAAAAAAATCTGACAATTTGGCTGCTATTCACTCATTTGTTGAAAGCTTTGTTTTGAACTGTCAAGCAATTTATACACTGCCTGAATACATGAAAATTGAGGAACAACTTGTATCATTTCATGGTTGTTGAAACTTTCAGCAATATACGCCAAGTAAACCCCAAATAAGGTATAAAAACATATGCCCTGGTAGATGCAAAGACATTTTACACCTTGAATTTAGAAATGTATTGCAGAACCCAGCCACCAGGTCTTTCTCCCTATAGTAATAAACCATATGACTTTGTAAACAGACTTGTTGCACCTATTCAAAATGTAACTCAAATGTCACATTTGACAATTGATGTTACATTTGCTAAAAGAACACCAGTTGACCAGCACAGGAATTATTCACAAGAACAAAGCTGAGATTCCTGAAAAAATGTTGCAAATTCACAGTAGAGAAATATATAGTGCAATTTTTGAATTTCATAAGGACTTAACATTGGCCTCCTATATGGTGAAGAAAAACAAAATAGTATTGATAGTGTAAACATTACATCATGATGCTAAAGTTGATAGTGAGGACAGTCCAATCTTTGTGACACACACTTATAATCCCAGAGCTCAAGAGGCTGAGGCAAGAGAATCCTATAAGTTCAAGGTCAGCCTGTGCTATCATAGTGAGTTCAAGGCTAGCCTGGACTACACAGGGAGACCCTGTCTCAATACAAAGACTGATAGGTAGTGAATTCTCAACACAAGTGAAGCCAGAAATGGTCGCACTTTACAACAAAATGAAGATACCTCAAAAAACTAGGATTAGCAATCCCATTTGACCCAGCTATTCCTCTGATGGGTATCTTCCCAAAAGAATTATAAGAATCATACCAGAGCGCTATATGTGCACCCATGTTTGTAGCGCCACAGTTTGTAATAGCTAAAGCTTGGAAACAGCCCAAGTGCCCATCAAATGGATACTGAATAAAGAAGAGGTGGGTTTTTTTTATAAAATGGAGTACTACTTAGCCATAAAGAATAAAAAACTAGTCATTTATAGCTAAATGGATGCACATTGAGCTGATACTCTTAAGTGCAATAAATAGGACCCACATATGTAAATATCAAATAGTTTCTCTGGGGTAAGAAACTAAAAGTGTAAATAAGAATCAAAATGTATAATAGATAATGTGAAACAGGAAGGAAAGGTCTAAAGGGAAAGAGGAAATGGGAAGAGTAGGGGAAAGGAAAGAAGGGAAAGAAAAGAATATGAGAAAAGGAAAAAATGGAAACAAAGTCTTTGTAAATAGGGAAGAGTGGAAGGGCTGAAGGGAGAGCAGGGGAAGGGGGAAAAAAATAGGAACCAAGATACATCATGTAAAGGTACAAGTTCCCAATGAAGAATATCATCATATTGTATATCTAAAATGTACCAATTAACTTAATGGAAAAATAAACACACACAAAACAAGTTAATATTCTATTTTATTGATATTTTACTTTCTTGTTAATTACACTGTTTAATATAAAACTCATAAAAATAAAATTAATAATTCATCAATAGAAATATTTCTAAAAAATAAACGTGGGTTCTACACACTCCCATAATGTGCCTTTTCTAAAAATTTACCATGATGCCCACAGGGAATAAAAACAAAGATGACAACACAGATGGGATGAAGAGAATTTAAATCTAGGTCCACCCAATCAAAGAAAAATATAATTTCCTCTACTCCAAACTCTTTCCAAGAGGCCATAGCATGCAAGCAATTATCACATCATTTATATTTGCTAATTGCCATGTGGAGAATAAATCATTTTAAAGTTGTACATTAAAACAGGTTTCCCAAGGAGCTCGGCTCCACAATACTTCAGTTGGTCTACTTTGAGTAATTGCTTGCACTTGAAAGCAATAAGGCTGTGTAATCTATGCAAAAGCTATTATTTCGTGATAGTATTTAAACATTGTAATTTTTCAGTAAGTCAGTCCTTCCTCCAATCACCAATGACCAGGCCTGTGCAAAGGCGGGCTCCATGCAGAAGGGCTCTTGAGAACTTGTGCTCCTAAGACCTGTGCTGCTGTAAAAGCCCAGAAGCTTCAAGCTCCATACTTTCTAAATCTGAAGAAATGGGGATACACATGCTTTCATTTCTAAGACTATGTCCAATTTTTTTCCTGTTCAAAATAAGTTTTCTGACTCAACTTCAGGGAATGCCCTGAAGCTTTCTATCTTCTCTGGAAAAATAATTGACAAAGGCTCTTCCTTTTCCTGTAGTAATTAGGAAGCTTCTGCTCCTTCTGCCTCAAAAGGAAAACACTTTTCACCAATTTTACCTCTGCTGCCTCCGAGCTCTGGGAGAAACTCTGGGAGCTGTATGAAGTGTGTGTAGGTGCAGCATCATCACTGTTAACTGGGAGCAAGTGCTACCCCCATAACCATGAGCTTCCCATCTCCCCAGAGTGTGAATCTGCTCTGTAGCACCTGCTAACAACTGCAAAAGGAGAACTGCCTCCTGGAGGAATAATCCTACGCAGGTTTTGATGTAATGCGGCAGCCAAAAAGAAGACTTGCCATGGGGTCAGAAGCACTGCAATTCCCAAACTGCCAGGCCCCACCCCAGGATCATCGAGTGAGCTGAGGGACAGAGTCAGATGGGAGCTGACATGAGACCCTGGTGAAGGGGCTGCTGAAGGTTTTGGGTGACAGGCAGGGAGACGTCCTGGTCCCTCCAAAATGCAAACAGGAGGAACTTGCCTCATTTAAAATACCCCTTAGAGAAATATGCAGCAGAGTTAACTTGACAAAGAACTACTGTGTCATTCCTTTCAAAATGCCTATTTCTGTGGACTGGCTGCAGAGGTGACTTCTGGGCGAGTCATTTCTTGCTGCTCATTTGGAGGAGTGGGTTCTAAGCTTTGTGCCTTGGTCCCCTTTCCCCCAGGCAATTTTCCAGGTTGCTATCAATAAAATCAGATGATTTGTCGAGAATAAAGCAGGCCAGGTGCAAGATTTCCAGGATCCCAGACACAGCCTGCTGCTAATGGAATCAACTGCTTAATGGATGGGAGGCTTCTTGCAGACCCTGAGGTCAGATGTCAACAGGAATGGCCTGGACAACAACTTTATTAGGCGGGTGCACACCACGGTATTCTCATCTAAAATCGCCTGTCTCAGATGGTTACTCATCTGCTTAAGGATTCCAGTGGACAAACACAGACAAAAGAAGGGAAAAACACTTCATAAATTACCCCGGGATACCTGTCTTTTTAGATTATTAAAACGACTTGGCTTTAAGCCTCTTCCTTAAAATACCCCAAGATGTGCAAACAATAGTCAGGAAGTATCAGCCCCTCACATTTTTCAGGTAGAATCTTTTTTTTTCTAGTAAGGTCAATATATGAACCAGGAAATTACCAATGCAAAATTACTTACCACAAGTTGGGAGGAGGACTTGATACACAGCCAATGCCATTACATAGTTGTTGTTTTTTTTTAATTTAAGAGCCAAGTATATAAACTTCATTTGAAAAACACAGGACTCAATTCCAGTTTTCACTGGCACATGACTAGCAGCTTTGCATGCCTAGTAGATGCTCCAAGACTGCTGCAAAATATTTCTAGACAGAGAAATAAAACAGTCTCCTAACATTTCCAAATTTTAAAACCAAAGTCAACCTATTTGTAGTCTCTTGGAAAAAAATATTTCTAACAAGAAGATCAATGAGGATACTAACTGTACAATAAACAAAATAAATACATACTAACTGAAAAGGTTTTTTGCCTTAATAGAAATGGATAATCAAAAATTTCAGAAGTAGCATTACAAGGAGAAATGTCACCATATACATTCAAGGAAAAAAGTAAATCCTGGAGAAAATAAGAACATAAGAAACCTTAAAAATTACCAAACATGGAAAAAACAGTAAGATATTATATTAATAAATAAGAACAAGTTTATATGAACAAAGAATAGTCATACAATGAGAAAGTTCCAATAGGTTAAATGTACAATTGCTGAAATTAGAAATTCTGTATAAAGAACGCCCAATAAAATTTAGAAATCTCCCAGAATGTAGAAACACAAAACTAAAAATAAAAAAAAAGATGAGAGAAAAGCAAGAGAGGATACATAAAAAAGGTGTGACATATATTTCAAATATAGACATTCCAATGTCTAGTAATATAGTTTTTAATAAGAGAAAAGAATAAATAACTAGAAAAATAGCAGAGGCACAAAATGATGTGTTGCATTAAATTTAAAGGGCCCAAATGAGTCCCAGAACAATGAATAAAAAGAAAACCACTGTAAAGATATCATTGTAAAATTTTAAGACCCTAAATATAAAAGATCCTAAAAGCTTCTAGAGTGAGAAAACTGATCACCTAAAACTAAACAAAATCAGACTGACATTTTTCAGCAATACTGGATACTATAAGGCAACAGAGTGCCATCAATATTCTAAGGAAAAATTACTTCCAATCTAAAGTACTATACCCAGCCAAATTACCTATAAAATGTAGAAGGGAAATATTTTCAGACAATCAGTAACTCAGAAAACACTTCTCATACACCATTTTTAAAGCTCCCTAAGAATATTCTGCAGCAAATTAGACCAACAGACAATCCAGTACCCAAAAGGTTTTTTTAAAGGGGGACAAGGTCATAGTGAAGGTTGTTGTCATTACCTAACTAAAATATTTAAATTAATCACAGTAATAATTAATTGAAAAATGATTTTATTGGAAGATTTTTTTCTCTTTCTCTGAGTGTTTCTTGGTTAAGAAATAATAGTGATTACCAATCAATAGATCAGTAATTCATGAGCTTTAGAATTAACAATAAGTGCCTTATTTTCTAAAATTATAAAATTATGGTTTTGGAATGAGGTCCAGAAACCTGTCTTTTAAATCATTTTGATGCATCAGGCTTATGAATTACATATTGAGAAATACTAGATTGTGAGTGTCTGAAGAACTAACATAGACATGATGCTCTTTTCTCTTGATCACAATAATTGCAGGCATGTTGTATTTATTAAAGAACTACATTTATAGGAAAACTATATCAGTCCATCTCTTGTGTAGGTGCTGCCCATTGGGCACCACATATTCCTACACATAATCATGACTGTCCCTTGTTCATGTTCCAGTTCAAGGCAAAGGGTCTCAGAACAATACAAAGGGAAGACACAGATGATAGCATAGCACCCTATATCCCACAATCCCTACAAATACAAGACCATGAAAGAGGCAAAGATGAGGAAAGGCAGGACATAGAGTATATTGGTGAGTACAGCTTTCTTGCCTTTTATGTGCTCCCTATTCCAGAAGGGATTATTGGAGGTGATTCCATCTCAATCCAAAGTAAACCCAACATGAAAATCTATTTGAAATTTTGAACAATATACATCACTTTGCTTTCCAATTCTAACTCCAAAACAGTGATTTAATCAACACCCAAGAGGAAATAGTTCACCTGATTTCTTTACATGTACTTTAGGCAAAACATAGACAAATTTCCTACTTGAGCATAACACACATGGCCTGCCAATGGAGTCCTTGTTTCCAACTGAAACCTCCTGAGTCTGACGTTTCCTGTCTGCATTCCTGTCAGCATCTGGTCTTCTAAGCTATAACCAGAATCACTCATCAGACTCTGGCAGCAACATTCTGAGGCTTTTTAGTCCATATTGCCAAACCTTTCCAAGTTCATCCCATAAACCAATTCCAAAGGCTTCTAAACCACATGGTCCAGTACAGTCACAGCAATGACCCCACTGCTCCAGTACCAGTTTTCTGAATTAGATTTCCGGTAGCTAAGACATGATGCTGAACACTCACAACTCAAAGAGGAGAGATTTAATTTGGCTCACATTTTCAAAGGATTGTACCCATGGTCCACTGGCTGCAAGGCAAAAACTTCATGGCCTAAGTGCATGATGAAGCAAAGAGAAGACTCTTAGTTCATGGCAGCTAGGAAGCAGAGCAGCGAAACAGCATAGAGAGAAATGGGCCAGGGACTAGATACAGCACCCAAATTCAGGACTCCATGATCTACTCAGAACACCAAGAGATGAATTTCACTAATCCTCTAGGGCTTTCTTAAACCAGTTGACACAATTATGGTTAAGCTTCAACCATAACAATGTGTAGGGAATTGTTTCACATTCTTAGGAGGATACAGACAGCATCACCTTGGAATAACCAAAGTGCAGAAGCAGACAAGATAATGGACTGTGAGAAAAACACCAACAGGATGAGAAGCAGAAAACAGAAACCATAGGAAAAGGAAGTTTTTAGGGGAAAGAAAGATGGAATTTGTTACAGAGTTAAATTCTAATGTGAAACGAGTAAAAAGTACAATTGATAGGATAGAAAAACCATAGAGAATGCCCTAGAAAAAGAGAAAGTGATAAAATTGGGAAAGGGCCTGTGAGTTTGCCCCTTCTGCCTCCTCCAACTTTATTTAGCAATGAAGTCTCTCTCCTCCCCCCATGGTATTATATACCTGATACAACAATAATAAAACTAGCAATGACATAACAGTAACAGCAACCTAGTGTGTATAACTAGTAGCCATGAGCCAACAGTGTTTAAATGGCTTTATGTGTGCTAATCCATTTAATTCTCTAGTGTCTAGGATGTGGACCAGAACAAAGGAAACCAAAGTGGAGTAAGCGAGGGAAAGAGCCCCTTGTAGAGCAATGCAAGACTGACAGGTTAAGAGCACTTCAGGAAGGGCCCTTTCTCATTTCTCTTTGTTTCTGCCACCTGGGAGGATTTTCCAGTGCCTTTTTCACTGCTGCCTTACCTCTGTTCCTTAAACTCCACTTTGCATTAAATTTGTTCTTGCTTAAACTAGTTACAATTTAATTTCTGTCACCAGCATCTGAAATTTCTAAGAAGTGCCAAATATCAGCCTAAGAAAAATATGAATTCCCATTGTTGCTAAGGAAAAAAAATGAAATATTTTCAAAAGAACCAAAAATCAAGATTTAAGGAAAAAATTTTTTGACCTGGATGTGAATTTGGGGCGGATACACTCTAAGATGACCTCCACAGAGGATACATCGCTCTAATCCTCTCCCTTGAGCACCTGTTACTCACTTCTAACCAAAAAATACAGCAAAAGCGATGTGATGTTAATGATTACACTGCTTCCAATCAAACTCTGCCTTAACAGCTGGGAAGAGATTCTCCATACTACTTTGAAGAAATAAGCTGCCACATTGCAAATGGGTCTATGGAGCCCAGAATCTTCTAGAAGCTGAGCTGAGGAAAGCTCCCAGAAAACGAGCAGCAAACCCTCAAAGTCATAGAGCTGGAGAAAATGAATTCTGCTAACATCCTGAGTAAGCCTGGAAGCAGATTCTTCCTGAGGCAAACATCCAGATGAGAACATAGCCTGGTCAACCTTGGGACTGTAGCTTTGTAAGACCCTAATACATGAATTAGTCAAGCTGAGCCCAGATGCCTGGTTTACACAAACTGTGGGCTAATAACTATGTATTGCTTTAATCTGTTAGCTTGGTAATTGGTTATGCAGCTATGGAATGCAAAACAAGTTTGAAAGACTTACCAGCTTTCCAGAAAAACAAAGAAAAAGAATAAACATATTTGCTCTGGTAAACTTTTTGCATTATATTCTAGCACAATTCTTGTATTACAACTATAAAAACCAGTTCCTATGCAGACAACCCCCCCACAACGAAACAGCTTATATAAAAACTAAACAATGTTTTATTTTTTAAAAATTAGCCCCAGATGTCTTGTCTGAATAACTGACAGTTGGGAGACAGTTTGCAAATATCTATTAAGCTGGAGAAGAGTTGTTATAAGGAACTTTCTTCACTACACTTTAGTGCATGTTTGAAAACAAAGATAAGTACATTCTAAGGCATATGAAAAGTCAGAAACCATTATATTTACATATGTGTTTGTGTGCATATGTCTGTCTGTTTCAGTATGTGCTGGCTGCCACAGATAAGATGTGATAGAGACAGATACGCAAATATAAAGATATACATACATACTTATGTAATGATATATACACATATTATGTGCATATAATAGTTTCTGAGCTTTTGCATTTTCATATTTATCTATATATCTTCATACATTTTTATATATATATATATATATCTTTATATGTATGTTTGTATATATTAGCTAACCAAAGCATGATCAAAATCAACACCTCCAAAGTTGTGATTTTTCTTATAAAAATATCCAATGACCCAAGTACTATTCTGTATACCTCAAAATCCTAAAGAGGAACATCAATTTATACGATAAATTTGACTGAATTAGTTCCAGTAATGAGCCTGCAGGGATAACTAGACAATATGATATTTCACAATATCACCTGGCAAAAACCTAAATGAAAAGAATTTTATTTTGATAATAAGAATAACCTATAACAGCAGACTTTCAAAATTTCTTGTTTGTAGCTTCAGATTCAGGAATACAAATACATGGCATTGCCACCTGTAAATGAAACAAATGCCAGCCCGTCAAGGGTCAAGAGTGGGCAAAGAATCAGAGAAAGAGGGCAGAAGAAAATACAGCAAAATTTGAATGTGTTTGTTTGCTAATAGAAGCTATAAAATTATATTGTAATAATCCTTCAAATATTCTTTAACAAATAGGATAACAGGGGCCAGGGAATTAGCTCAGTGGTTCCGCCGCCTGCCTCGCAAGCACAAGGTCTCAAGTTCGATTCCTGATACCAAAAAAAAAAAAAAAAATAGAATAACATAAACCTCTTTACTAAAAAGAGTAAACATGAAATTAAAAACAAGACTCTCCCTTTAGCAAAAGAAATCTATGTAAATTAAAAGAAAAATCTGAAGAAATCCCAGGGATGTGAGTTTAATCCAATGGCAATAAAATATATGGCTCTAATTTGAATACCTGAATACCTTGTGAGCATAGGAATCCCTGGTCTTGTTTTTGTAGGCTAAGTACTGCTCTGTCCTTTTGCTTCTGTGACATATATCAGCCATAATCTACCTGTTCTCAAGGGTCAAGGAGATAAAAATGGTCATTAATGTGTATAGAGCCATTGTTTTAAATTTACTGTGGAAGTAATTTTGTCTAACTTTCTGTCAATGTACACATCACATTTTGTGAAAAATAATTTAGACAGTTACATAAAAATCACGCTTCCAAAGTATGACTGTTAAATATTTTAGAGATAATGGGATTTTAGAACCTCTCTCCTCCCTCTCTTTCTCTCCTTTGTCTCCTCTGCCCCTTGTCCCTCTCTGTCTCTCTCTCCCCTTCCTTTACTTCCTTGTATAGGTTCTTTAGATTAAACTATAGAAATTCTATATGAATTCTCATATTTGAAAGAGCACATTTTCCCCATTTCTTCCTTCTGCAGTGGCTCTGTAAAGTATTTCTTTTAAAACTAATTATAATGCTGAACTTTGTTTGGCAGAAACACAGCTTTCATATAAAAGCTTTTGCCTATTTGTCTAAAGGCAGAGAAAATTAACTAAAAATAAATATATCTGCTTATACAGTTGAGCCAGTAATACACTTCTAGGAATTTATGCTAAGAAAATAATCAGAAATGTGGCAAAATATTATATGCAATGGAATTTAGCACAACATTATAACAAATTTAAATGCATTCTAAAAAGAAATTAAAGGTTTGGTTAGATATATTATGACAAATTATTGGGCAGACAAACAGCACAATAATTACAAAAAGTACATGTATTCAATGGCTTGCATATTTTAATTATTCTGTTAAATAAAAGCAAATAAAATAATGATTTAATTACACATCTGTTATTTTTATAGTAGTTCTGTATATATGAATTGTAGAAAGCTTACTAAATACAGAACTATAAAAAGAAGAAGTAAATTATCTATAATATGCCACATAGTGATAGCCATTAGTGGTATACTAGCTTTTTGGTGCTCTTTTTAAAACAAAGGACATAGTTATTTAGCATTCTAATTTTACTTAATCTATTTTAGCAAATATAAGTTCTAGAATCAGAATGCTTGGGTTCAAATCCCAGATAGATCGTGATTGAATTATGTGTCTTTTTGGAAGATAATGAATCCTTTCCATTTGTATGTTTACTCATTCGCAAACTGGAAAAAATTATAGCACATATTCACATTAGCAACCTTATTAAACTATTTATTATTAAGAATATTTGAGATAAAAGACATTTAGTGCCTAGTAAAACAAGTATATCTAATAAAATAAAAGTTAGACAAGTCAAAACTAATAGTTGGAGATTTTAAAACCACTCTCAGTATCCAAAAGAACAGCTGAATAAAGGACATAAAGGCCATAAAGTACATGAAACATACTATAAAATAACTGGAACTAAGAATAAATTTTTAATAAAAAAATTCACAGCAAGAAATATTTACTTTATAAAAAAAGAAAATTTTAAATGAATTCTCTAATTATCCAGCTTAACAAACTAGGCAAAGAACAACAAATTAAGCCCAAGGCTAAGAAAGAAAGGAAATAATAAAGGTAAGGAATGAAAAATAAAATAGAAAAACAATAAAACCAAATCCTGTTTGCAAAAATTTCAACATAATTAATAAGACTTTAGTTACACTAATAATATTTTTTGAAAAGAATATAGAAGATAAAACTATAAAGACCAGGATTAAAAGAAAGACCATCACAACCAATCCTAATAATATTTATAAATATCACTTACATTGACTTTAAAAAGCTGAAATACTCAGAGTTAAAATTAACAAAATATGGACAAATCATTTCTGAAAGAAATAAAAGAAAGTATAGCCAAAAAAGGAAATATAACAGCTGTTTGCTTATCCAGCAACAAAGAGATGATCTGTGAATTCCTTAAAATATACAAATGACCAAAGAACATTCCAGAAGAAATAAATGATATCAATGGCCCTCTGTCTATGGAAAATTAAATTTATAATAAAAATTTTTAAGCAAAAACAGTAAAAACTAAAGTAGCAGGGGGATCTCTGAGTGTACATGTGTTCACTCATAAAATCAACCAATTATTTAAGGAAGAAATAATAATAGGTTCATACAAATCCTCCATAATGAAATGGAACACTTCTTAATTTGTACTATAAAGTTAATACTACCCTGCTTCCAAAAATAGACAAAGATAGTCCAAGAAAAAAATACATTTTAAGAACATAAACACAATCTTTATCAAGAAATTAGCTCATAGACTTCAGTAATTCATATGAGGATAATACAGCATGAACAAGCTGGATTTACATAGGAGTACAAGGTTGACTCCACATTTGAAAATTAATTAATGTGATCCATTGTGTCAACACAAAAATAGGAAAAATAAATGATCATCTTAATAAGTGCAAAAGAATTTACTTGACAAAATTTGACATCTGTCATTAAAAGTTCAGAGACTGCACAATCTAAAGAACTTAATCAAATTGGGCGTATGTTTTGTGCATAACAAAAATAAACTACATATAATGTACTTAGTGGTAAAAGACTAAAAGAATTAATTAAATATTTTAAAATCACTTATAAATTATTGTCATTTCCAGGCACAAAAATCATGTGTATAATCCTAAGAAATTTTAAACTCAGTGAAATTATTTGAATATAACAAAGTTGCAGAATAGAGAATCAATATTTACAAGCCATTTGCATTTTTCTGCAATCCTACTCAAAGAGATATGAAAGCATTTATCCACATGAAGACCTAAATGCAATAGTACAAAACAGCTGTTTTCATAATATGCAAATTTAGAAAGAACTCATATTTCTATCAACTAGAAAATTGATAAACAAATTACCATATATTAATACAATACTACTCAATAATAAAAAATAAGATAAATTATTATCCAACACATTATATATTAATCTCTAAAATATTGTTCTGTATGAAAAAAGTCATCCATAGAAGACTAGTACTGTAGGACTCCATTTATCTGACATTCTAAGGAAGGCTCTATAAGAACATGGAACATATTACTGGTTGCCAGGGACTGCAGTCAGGGGGAGATTACAGACTGCCTAAGTATGCCAGAAAACTTTTTGAGGAAAGAAATTGCACCCTATCTTGATTATAATGATTACATAACTGTATGCATTTGTCAAAACTCATTCAACTTTCCACTTTAAGAAGGTAAATTTTAGTATAAATTATACTGTGTTATACCTCTTAAAATCTGACTAATATATCCATTCTAAATAAATGATCAAATTATTTAATCAATGGATATATTTTTCTAGTTATGAAAATTGAAATTATTGAAAAGCATCCAATTGAAATTTGATACGTGGTCATTGGCATTTTCTGGTGGCATTAAATTACCTTTTGAGATCAAATTAAACTACAAAGTTAAACTTTGATATTCACTCTCATACTCTCTCTGTTACACACAGGTACATTTGAACACACGCAGAGCATTCTGAACTTTGGGAGGACAACAGAGATTTCTTTGAGATCACTGTAACAAAAATGAGGTGACATGGAATATGTGAGTAGGGACTGCTTTCTCTCCTTTTGCATAGTGTATTGTTAGTGTACCAAGCCTCTGGCCTGAGGCAAAATTAAAGAAGCCAATTTAAGAATCATGACACTGGTAAGTAAAGTCCACCAGTGTTAATACCAGTGACTATTACAGAATTCTTTGGAACAGAGGCAGTAGTGGAGGAAGCGTGGCTGTTGCCATGCAGTGGTAAAAATTACATGTTCAGGACCTCTCAAGAGGAAACCCCTGGTGTCTTCCATAAACAGTTGATAAGAAGTTTTTCCCAAAATGCCAGGTAGGTGTGAGCCAGGGAAACACATTTGACACTAACTCTAATGAGCACACAAATGTTCCAAATCTTGATGTTTTGATCTGTGATGTAATGGAAGCTGTTTCTCCACTCACCCTTCAAAAAAACTGAAAGCAAAAGGATATGCAGTGTTTGAATTCATGTGACTATCAAAGCCTTATGTTTATTTTAAAGTCAGTAGGCATTATCAGCATTTGAAAATGAAATGATTTCCACACTGGCCTGCTCTTCTTAGAGGTTCTAGTCCCAATTGTGCCCCTGTCTCGCTGTGAGTGGACAATGCCTTGGGTTTTTTCCACTTGTTTTTTTCCTTACCAATAAAGTGCTATGATTTAACCCAATAAGAGACTTCAAAATAGAGGGAGTCAGTCTCCAGCTATGTTTTGTTTGGCATCTTGTTTGGGCATATTTTTTCCTTAAAAAATTGAATATGCTCTCAACACTGAGAAATCAGATTTTACCAAACAATAAAGGTTTACAGTTGTTTTAGAACACCTTGAAAAGCCTCAATCTTTGTTTCAGTATGACACAAAAGGGCTGAGTCTAAGTTGTCATGTTTACACAAGGTGTTACTCTACACTAGCTGTAATTTTACTTCTGCATGTCTCCTACCTGGCTCTGTAGGCATAGGAGTTCATGACACCCAGACTAACTGCTACTAGGTCCCTGGCAACCTTAACATGCTATGGTTGCAATTTAAGTTCTGAAAATACCAAAATGACCAAACATTGCTGAAAAAAGGCTAAAATCTACCAATGACTCATTCTGCTATACAATACCTATGGTTGCCACAATATCTCAAATATCTTTCTTCTGATCAGAGAGTAATCCCCATCCCTAAGAAAGCAAAAAAAAGCAAACGAGCAAACAAACAAAAAATACAAGAGGCACCAAAGAAACAAGTCCCCTGCTAAGTAACCAGAACAAACAGAATACCATGCTAATGTTTGCTAACGTTAGTAACTGCTTCAGCAACTGAAATGCTACACTCTTTGTCCAGAAAGATTGATACTGTTATTAAATTCAATTGAATGAATATTACTGAACACCCATCAAAAAACATTTTTTGCACTATGAGAATACATAGATAAATAAGACACTCATAGCTTTCATAGTCTGAGGCATTTAGACATAGAGTTCAAAAATACCTAAGTTAGAGTCCGGCTCACTCTGCCCACTTGTGACCAGGAGACCAAACCAGTGAGGACTCCCCACACATGACCACCAGCTGCCAGTTTAGCTGTGCACTGGGGCAGAGTAGGAGGTGGCTGAGTGTGCCCTACTCAATCCAGCTTGCTCCTCCTACTTAAGACCAGGAGACCAAATCGGTGAGGATCCCCTGGGCATGCCCACCAGCTGACAGCTTAGCCACATGGGCACTTGCAAAAACAGCCCCCCGCCCCGTTGGCTGTACAGTTGCTTGGATCCACACTACAGAGGCACAGAGGGGCATAAAGTCCACTGTCCTAAGCTGCAGAAGTGAACAACAGAGAGAGGGCCTCTCTCAGGCTCCCTGATGAAAACTGAAACCCACTGGAAAAGTGAAGAGAATCTCTACAATAAAGGCTCACCAGACAACCTTAATTGGTAAGTGGAAGGGATCATCACCTATCATGGGAACCTGGACTATCTTCAAGGGAAAGGCAGCTGGAACCTGCAGTAGAACCTGGCAGAGTTCAGCCCTGCAGGAGGTCAGGGAGCTCAATTTGGCACTTGGAGCCAGAAATCTAACTGAATCTCACAAGTCTGTGACTGGCTTACTGAGACTCATTGACTTATAACTGCACACTGCTGCCCACATTGTCTACTGTAAAAACAGAGACATGCCCTGAAGGAGGCCCTTCATTTTTATCTTTTAATTGTTATTTTCAAAATTACCACTATTTTTTTCCTCTTATTTTTATTTTTTTTCTTATTTGCTACTCTTTTAAAATTTTTATTTTTCTCTTTTTTCTTTCTTTTCTCCTTTCTTTCTCTCTCCCTCTCTGCCTTGCTCCCTTGCTGTCCCACATTGTTTTATATCTCCCTTTGTGTTCCTGTTCTGCCCCTCATTCATATTTCTTCTTTATCTTTCTTTTCTTCTCTTCCCTTCTCTAGCCTGTGCGTCTGGCCTCACTGATAATCTTTCCCTATCCTCTACCTACATATCTCTCTCTCCAACAACTTCTAACTCCCCATCTCGAAGGGTAAAGTTGCTATATTGAAGAGTTTATTCACTATAAACATATGTTGGGTTGGTCCTTGATTTTGATTTAATTCACACAGTTAAAAGTGATAGACTAATAACTACCATAAAATTATAATTTTCTAAGAGGTACTGGATGCTACTGTGTTCCTGATTGTATCACTTGGGCTAAGGTGTTGTGTTGGATCTAATCAGTTGTCCTTCCTGGTATAATGAAAATGAGACAGCCTCAGAGCCATTAGAGACTCAAAACCTAAAGACCAGCTATATCTGGAAGACACTTCTGAGAAGTAACCATTCCATAAGTGTTCTAAATACATCAACAAAGATACATACAATAAACAACTTCAAAGTATCAACCCAGGAAATAAACCAAGGACAGTACCAAAAACAAAAAATGAGCAGACATTTAAGTAAGGCACTAACTCAGACTTCCACCCCACAAATGGCAAATTCTGGGGGAAATGATGTGGAAACATATGACAATCAACCACCTGGACACCCTGAACTGATAGCACAGGAAGTAACAAAGCAGATGCATGAGGCTCTAGAAAATTTCAAAACAGAAATAATTTCCCAGATAACTACAGAGATGGTGAGCAGAGTGAAAGACATGATAAGAGGCTATAGAACAGAAACAGATAAAAAAAATCAATGCGCTCAGAAACATGCTGGAAGCCATGAATGCCCAGCATAAGAAAGAAATGGAAACCATGATCGCCCAACAAAAGAAAGAAATGGAATCCATGAAATAGATTTAAACAGATATTCAGGAGTTTAAAAACTCCATCAAAAGCATGCAGAGCAGATTAAGGGAATCTGAAGATAGAATATCAGATATAGAAGACAGGATTGTGGGTAAGGACCATGAAAACAGAGATCTCTTTGAAATAGTAAGGGACCATGAGAAATCAGTCCAGAAGCTGCTAGATGATGCAAAGAAGAATAACATAAGACTGATAGGAGTCCATGAAAAAACAGGAGAAAATACAATTGATGTAAAAAAATGTTCACAGAAGTAATAGTAGAAAACTTTCCAGACAGAGGTGGAGAATTGGACATACAAATAAGTGAGGCATATAGAACTCCAACTATCCAGGATCAAAAAAAATATACACAT
>NW_004624755.1:9116700-9165382 GCF_000247695.1 Heterocephalus glaber
ATTTAAAAATATTTTAATAGATCCATTAACAGAATCAATGTGGTACAGAAGGAGTATGAAGCAAAGTGGTGTCCAAAGCCTTTGTGTTTTCCTATACTTCCACTCAAAGCCTCTTCTAAATGGTTCATTCTTTCTCCTCTTTCACATATTTGCTCAAATATCTTTTCACATTAAATTGTTTAAATTGAAACTACCGCCAGCCTCAAAGGTTGGCACTGTGAAGTTTCTTTCCTGCTTGATTTTTTCCATAGCACTGAGAATTGTCTTTTATCTTATGCATTTTACTTATTTTGATTGTTGCCTGTGCACCCTTTAGGAATGTAAACTCCATGAGGACAGGGCTCTTTTGAGGGGTAGGGGGATTGAACTCAGGACCTTGTGCTTGCCAGGCAGACACAGCAACACTGAGCTGAATCCCCGCCTAGAACAGGGCTTTTGTTTAGAATCATTTTTGCTCATGACCATTTCTACACCTCCTAAAATAGTGCCTGAAACCTATAAGAAACTGGATAATTATGAAGCGAATGATTCAGCAGCTAAAATGACCACTTCTCCTCAGGAAGATCAAGGCAAGCTTCCTGCATACAGATGGGTTTCAAAGGATGAATAAAAGTTTGCTATCTTAAATGAATAACTGAGGAGACACCATTTTAGAAAAAGACAGTGGCATTTGGAAAGACAAGAAGGTAAGAAAACTTCCTGCATATCTAGAAATGCATTTATTTAGAGTTGTTATTTGTTTCTTATCATTAGGATGGGCAGGAGTACAACTGCTGTGAGTTACAGCTCCCACAGTGTTGAGTTCTCTCATAAGCTCTTTATAGACCCTGTCTCATTTCACGCTCCTACAACCCTTTGAAATGACAAGAATTCACCCCATTTTCCAGATGAGGAAGTCAGAGCTCGGACAGGTACCGTCTTGCCTAAAGCCATGTTGCTGGGAAGTATAAAAATGACACTTAGATTTGTTTGGTGGCTCCCAACCATGTTCTTTTCTAGGCAGGAAGCCCAGTGATCCTCTGATTATTAGTGACTCCATCATAAACTAAACAGAAATTCACCTCGCTGAAGTGCATTGAAAATCTGCATGGTTCTGACTTTTTGAGCAATAAATTCATACGGCACATACATTCATAGAAGGACTGGCAGCATATAAAATCTTCATTTCTTTGGTCTAAACTGACTAGTGCATAGGAGAAATTGATGTTTCTCTCTCCCAGATTCCATTTGTTTATCTGAAGTCACACTTGCATTCCTTATGAGAAGCCAAAAGCTTCAGCTAACAGTCTTCTTTGTTATTTGCAACAATCCTTTATGATATTTTTAAGGAAAAGAAGGAAGAGGAAGTTAGAGAAAGAAAGATAACTTTTCATTTCAAAACATACTAATCTTGTGTCTCTAAGGACTTCTATTTGGCATTTGTTTAGCTGATGCTGATTTGGAAACCTATTGCATATACAGTGTTTATTTCAAAGCATTATTTTCCTCTGCCACTTTGTGATTTTTCTGGGGAATATTTGCATTTAGATGCTATCTGTATAAAGTGAAGGATATGACCATAAACAATTTGAAGACAATAAGAAAAAAACAGTTAATGGAAAGTGAAATAAAAGACAGTTGCCAAAGGAAGAAGTGAGAAGATAAAATGAGAAAAGAGGCTCATTGACTTAGCTTCACATAAAATAACGAGAAATCAAAAGAGACATGGAGAAGACTAAGGATAAGTCAAAGAAAAATCAAAGGGAGTGAGGGTGCCATTTTTGTATATTAAAATATAATATTCATCATGCTCTTTAAAGGGGAAATGAAAAATTGAGGAAGACAGAAAAGCAAAAGAAAGGAGTCAATAAATGGTCAAAGATAAGGGGCCCGGAATTTAGCTCAGTGGTTCCAACACCTGCCTCGCAAGCACAAGGTCCTAAGTTCAATCCCCAGTACCAAAAAAAAAAACAAAGGTTTAAGATAATAAGGGGGTAAAACAGAGTAATCAAGATAATTGGCAAGATTGCATGGCCAAGGTTGAAGGGTAAACAGTCCAACAAGATTCTATTTTTATAATGATGTAAGTATTTTCAGACAATCAGTAATTCATATAGATTCATTCATTCAAGCAATATTTGGCAAATCTATGCAGTAAACCCTGCACTAGATACTGGGAATATGAAGATAAATAGGCAAGGCATTATTTTTTTTCAAGAATATTAGAATTAGACACTCTGGTTATGATTGAATCTATTGAGTGGAAGTAAGAAATTCAAAAACAATTTTACACTGTCCCTTAATTAAAATGAAAACTACCACTGGAACACATGTCCTTTGCCCTGCACTGAACAGCAGAGTTTCATATCTTCTTTTTCATGATGATGCCTTTTGACCTACTCCTGCCATCACTGGGCTCTAAAGACTGAAGAAGAAAAGGGCACCAGGAAAGAAAAATGATGAGCAATAAACTTTAATAAACAATACATTTTTTTTCAATAATAGAAAGAAGAGGTGGAAGAGAAGAAAGAAGAAGAGGAAGAGAGTTCTAGTTTAAGCCATGTTTTAACAGAATAATGGTGGTGGGTTTTCTGGGAGATATTTCTAGGGCCAGAAGTTACAGGGTTAATTCGTGCACTTGGCCATGGGAGTGCGTGCACACAGCACATCAGGAAGGTTCATTTCAACACCCCAAATGGCTGGGTGCTTTTAAATCAGTAAATATCGGAATCACATTGAAGGGAATGAATGATTGTTCTGGGTCAAAGCCACAAACACAGTCTCTAACAGCATCCAAATATGTCCCACATCTTCAGTCTTTCGATGTGTCACATATCTTTCTTATTGATGCCTGACTGCCCTCCGGGACCAGAGATCTGAGCTGGCTAGCCTGTCTCCTGTTTGATTATCCTCAATGAATCAGATATTTAAGCTCATCTGAAGCCCTACCTTTGCTTTCCATCTCATTTTATTCCTTGGGAAACCAATCATTCTCTAATCCAAGGGAATGCCCTAAAATTTTCTGTATGCATTCATTTTCTCTGCCTTCCTTCCCCCATCTTCTCATGTTCAAATCCCGTGCAACTAAAACCCAATTTAAATGTTGCTTCATCCATGAAACTTTCCTAGATGTTGCCAACTGAAAATAACCACTCACAGCCTGAAATTCTCATACCATATTCTCTGTTCCTTGTCCATGACATTTACAGCTATACTATGCTTAGGTTAAAGCAATTTGCATTTATCTCTCTTTCTAGATTATAAGCTCATTACAGGAAGCACTTTTGTGAATCAGGTTTATATCACTTAAATGGTGCAATACCAAATATGCTCATATGTAAATAAATTAGTAAAAAAAGAAATCACATAAGTAGAGCTATATGAAGACCACAGGATGGAGTTACAGAGGGAAACAGTAGCCAGAGAAACAGTCTAACAAAACCCAGGAGTTGATCAGTAAATCAGTGACTAAAGTTATGCAATCAATCCCCAAACAGCAAAAATGTTATAATATTTATCAATACTAGATGATGCCCTGCATAAATTGCCAAAAACAAATTTATAACATATATCCCATGTGCTTAATTTATTCAAAAAACTAATTCAAAAGTACATTTTGTAGTTACTGCATGTTTGTAGACATAAATATTTACTCAAATTATCAAATGTATTTATACATTTGGGATGCATCAAAAATATTTATACAAAAGAAATGGTACATCAGCTCAGAATTTCTAATGTTTGTTCCCTCTCCTTACATCTTTACTTTCATAATTGCGTTTGGGATGTTTATAAGTAATTACATAATGTTCAATGACCTTGTCTGTAGGGTTAATTTGGGAGGCCTGCCAGCATTATTTTACTGGGTTAAAAGTCCTCCCTTTGCATCTCGGGCATATTCTACCGTCTTGCAGTAATTAGCCTAGCAGGCTTCTCAGAACCACAGCTGAGACCCCTTTCAGGTTGCTCAGCAATGCTCACTGCTGCCGTGTCATTCTTAAACCACATGCAACTGTAGCTCACCTGACTTGCAATCCTTCTATGTGACCTTCTTTCACACCTATGATAAATATCTACAATATATAAGATTTTATGAACAGATACTACAAAGCCATAGCGGCTACTGCTTTACAAAAATGCTAACCTGTGTTCAACCAGGTACATTTATTCCCTTTATGATAGTCAGCTAGAAAATGCCAACGACTCATTCCAGTATTACAGTCTTGCTCAGTCTCTCTTCATTCTGAGTCTTTGAGGGTATTACTTTGAAGAACCTCCTTTCTTTTGGTCTTTTGTTTCCATGAGGCATATTAGCCGGATTAAAATTTCTAATTGCTCACTCTGTGCAAGATCTCACAGAGAGAAGGAATGAGTTTCCTGGTCTTTAGGTGTCTTTAATTGGATATTCTCTCATTCCGGAGTCGGTTAATTAGCAAGCTTACATTTCCACAGACTTCAGTGAGCATCAACACTAGAATTGTGATAAATTACTTTGTAACTATCCAACTCTCACAGCCACCTCTAAATTGGTTCCAAATTCAGCAAAATATGATGAGGATATTATTTATCAGCCCCCTAAAGTGCCAATAATGTTATTTTGGTCATTTACCTTGATGGCAAATTTACCCTCTTTGAGAGTGCATTTATATTTTGATATAGTCAAAGGTTATTCTTTGAATGATAAGAGTATGGTGGTTGTACAACTGGTGATAAAATTGAGTGGTGCAATTTATGACTACAAAAAGGTAACTACAAAAGGGTGAGAATGGTAGTGTTCAATTTCTTAAATTAACATTAACTATAGTTGCAAAATATTTTTGAATCTTGCTATCATTGTTAGCAGAGATTCACCTCCTAAAATAATGACATGGTATGATATCACACATTTGAATGCACAGGTCTAATGTCCTTATTAAAAACCAATCAAATTACTTCATGATTACACATGCAACCTAAGGAGAATTGTTACACCATGTTTCAAGTTTGGTTACTGGGCTGCACAACTCTCAGTTTGATTTGCCTTCTCATGAAATTATTTTTACATTACTGTGCTTCAGCACTTTGCCACTAGGTGGAGTTCAGAAACACTATAAGTTCTGTGAGTATTTTCCACTGTTTGAAGTGGCAACCCATTCCCTGACACCACCCCACATCCTGGGTGAAGGCACATCAAAGAGCTCCAAAAGAATTTCTTCATATATAGAAAAAAATAATCTTGTTCTAAGCCAAAATATATCATTTTTCTTGTCATATTGTATGTTTTTACATCAAAAGATATCAAGCCCTATCTGTAACCAAGTACATTAGAAATAAATAAGTTGTAAACAATGGAATATATATTTGCTTAAGGCACTTTCTGAATACTATTGAAAGCGCTTAGAAGAAAATCTTTTCAAGCCTCTCATACAGGGGCAACATCTAAAAAAGATGTTCCAATAATATTAATAATGACAAAAAACACTTGCTGAGCTCAGGGGATGAAAGTGAAGTATATGGAGAATAAGAGAGCAGATACAGGTGCCTACCAACCAGGTGCGAATTCCATCTCCGCATCCTGTGGACAGTGTGACTACATTTCCCTGGGCCTCCATTTCATACTATGTAACACGAGCATGAAAAATCAATTATGATGTTGTTAGGATTAATCAATATGTTGTTGTTAGCTAATGCATATAAAGTGTATTAGTATGTTGTTAGGACTGAGTTAATGTATGTAAATTATGTAAAAGAATGCCTAATACATACTAAGCTCTTGCTCTGTTCCCATTATCATTCTAAGGGCTTACATGTAATATCTCACTGAGTTTTTACTTGAATTTCATGAAGTAGATCTTGAGTTTCATGAAGTATGTTATATATATATATATATATTTATATATATATATTTATATTTATTCATGGAAGCCAAGGCACCTCTACATTATGTATTTGTATAAGATCACATAGACAGCAATTGTCAGTCAATAAGAAAAAAAGAAAACACTGCTAAACTACATCTAAAGAGATAGGTCCTAGCACTAGGGTTTGGGTTTCTTTTCTAATGGAGTATGCATGTTTTAAATAGGAGGAGAATTGCTCAAGGCATGAATGGGATTCTTAGTACTATGGGGGAGGAATCCTGAGAAGGGATATGAGCAGGGTAAACCTGAGAGAGCGGAGAGAGCTGAGTGACAGCACCAAAGATGGTTTCCTCTGAGCACACCATCTCAGTCTTCTCTTCCTGGATCTTCAGTTCATATGCGGAATATTGAATGATGGTCTCAAGCCACTATTCCTCCCATAGCTGAGTCACACATTCACACCATCGTCCTAGTCACATAGTAGGACTGCTTATATTCCACCCATTCAATTTTGAATGGTCCACATGGTTTTGGTCAAGAAGATCCTATTAAATGGGTTGTGAACAAAGCCTTAAAATATGTTCAACTGATTGACTTACTCTCTGTGCCCTTGTCCTGTCCATGGGGAGAATATATTCAGGTGGCGAAGGTCCCCCACTTGAGGTCCAGAAAGCAAAACCTGGATGAGACCTATTACTTGCTTCTCAGTCCTTGGTTCTTGATCCACAGTGTGAGGCAGAATTGCCCAAGTGACTTTCAGATGTATTTCTTACAGATATTTTTTACAGATTTTTTACAGATTTTTTTATTTTATATTAATAATTATTAGTTAAAGTTTTTATATGTTCTTTTAATTAGCATATATTTGTGACACCTAATTACTGCATTTGTTTTGGGGAACTGGAACATATACTTATCTCATCTTGTTTATTTTTACTCCCTCTCCCCCTTCTCCAGATCTCTTTCCCATCTCCAAAATCTTACCTCCCTGTTTCCTGCCAATTTTGCTTTGTTTTGCTCTTTAAGTTATTTATATTTTGTATTTTTCATGCAAGATAAACTATGCAATATTTAACCTTCCCTATGTGCTTTATTTCACTTTGTATTATGTTCTCAGATCATGATTGAAAAGAAATAAAAATGTTGATCATTTTAAGTATAATGACTTCCCACACCAACTTCAAAATTAACCTAACAGGCCACACTTTACAAGTGAAAAGTGTAGTCCTGGAGACCGTCTCCACTTCAGACACCAGTCCAAAGGTTGAGGGTCTCATAGCCAATAGTTTTCTTCAGTAGTTTTCACTGTCTTTTTAGATTCAATATTTTCTAAAATGATTCATACAACTCAAGAAAGTACTCTAGTTATGAGTGCACTATTATTATACCAAAAAAGACACAAATCAGAAACAGCCAAACACACGGACATGAAGCAAGGTCTGGGAGGGCCCCACACACACAGGAGCCTGCTGTTGTCCTCTCCAGGTGGACTCAGGGTGAGTAATACTTTGGGAATGATTCCTTGACACTACTCAGAATATTGTCAACCTGAGAGGCCCTGTCCAGCTTCCATGGCCACAGAGTTATGACTGAGTGATTCATCTCAGGTCTCAATCTGCAGTCTGCCTCCTCTCCCCAGAAGTCAGGCTAAAGTCATATGGTTTAAAGTCTCACCATCTAGTCATATGTTTGGTTTTTCTGGCATATCCATCCCCAATTTTAAGCTAACAAAAATACCAAGGTCCTTCATAAATAACGAAGATACCCCTGTCCCTGAAAATTATAAGGACACAGAGACCACCTCCCGGGAGCTAGGAAAAAGACCAGACAAATTCTCCATTATATAAGCCACTGAATCCAGTGTGGTTTTTTGTGCAACATCACTTTGGCAATATCAGATTCATACTAAATGTAAAAACAAAAAACACTAAAGTGTATGGAGGTTAGAATTTTTTATACCAAATACCGAGGGTACTCCAGTGGTGCAATGGGTTAGTGTGCAGTACTTTTAACAAATACCAAAAGGGAATGAGGGGACTGATGGTAGACGGTCACATAGCTGTGTCTTATTCAAACAGATAAATCATCATAACTATTTTAGCATAAAATGAACTCTCATTTAAGAAGAAAAAATATCCTGTCTCCCTTGCTTTGAGCAAAAAACCATGAGATCTCTTGAGGCTAAATATAAAATGTGTAGCTTGAGGTGGAGACTTTTTCCCATTAAGAGATAGTTACCATTGCTCAACCTGACCTCAAATAAGTTTCAAAAAGAATTTCTTTTATTCTAAATTCAAGTGGAGTAGCCATTTATCTAACTAGTACTGATAAGCAAGTGTATAGAATATACTTTACCTTAGGGTTCTGAGGCTTCTCCCCAAAAGTATCCCATCCTTCTTTCCTCAGTGCAGTTAGAGATATAGTTGGGCCTGATTTCACTTTAATTTTCACACCTATAGTGCAGTAGTGAAAAGCAACCAGGAGTCTGCCAGTCTGGAAATCCTATTTTAGATTTCTTGTATAAGAGCAAATGTGCTATTCAGCTTTCTGAGTTTGGCTTATTTTATTTAGATGAAGACTTCAAGTTCCTCTTATTTGCTAGCAAATGTCTTGATGTCAACCTTTATGGCTGAACAATATCCCATTGTTTATATATACCACATTTTAGTTATCCATTCACTTGTTGATTTGCATTTAGGTTATTTCCAGAGCTAGCTATCATGAATCGTTCTAATATAAACATGGGCATGTATGTATCACTATACTAGGATGCCTTTAATTCTTTCAGGAATATACTCAGGATAGATATAGGTGGGTGGAATTTCTGTTTTAAGAAAGCTTTTTGAAAAATCTCTGTACCAATTTCCACAGTGTTTGTACTAGTTTACATTCCCACCAAAAACGTGGATTTTTTTTGCCCTCATCTTTAGTGGTATTCCTTTTTCTTTTCTTTTTTATGTTCATAATGGCAGCCATGCTGAGGTAAGATGGAATCACAAAGTTGTTTGGATTTTCATTTCCGTAATACTTAAAGATGTTGAACATATTTTCATGAACTTCCTTATTGAGAAGTGTGTATTCGGTTAATTTGCCCAGTTTTTAAATAGAATCATTTGTTAGGGGGAGTTGAGTTTTTTTAATATATTCTTTGTACTAGTCCTCTATCAGGTGAGCAGCTAGAAAAATTTGGTCCTATTTTGTTAGTTGTCTCTTCATTCTACTGTTTCTTCCTTGTGCAGAAGCTTTTAAATTTGATGTATCTTGTTCATTGATTCTTGATAATATTGGAGTTCTCTTCAGGTTGACTTTCCTTGTGTCTATGACTTAAAATGTTTCTCCTGATAACTTCCAGAACTTTTAAAGTTTCTGTTTTATATCTACATCTTTGATCCACTTTGTTTGATTTTAGTAGAGGATGAGAAATACATATATAGTTTCAACTGTTTGCAAATAAATATCCAGTTTTCCCAGCACTATTTGTTAAAGAAGCTATCTTTTCTCCAGTGAATGTTTTTGCCTCTTTGTCAAAAGTCCTATAGCTACAGGCACACGTGGTTATTCCTGTGTTTTCTGTATTATCCTATGGCCTACATGTCTGTTTTTTATGCCAGTACCATATTGTTTTTGTTTCTGTAGCTTCAAAGTATAACTTGAAATCTGGTATTTTGATACCTCTAGCTTTTCTCTTTTTGCTCAAGTTTTTTTTAGTTTTTCTGGGCCTCTTCTGATTCCTTATGAATTTTTTTTTTTTTTTTTTTTTTTGTACCGGGGATCAAACTCAGGTGCTTCCACTTGCGAGGCAGGCAGCAGAACCACTGAGCTAAATCCCCAGCCCAAGATTCCTTATACATTTTAAAATTGTTTTTCTAGTTCTGTGAAGAATAATATTAGTATTTTAATTGGGACTGTTTTCAATCTATTGATCACTTTTGGTAATATGGCCATTTTAGCAATATTAATTCTGCTTATCCAAGAATAAGGATTGTCTTTCTATTTACTCATGTCCTCTTTAATTTATTTTCAGAGTCCTGTAATTTTCATTATAGAAGTCCTTCACCTCCTTGCTTAGGTCAATTTCTAGGTATTTAATTTTTGAAGCTATTGTGAGTGGAATTGTTTTCCCAATTTCTTTCTCACTGGGTTTATAATTGGTGTACAGGAACACTATTGATTTTTGTGCATCGATTTTGTATCCTGCCACTTTGCTGAATTTGTTTATCAGACCTAAAAGTTTTCTGGTGGAAATTTTTGGGGGTCTTTTATGTAAAGAATCATATCTGCAAATATGGATAGTGTGACTTCTTCCTTTCCCTATTCAGAGCCCTTTTATTTCTTTCTCTTGACTGATTGCTGTGGCAAAAGTTTTGAGTACTGTATAGAACAGGATTGGTAAAAGTGGATATCTCTGTCTTATTCCTGAATGTAGGAGAAATGTTTTCAGTTTTTCCACCATTCAGTATGATGTAATGCATGGTTTTTACAGTTTCAGAAAAGATCTTTCTGTAGCTATTTTATCAGAGTTTTTATCATAAAGTGATGTTGGGTTTTGTCAAAGGCGTTTTCTTCTTCCATTGAGTTGACTATATGATTTTTTTGTTCTATTTATATGGCATATTACATTTATTAATTCATGTATGTTGAACCATCCATGAATCCTTGGGATGAAACTGATTTGATCATGATATATTATCTTTTGAATGATTTATTGAATATTTTGCACAAATCTTATTGTAGGTTTTTGCATCTACACTCGTCAAAAATACTGGCTTCTGTTTTTGGTGAGTGCTCACCCAGATTCAGTATCAGAGTAATGGTAGCTTCATAGAATGAGTTTGAAAGTATTCCTTCCCTTTTAGTAACATGGAAAAGTTTGAGAAGCATTGGTATCGTTTCTTCTCCAACGGTCTGGTAAAATTCAGTGGTAAATCCATCAGGTCCTGGGATTTTCCCAGTTGGTAGAATTTTCATTACTGCATCTATTTCATTGCTTGTTATTAGTCTGTTTTGTTTTCTATATCTTCTTGGTTCAGTTTTTATAGCTCATATGTGTCCAGGAATTTATCCATTTCTTCTAGATTCTCTAATTCACTGGAATATAACTTTTCAAAATAATTTCTGGTAATCCTCTGGATTTCAGGGGTGTCTGCTGTAACTTCCCCTTTTTTCATGTCTAATTTTATTAATGTGGGTCTTCTCTTTCAGTAAGTTTAGATAAGGGTTAATCAATCTCTATCTTTTCAGAGAAGCAACCTTTTGATTCATAGATCCTTTAAATGGTCACTTTAGTCTCAATTTCATTAATTTTCACTCTGACTTTTATTATTTCTTTCCTTCTACTGGTTTTGGGTTTGGATTGCTATTGTTTTACTAGGACCTTGAAGACCTCCTAGTCTCAAACCAATTTTTACAAAAGAGCTCATGGTTAATAATGCCCTGATACTTTCCTGTATCCACTCAATGGTCATTTATTAAGATTTTACTACTAGCCATTAAGTGTTACTCTTCCTATTCATTTCTTTTCTTATAGAAGAACTCTGAAGGTAACTGAGAGATACCTAAAAGAATTAATCAATCTCTAGAGGTAAGATTCACTGTGGTAATGCGGTTGAGTTTGGCTCAGTGTAAGAAAAAGGAAGATAATTTTAGGTAAGGTGGATTTTTCTTCTTCCTTAGGCCATAATGGTAACTGCTTTTACCACTTTTGTATCAAGTAGTTAAGGCAAATGTTTCTTTTCTTTTCACTCTTTTCTATTAGCTTATAAATTTATTAATCACTCTGTGATATGCACTAACTACTGTAAATATAAAGTTATATTTTATTCATCCTTGTCAAACAAGGAAGATTTCTGAAACTGCCATCTAATCATCCTAAAGTATGGCCAATGAGAATTCTTAGATATGACATATCCATGTGTGATTTCACTGGGAATTTTATTAAAACTTTTTTTTAACTCTTAAAGAAAATTAAATTTTCTAAATAATAAGAGCCATTCTACCAAGTGTCAAAGTGTACAATTACTTTAGAAATATTTCTCCCCTCCATGGAATTTCAGAATCATTCAGAATCATTCCTCCATGGAATTTCAGAATCAAGATTATTAGTTCCACACTGTTTTTTAATAGACAATATGGGGGATCCAAATAGTGTAAATGACTTTTGTAAGACCATACAGTTAAAGAGGGGAAATGTTCATTTTTGTACATTAAGCTTTCTGTGCAAAGAATGGACTGCGAGACTTGCCTTTGTGTGTTGATTCCTGCTTTTCTGCAACCCACACAGGACTGTAAAATAATGGATTCCTGTCTGAAGAGGGCAGATTATACACAAGCAACTAAGCAACCTCCAAAGACCGCTGACTTTTACCTTTGTCCTAAGCATAAGAGAGGTTGAAAAGTCAAGAGTGTGAATGTCAGGTCTATCCACTGGGGCCACCAAATTATCTATTTTAACTGGAACTATTTATCCACTTCTGGGGAAGACGAAAAGTTTCAGGTGGCTGGTCATGAAGACAACATGACCATAAGGCTGACTTTAATTCTGCACGCCTGAAGCTATAGAAACTAAAGCCAGGTGTTCACTGGTTGGTGTTATTTCCTGAGATCAGAGGGCTTCTTTTCTTAGGTCAGATCTTCAATGGTCCAAGATCTAGAGAAACTGTTATCCTTTGTTTTCACAGTGATTCTTTCAAGAAAAGTTGGTGGAGAGGTTTTACTGAACCAGAATGATTTTTTTACCTTTGTTTTAAACTGTTCAGTCAGTCACTTGCCAATAGCCTCAGGGCAATGTAAGATGAATCTCCATCTGTTCAGAAACCTACAGAATCATCTGTTTTCGTGGAGCTAGGACACTTGTCAGCATGTCATCTTGCTCTTTATAATTCACCTATTCGTCCTCCAGCTGATTTAGGTAGTATTTCAGTCAGTGACCCTTAAAGCCCATTAATGATTTTGATATTCCTTCTTGCTATTCTGGTTCTTCATTTATTTGAGAGGTGGCAAGGAGCAATGAAATTCTACCTAGCATCTTTGTTCCCTAGCAAGAGGAGATAATTGAGACTCCAGAGCAAAACCACAGGCTGATTTTGGAAGAGAAACAAGCTCTGGTAATGTGTGTGCTGCTCAGAGAGTCACAAATCTTCCACAAAGTTCCTAAAGGCTTTTGTTTTCCATTGTCAGGATAGAGAGAATAAAAAGAGTTCTGGTTGAGCCAGCAAGAGGAGAAATGGACAGAGACAGCCCGATCACCTCATTTGGCAATTAGGAGCATAGTATTCCATTTCACGATCACTGTGGTGCACTTTATGAAGCACTGGAAGATACTATGTAAAACAAATTTATCCAGGACCAGGAAATAAATTGTCCTTCCACACTACTGCCTTCTAAACAATATAGCTAACAACAGAAAAATGGAAACCCTAGAAATGTAGCCCATTGCCTTTATATCACACTATTTAAGCAGCCAGGAACTAGACCATCCTGGCTTAACCATGTTCTACAATTGGACACATTGTGGGCAAGGCATTTGTTCGGGTCAGAATTGTAGTTCTAGTGAATTCTATCTCTTTTCTAAGTATGTTATTTATTATAACATATAAGTAGATGCTGCTTCTTTTATCCATGGGGGAGGTAAGCAAAAGAATAATACAAATTACAATTTTTAGTTTTAGGGCTGGGGATTTAGCTCAGTGGTTCTGCTGCCTGCCTCACAAGCGCAAGGACACAAGTTCAATCCCCAGTACCAAAAAAAAAAAACAAACCAAATTTTTAGTTTCATATGGTTCACAAATCCCTTTTCCTTATATACTACTTAATCTTTTCAGCAAGCTGCACAGTTAATAAATAATATTTCACATTAAAGGCATGGATACAAAATAAAGTGAAACTAAGACATAAAAAAGATATATTTTATAAGGCCACCCAGTAAGTTGGTCAAACAGTTGTCAAGTTCACTTTTTTCAGGATGGGATTCAATACAATTATAGTTCTCATAGAAATATGCTCAATTCAAATGCTGTCATCTTATTGATACCTGTTCACATATATTGAGTAAAAGTAATGTTCTCACATCTTTGTTTCCTGTAGAAAGTTCCTGATGTATCTGCAGTATGGTTTGCTATGTGAGTATCTATTTTATACAGTGGGTTGTGAGTTTCTTGCATTCAGAAACCACAACTTACTTATTTTATAACTCTCCTCTCCTTAGAGTCTAGTTGTACCACAGGTCCTTACAATGTACCTCCTCTCCTTACAACACCTAGTTGTACCACAGATCTTCAAATCTTTGTCAAACTCCATTGAATTCATTGCTATAAAAAGTGTGTAATGACCACAAGCCTGTTGCTAAATGATGCCTGCTGGATTTTTTTTCAAGAAAAAAAAATGAGATGTTTAATTGTGTCCCTGTGGTGGGAAAAGATGTTATATTCTATTTTGAATAAAAAGAAATTTAAAAAAGAAAAAGAAATTTAAGAAGCAGAATTATAACAAACTATGGAAGGCCTTAGCAGAGCACTATAGACAGCATTACAGACATACATACCTGAAAGTATTTAAAAGCTGGACAGACTTCTGGGTCAAACAAAATGCAACAGTTTTGTGGTCTGAATTTTCTCTGCTCTCCACAGTTTTGTCTAGAAGGAGCCTTTGGATCTATCCATTTCTTCGGGCCCTGTGGATTGTACTGACATAAGGATATTATGGATCTATCAGAGTCTATCTAGAGATTTCAGAAGTAGACCTTTGGGTTCTGCATAGTTTATACAGCAGAAATAATCTCTTGACTTCAGAGTCATTCTAAGATGGAACCTCATGACAAGCATGAAGCTGCCAGTGGGTTAGGATGCAAATGTGTATGCGAATCATCATATGAAAAAGAAATGAGCAACTGGGGATGAGAAATCTGGAGGCAGCAAAATACAAAGAGGATATTTCAAGGATGTTCAACATAGCAGAGGCACCACTGTTTTACTCAGCATACGATGAATAATGCGCCCTAGGAACAACAGTGACTTGGACCAGGAAGAGCAATAGACAGCACACTGCACAAGCAGGTGTGCATATCATTTTGTTTTTATTCTAACCCACACCTTTCTTCTCTCCCTTCCAGATTCAGTTCTCCTACCATCCTCTCAGTGAAAAGCCCCTGATTTCCCATCAGTATTAATTCTGCCCATGGCAGTTTATACATATTTCTTATTCAGCCCTTATCACACTTTTGTACAGATTTTGATTACTTGATCTTCTTCACTAGACTGAACTTTGAATTGGACTCAAAAGATATGGTTGTATTATCTTTGCATATATTCAGTATCCAGTAGGATGTTTTGTACGTCCTGAATGCTTAGTGAGAAGGACAGCAGTAAGAGATGAATGGTGAAGGGGAGGGGATTCATTAGGAAAAAAATTATCTTTTGGAGGTAAAATTTAACGTAGAATTGAGCTATAACACTTATGATTCTGAACTGTTGTGACACAGTGTGAGTACTCAATAGTGCTGAACAGAAAATGGCAGGGAATTGTCAATTGGCCAGCACCTGAAGATAAATAATTCCACCAGAAATTGAGACTTTAGATTTTTCCCCATTAAATACCTCTAAGGTCAGAAAAACAATGTTCCTACTGGAAGACTTCACTGGCTCCGGGAGGGCACAATCTCAGTGCACTCCATTCAATTTAAAGAGGCAGAGAGCTACTGCATTTGGCAGACTCAGGAATCAGCACTTCAAATTTAGGAGTTTCAGAGGTTAGTGGCTGGTACCCAGAGAACTGAAGGAAGAAACTGTGTCCTGTGGCCAAAAGCATCACGGGGTAACCACAGCAACATGTAGACCAGACCAAGACAAAAGATAAACAATAACTTCGCTTGTTGTGTTTGTTAAACATTATCACCAGTTTGCTAGTCAAGAGAAAGCAGAGCCTGCTGTCAAAATTCTTGATAATGTCCATCATGATTCCTTGAGTATATGTGGAATAAAGTGTATATAGTTCCCACAATAGGGGTAAACATATTCATTCTCATAGCAGGTTTTTCTTCATGAAGTTACAAGTTAACGTACCTATCTAAATAGATATCTACATATCTATATAAATATAAGATATATACCTAGAAAGGATAAATTTGAAGAAATAAAGTTCTGGTGCTCACTTTGGATAAAACAAATAAGTAATTTCTCATCAAGGACTTTCTTACTAGGTTATTTTAGCAGTTTCATAATATGTCCAAGAAGACCTCAGTAACCACCCTGTTAATAAGCCCAGTTTTGTTTTTATATTTCTGTCCATTTCCTAGTTTATTAAAAGAAGATTTTTATTCTACTGCCATACTGCCTAGTCTTAAAACAATGTGTGTGAGGGAGTGAAATTTCTACACTTTTTCCTTCACTGTGCTATTTTTGGCTGGGTTTGGGACAAAGTCTTTAGATTTCAGGCCATTCCAGTACTAACTAGCATCTTCCACCATCAGTTTGTGACATCAACACAACATGGATTTAAGAAAAGGACTCCAAGTGGAGAAAAGGGTCTCAACTTTTTCTTCATCAGCTAAAACAAGCTTGTATGAAAAAGCTTTGAAAATTATGCAAAGATTTTTCACTTGTTGAATTTCAAAAGCATTGTTGATACAAATTCCTATACCTCCATCATATTTTAAGGAGAAAGGAAATAAATGCCATTGTTCAGGTCTTCTGTGAAATGGCAGCCCAAAGAATATCAGTGAATTGTGTAAGATGCACATCTGGTCAATTGCAGAAGGTACAGAGAGCTGATGTTTTTAATGTAAGCTGTAAGTACTTCTGCCCTTAAACAATTACAAGATTCTTCTATGTAAATTTACATAGCTCTCAAATACACTGCCTAATAACTTTTATAAATGTCATGTTAGAAGAGTACATCTTTGAAATGCCATCTGCTGTCATGGCTTTCCGATTTTAAAACTCTCTATAACCATTACTATAGTGATGGTCATCAAAATCTTCAAACTATAAACTTACTTTGATGACAACTGACAAATCAGAGTTTTCAATGGAAATCTGAAAGCCCAGTGATTTTTAAAGTGAAAAACTTGGTGTTCTCCTCCCACCCCCAAAATGAAGGGGCTTTTGTGTTAATAGTTTGGCCAGCTGTGTATAACTTTCATAGCCCAGTGATCCCTATGAGACAATACTAAGATACTTGCTGAAGGAATACTAATGGTGATTTTAAGGGCATGGCAAGACACAGATGCTTTGAATTCTCCACTCAGCCTTCATAATCTCTGTGCCAGTGTCTAGCTGTGCTGCTGTAGACAAGAGTCCACAGGCTTCACAGAAAAACGAAGCTGTGACGAGATAAGTGTTTTTCTCCAGGTTGAGGGGGCGGGTAAAGTATTAGGAATAGAAGTCACTACAGCTCTATGATCAATCTCCAAGGATTCTGTTCTAGTTAAGTAGAACTGTCATCATTAGGAACAGAAAATGAGTGTATTCTGACAATTCTGGAAGCCAGAAGTTCAAAATCAAAGAAGTCCAAAATTCTAGAGAGAGTCTTTGGCATTCTGTGAGTTGTAGACATATGATGTTAGTCACAGACCATTTTCCATCTCTAAATGTCTCTCTCTGTACCCAAATTTCTCCTTTTTACAAGGACACCAGTCATATTAAATTAGAAATACCACAGGGATATCATTTTAATTTAAATTATCTGTATAAAGACATTATTTCCCAATAAGATCACCTTTTGAGGTACTAGGGGAGTTAGGCCTTCAATATATATGTTTTGCAAGGGGACACAATTCAACACAGCAGAAATCCAATAAAAAATTAAACTTCTAGGGAAAAGACTAACAAAAATATAATGGCTTTCAACTCACACTCATAAAAAAAATTTCCAAGTTTTTGTTTTCTTTTTTAAAATGATTTCATTTTTGATCAATGATCAGAATTAGAATTCCAAATTTTGGAATTATCAATCATATAAAGAAAGAATTCTGTGACTCTATAGACTCTCTCTCTCTCTCTCTCTCTCTCTCTCTCTCTCTTCCAAAGCTCACTAAGCATACCCCTCTCAAGGTATTTATTATTTTCTTGCTAGTTTCTTAATACATAAAATGATTCACCCCATTTAATTGTTATGCCAGTGGTCAGAAATTATTTTTTAATATCCAGGAGGTGGCAGAATGCCTGGCAAATACTAGTCCCTTAATAAATTTTTGTTGAGTGAAGGAATGAACTGACAAAAAGTAGGAATAACATGGTACTTTTGAAATAAAAAGTCTGGTCTCAAATGCAAGACCCCTGAGCTCTCATCTATAGGGTGTTCCTAATGAGCTACTTGACCTTAAACAAATCACTTCACTGATTTTGTCAGCTTTTAATATGGGTACAATGACAGCTTTGAACTAAATGACTTTTATGTCTTTGTGGGTTTCCACATAGAGGATGCTAGGTGATCTTCACCCCAGTTGAAATAAAGGGTATGGATATGAGATTCTATCAGCATTTGCATGAACACTTGCTACTGACTAAAGCAAGTAAGAAACAGTGGACACTCAAGATTCAAGTCCTCGCTAGTTTCTTGCCAGTCCTGACCCATAGGACTCTTTGACTCTTGACTGGGTTCATAGCTCTCATCCCTTGAGAAAGTCCATCTACTCTGTACACATCCATTCTTTACTCTTTACCCAGGAATTCCATGACCTATTTCTGACACTCTTTTGGTCAGTTAGTTCTTCTAACAGTGCATGGGACTCTGTAAGTTGTAGGTCATGACCCTCATTGTTCTTTTCCAAAAGAACGGAATATCTACTTGGCTTCTCATTGACTGTGCATGCTTACTTTTTTCCAACATAGACTATGATTCAACAATTTAGTGTGTCAGTCAGTTCTGTTGTTTTAGGCAAGGGTTATAAATATATCTATGATGATGGAAGGATTTTCTAAAAGAAAATCTATTTCTGTGTTCCAGCTTCGCCCAGCCTATATTCTGTATTAGGTTCTTACTCTTTAGCATTTTATCTCATCCTTATTCTTCTTCCCTAATGGAAAAATATCCCATTTTAGACTAGAGATGGAAATGGTAAATAGAATTTGTTTTTTCAGAATTGCACAGAACACAGGAATAAAGACAAAAAATACAAAAATCGTATATATGCTTCAAAGCCTCAGTTTCCCATTGGGAAAACGAGTTCAATGACATTAGCCACCTACTTCAAAGACTTGTTGGGAGGATTGATTAGGTAATTACCCAACACTTTGATCTTCTTCTATATACATTAAAAGCCAACTAACGATTTAGAAGTCTATCTCTCAGTCTTTTATGGCCACAGTCCGGATTTCATTTACAGCCACGGAGCTGTATTCAGTGAGGTTTTAGAGATTTTCATCAAAAGTAAACTGAAAGTTACTTTTAAAAGCCTAACTTATAACCATATCTGGACATAAGGGGATGCCATAAGTTGGTCATGAAAAGAGATTAATCTCCAGACCTTCAAGCCTGAGACTAAAAGACATTCAAACTCCTTTCAAAATCAGCCAGCTGACTGCAATGACTCAAACCATATGGACAGTATAAAAATTGACTTAGAAAAAAATAAAAACATAGTGATACATTTTTATTCTTTGGTACCAAGAGAAGGTACATTAATATTCTTTTCCTCTTAAAGATCATCTTATAGCAATTCTGAACTAAAAGTATTTGCTTGATGACTCTGGTGTGTTCTCTTGTCCTTTGTCTATAAGAGTTCTGTGCGTATATGAAGGGAAGTGGAAATTCTGGGTTTATTTTCTGCAGAAAAACATGCTATCCCTTTATGTTTTAGCCATAGAGAACAGGAATGTTAGCTTTTTTTTTTTTTTTTTAAATAGATGCTTAATCCAAAGGCAGTATGTTTTGGCGGGTTTTTTTGTTTTTGGTACCAGGGATCAAACTCAGGTCCTTGTGCTTGCGCAGCAGGCGGTGAAACCACTGAGCTAAATCCCCAGCCCTAGGCATGTTAGCTTTGGGCACAGGGTCATGAGAAAAAGAAAGAAGAGGACTCAGAACCATTTGGCTGAGACACAATGAAGTTACTCAATCCTTCTTAGTTTCAGTTTGTTCATCTATGAATGGAAATCTTAATAACTACTTTGCTACTTCAAAGGCTTTAGCTTTTCTTACCTTATTTTTATAGCTTCATGCTCTTCTTTTGTAGTTTTGGCGTGACCCTCCCTCTTTCCATTTCCTATTTAGAATCTGGTTTTAAAGGGAGCCCTTACAGCCATGTTGGTTTGTGTAGCTGGCTAGGATCATATTTTCAGAATTGCATTTCTAAGTCTGCTGCCATTCCTTCCTGAGTCACCCCATATTCCAGAAGGTCTGATCATAGAAACATATATTTTCTTGCCTGTGTGAACATTAACTGGCTCCTCTTCTGGTGCTCTGCAACTGTGTTGAATGCATAATAGGAGGAATCTGATTTCCTACGGTATGAACTAAACCCAAAATTTCATTCCTTGACTTTAAAGCTCTTAGAAGTTTATTACATTCACTCCTTCCTAAGGTCTCCATCTCTTTTGCTTTACAAGAATGAAGTTCAGGTAAGAGGTTTTCTGGTTAGCTTCTTCCGTCTTGAAAATCAATGAAATTGGAGGCAAGGAAGTAAAAAAATGTATCAGATGAGAGTCCCAAGAATAATATGCCCCAATTATTGAAATCTGTCCTTCATTACACAGCTCCTTACATCAGTACTTCCTACTCTTAACTAGTTATAAAAATTACGTAGACAGATTATTAATAAGAGATATCCAAGACCTTTCCCAAATGTACTGGATCTGAACCCCCAGGAAGTTAAACTGAAACATCTACATTTAAAAAAATATTTCTGCAGGTACGTTTTTTATCAAGGCAGGACTTGGAGCCACTATCTTGGAAAAGTCGTCCTTTCTACCTGAACAGAAATCTTCCTGTGTTATTCAACATAGAAACTACAGAGGGTCCTTCTTGCAATGTGCAAGGCAGATTCTGGAAAAGATTTGCCTTTGAATGAATTCATGACTGTCATAAAAGAATCACATTCATAGAGATTGCACTAATTTTCTAGGGCTGTCATAGCAACATAATACAAACTGAGTATTTAATACCACATGGTTCTGGAGAGTAAAAGACTAAGATCAAAGTACCAACAGGTCTGTGCCCACTCTGAAGGCTCTAGTGTAAGTCTCCTAATTTACAGTTCTTGCAGCAGCACAACTCCACTCTCCACATAGCACCTCCCTGATTGTGTGCATATCAGTCTAAATAGCAAAAATCACAAAAGAAAAAAGTGGAGGGATTTGTTTCATATGTGTGTACCTTGCTATCATTTTAGCTGTTGGAGTGAAAATAGGAAATAAATTCTTGGCCATAAGGAAAAAAAGGGCAAGATGGTACCTTCAAAAAACCGAAGGTCTCAGAGGGAAGACAATTTCTGTAGACAAGATATAACAAGAGGAATGCCAAGAGACAGGCTGATGGATGCATTAGAGATTTACAATATAATTGACAGGAAATTATAGCTTGAGCTGAAATGACAAGTCATTAAATGAATAGCAGAGAAAATAAACCAAAAATGATATTCCTTGGAGACAAATAACCCAGTAGACATTACCAAGAACTGCTAAGAAATGTGCATATGGGAAAGTAAAAGAGCTTCAAAGCAGCATTTGTGGTGACAAATGGTGACAAACATTGAAGGACACCTTCAACTGGAAAAAGAGAAAGCTATGCACTTCAGCATGTTAGGATGGGGGCACACAAGGAGGTGCACAGCAAAACCTGCCTGGAAGACAATAGGAGAGCATGTGGACCAAACATGAGGACTCACTCTGCTGACACACAAACCTGTGCAGCCTATGGGGTTTCATCTGGTTGCCTTGGTAAAACCAAGTTAGTATTCTAACTCAAAATACTAACATTCCACCATCTTAAACACTCTAACAAACTGCTAATCAAATAGAATTTTTTTTTCTTGTAACAAATGTATTCTAAAATAGCAGGAAAACTTTTGTCATATATAATTGATTAAAAACCACAGCAAATTCTATCACCAAAAATTAAGAATATACAATAAGCTGTAATTTCCTAAACCATTTTGATGAGCACGCATATGATATTTTGCAAATCAAGAACTGAAAATCTGGCTGTGTTGCTTCTATGAAAGACAGCTAAGAACCAAAACATTCACACAGAAGTCCTTCAATGAGACCAAAGAGGTGTTGCCAATGTGTACCATTAAATCTGACGTGATTTCCTCTTAGCAGAGGGTCTCTTAAGTCTGAATCTGTTTGCACATAGCCAGAGTATGTTGGATTATCTGGTTTCCCATCTAGTGTTAGTTGAAGAACAAGTGATTGAAAGGTCACTGTGTCAGTTCAGGATGACACATTAATAGCTGCAGGAAGTAGCAGCAGACATAGAAATGATGAAAATAAAACTCAAGAACATGAGGCACAACAATGTTCTGAAGATGTTTAATAAAGGGAAACAGCTCTATGCATCTCAATTGTTCCCAGATAATCTTTGAATTGCAGTATTCTGTCATAACAGATGACTATAATGATGACCCTGAGCCATCAAGAAAAATATAAATTTGGTTCCAGATGCAGCATTTAAGGTGGCAAGAAAATGTGCAATAAAATTTTAGAAAGATTTTCATCCAAATGATTATTTTTTATTTTAGTGCTTAAAGAAATGGAGCCTTGCTATTCAAAAATAAGCTCTAAAAATTATGCATTCTTTGCAGTATTCATAAAACATCATATTCTGCAGTCCTGATTTGCCTACTAAATACTAGACTCATATTTCAGCAAGTTTCTCAAACATCTTTGCTTAATTGTCTCACCCATTCTTCTTGTTACCATCCTGAACTGGAGTTATATCCATTCCCAAAATTTCTCCCACTACCAGTTGAGTGTCACTATCCAAGCTACTATCCACATCAAAAATCTTGAACCTGATCTTGATAATTCTTTCTGCTTCTCCCTTACATTTAATTAATCAGTCAATTTTTTTTCTTAGTCTGGAAGTCTGCTTTGTGTCTATGCACCTCTTTCTTACTCCAGTATCTTTGTGTGAATTCACAGTATTTCAGTATTTCCAAAAACGCTCTGTTACAGTCACACCAATCAGACTATTTTTCATTTGCAATGGTTTGGATCCATCCCTTCCAAAATTCAGGTGCTAAAACTTAATGGTCAATGTGATGATATCAAGAATTGGGGTGATTAAGAGGTGATTAGGCCATTATGACTCCTCCTCCATAAATAGTACCAAAGTGCTCATAAAAGAAGCTTCCTGTAGCATCTTGCCTTTCTGCCTTCCACTCTGTGAGGACACAGCAGTCCTCTGTCTGGACTATGCAGTGCCATCTTGGAAACAGAGAGCAGCCTTCCCCAGACAAGTGAACCTGCTGCTACCTTGATCTTGGATTCCCAAGCCTCTAGAAGTGTCAATAATAATAGTCTGTTCTTCATAGATTATTCACTCTCATGTATTTTTTTATACCCACACAAGTAGACTAGGCACCATTCCATTTTATTCTTTGATGTCTTTCTTCTGGGCTGCTTAGAATGCACCAAGAGCCCTCTTATTTAGGTAACTCATTTCATATGCACATGAATCTCATCCTTTCCTACAAGACACTGAAATATTTGAGGCTAGGAACCATTTTTAGGTACTTAACAAATATCTCTTGACGTATTTATTAAGCAACTAATATCTGTCAGACACTTTTCTAGACAGTGGAATTACAGCAGTATATAAGATAAGCCCTACATTTTTGGAAAGCACTGTATGGGGAATTAAATTACCTTTATAGAATGCTCAATCATTACAGTGCTTCTGTATCTGTTATGGCTTATGTCTAGATGTCCCCCAAAGCCTCAGGCAGGTGGAGCTTTTTCAGAGGTGGTTGGATCTAGAGTGTGTGACACTGGGATTGATTCACTAGGATCAAGGGCACTAGGATTAAGGGTGTGAGCGCTACCTACCCTAAGTAGACTGGATAACATACAAGGGATAGAAAGAGCTGTGGTTGTCCCTTGTTGTTTTGTTCCCTTCCGCCCAGCATGAACTCTTTCCCTTCTTTGATTCCTGTCTGCTATTCCACCCTGCCTTGGAGGCAGCCGATTAAGGACTGAAACCTCTGCAAACTTTGAGCCAAGTAAACCTTTCCCCCTTTAACAGTGGGTGTCAGGTATTTTGTCTCTGAGAAAAGTAACTAAGACAGTATGTATTACTGATTTTAATAAACATGGTGTGTGAGCAATTTATAAGGTTAAATACTTTATACATATCTTTGGAGAATACAGTTTTTCCCCCACTGAATCGTGCAGTTTGTCCCACACAACAGATTTCTCATAGGTTTCCTTATATTATTGGTATGATGACAAAGACAAGTTTCACTGATGTCATGGAATTTTCCCACATTTGTTTCAGTAAGATGTGACAGGGGTATTAAGTTTTTAAACTTGGTTTAGTATTCTTTCCATTCCCTCTTCTTGACTGACTGCATATTGATCAGAGAATATTTGATCAAATATGAAAATCTTAATGCAGAGGAAAGCAAACACTCAGTAAACAGAAACCACCTTTGAGTTTTTGAACTATGGACAGGTGTCAGCCAAGCCACCTGCAAAAGGAAAACTATATGAGTGAGTTATAGGTGAGAGTCATATGGCCTACCTGAAGGGTTGATTACAAGGGAGTTGATGAAGGCATTACTTTTAAAGAAGAAAAGGTCAAAGCGGCCAACAGGAGTCTATAGAGCATCAGAGACTGAATATAGTGGGAAACTGTTATCAACTGAAGCTTGAGGGACAGGGGGGAAAATGATGTTACTGGCACCCAGAAAAAGTTGTAGCAAAAGAAGAACTGTCACCTAGGAGCAGTAGTCTACACACAAAAAGGAATATGCTCACTGTCAATGCCATGACCCAGCAGAAGAGTGCAGATTGAGAAATATTAGTAGCCTCCCTCATCTTTCCTGCTATCTATTGCCAGTTATCCCCATTAACAGAATCCAAGTATAAGCCAGAAAAGTGGGCCAAAGCACTGTACTTCAGGAGGCCAGACTGGCAGAGACCAGGAAGAAAGGGGTAAAGAATTGACCTGGAAGAAAAATGACAATGACCACCAGAGAAACTCATCTACGTGCTGGAGAAAAGAAGCATGTCACTCTTCTCTAATTCTTGGAATTACTAGGGTCACAGGACTGTGTTATTTAGTGGCTTCCCACTAAAATGAATTGTGTCTGGTTTATGATCCTGGGCCTTGGGATTCACCCAAGCAATGTTCTGCACTCAACAGCAAGTACTATAAACAGGCAAACTAATTTCTCCAAGCCACAATTCCATCATCTGATAGATGAGGGAAATAACAGCATCTATCTCATAGAATTTTATAAAGAATTAAATGAGACACAGGAAATTAAGTTCTAGCACATAGGATAAGTGTTCAATGCATATGTATGATTTTAATATCTCATTAAAAAGAACAGATACCTCCAAAAAATCATTTCCTGATAGAACAGCTGTATTAAGTACAAAAAGTAACTTGAAAATCTAAAGAATTTAGTTATTATGATATTATTTTTATGAATTTTTATTTATTAGATCAGGATTTTTAATCATTTCTGTACCATGACTTTGTCAAGCTAATGAAACTTGTAAAAAGTAACACTGTATATCCTAAGAATACAGGAGGATAATGCAAAAATACAGAAATAAAATTCATAAGATTTTAAATGAAAACAATTTTGGAATTTATATATGTATGCACAAAGTAATTAGAAATATTTAAACAACAAACATGATATTGTAGTGCATATTTTCTTAGTAATACATTACAAAATAAAATCTAGTATAATCCACTAAGAATTTTGAAATAGCAACAAGATAAAATTTCTAGCTATCAACAATAATTATAATTAACATTTCTGTGATTTTCATTGATGCCACAGATATGTGTACTACTGCTGGAATTTGCTGCTTTACATTCACAATTGAGGAAATTAGTGATTAGAAGGTAGTAAGATGTTAGTGAAAATACGATAGATCTTTTTCCTACCCATGCTCTCTAAGCACATTGTTTTCTTACTATAAAATGCTCAGGGTCTGTAGAACCCTGCCAAGAGCCTCACACAATGTCTAGTGAGCAGTCCACAGTCTAAATATTTGTTAAACTAAACACAACAAAGGACATATACATAAGATACAAAGTATTAAAAATTTCTTGCAGATAATGAATTGCTCTTTTGGGGAGGAGGGGGGGTACCAGGGATCAAACTTGGGATCTTGTACTTGGAAGGCAGGTGGCGACACCACCGAGCTAAATCCCTAGCCTGATAGTGAATTCCTCTTAATAAAACACTATTGTACTTATGCAAGCAATATTTTGTTAGCTTTCATTTACAACCAAGTGTGGATGTGAAATGCTGTGTGTACAAGAGAAACAGCTATATGATTTCTGCTGCAGTCACAAGAATTTATTGGAGACATGAGGAAAAACTACAGTGCTAAGGAATTTCCATCTTCAACTTGATAGTAAAGGAAAAGATAAATTAAGAATATAATAATTGCATGTATATATGTTTATATATAATTTATTTTCTAGGAAATAGAAAAATTCTCAGAAGTTATCAAGTGACCCCAATAGTCAATGAAAAAATAAAATCAACATGATTTAGAATACCTGGCATCCAGTCTCTGAGGATACGTTTTTCCTGAGAAAGAAAAAGTATGACTTTAAAGATAATACCACACTCCACCTATGATATAAGAAATTATCAAGCCACAGAAAAAAAATATTGCTTAGAAGGTGGTGATGAAATGAGAATTTTTCAGCCCTTACTTATGAGATTGTAACTTGCAATGACCATTCGGGAAATAATTTGGCAATAGGCATCAAAACCTTAGAGTACTAGCTTTGAGTACATTATCTCATTTAATAATGATGAAAACCCTGTGAAGCAAATGTGAGTATGCCCGTTTTATCAATGAGGACTCAAAGGCTCTCTGAAATTAAGTTGTCCAAGCCGTAGAGCTAGTGAGAAGCAGAAACAAGAATCCAATGCATCTGTCTAACAACACAGCCTGTGTTTGCCCACCACCACATATCACCTAACTTTGATCTTCTTGCAGTTAGATCTTTGCTAATCTGATCTAATACAATAATTTAAATACAAATGGCTGCAGGTATCAAGACATTTATTGCAACATTGTGAATACTGCTAAAGACAAGTTTAAAATTCAAAAATAGAAGAAAAGTTAGGGGAATTATCTGAATTACTTTTGTAATTAGTCTGTAGCTATTTAAAATTCTATTGTAAAATGCTGATAATTACATGGAAAATGCCTATGGTGCTATTGCATTGAGAATAAAATAGTGTGATTGCAACTATAAGAAGTTTTTAAAATAATTATGCATGAGGACTTAAAAGAATACATATAAAGGTTAAATATATTATGAGTGGTAAGCTTTGAGTAATTTTTGTCTTTTGTTTCTGCTTGACTAGATTTCCACATTTTCTGCAGTGGGAATCTACAACATTTGTGATAGGGAAAATATAAATTTATTTTTGAAAGCTGAGAATAGGAATTAAATGAGATAACTGACATACTTATATTGCATGTGAGATTATATTTCACAATACTATATATCTTAATACTGTTCCATCATAACAAAGATTTCACCTCTAAAGTCTTTGTTAAAGTGTTTTAGGAGGTAAATTCATCTACTTTGATATGTTCTCAGGAATAGGAATAATGACCTTCTGCGGAACCCAGAACAACCATATAAGAAGAAAGTTCTCAATTTTCTCCTGGATTTGGAAACTTACCAGTTAGATTTGTGATTGGGAGCAGTCATGAAACCTTATATACACATGTTTATTGCCATTAAATTGTTATTATTTAACATGGCTACCAAAAATCCTGGATGGGCAAACCATTCTGGAGTTACATAGAGTCTTGTCTGAGATATTCAACTTGATGCATTTAATTATAGCCACCTCTTACTAAACAACAAAACAAAAGTATTTGCCTGACAGAAGAGGAAACAATAATACAATTAAAATTATGTAGGAGTAAAAGTTTAGAGTGGGAAAATGGTCAGAGGAGATAGGCAAACATTCCAATAAGAGGGTCTTGATGGCCAAGCAAATAGCTGACCCCACATTTCCCAGCAGCCAGTGCGAAGCTGGTTGCACACATGTGATCCCTCAGACAGAAGGGGTCTGCTCAGTCCCTCCAAGGACATAAAGATTTTTCCAGAAACCAGCTCTGAGGGTTTTTTCCCCCTGGGTGAGACATATGCAGAATTGAATGATTTAATGGGCAATGCTCATGTGTAAATTTTCACAGCAAATGAAGAGGTAGCTTGCACACAGCTACTTTTTATGGTGACTTTTGTAAAAGTCAAAGATTTCACATAAATCCAGAAGTCAGTGAAGGCAACTTTGTAAGGATTCAGGCAATGCTGATCAAGACTGATTTTTCTGTTGTCTCTTTTCCCCTGTTCCCTTCATTTATCCTTTTCCTATTTTCTTCCTTCTTCTCTCCTTCCCCTTTTTAAAATCATTTGGTGGCAGCCACAGAAAGTAGCAAACCATGTGAGCTCTTGGATCAGGTGACTCAGATTAAATTATGTTTTCACACCTGCTCATCATCTACCCTGTGCAAGTTACTTATTCTCTCCGAGTCTGTGTCTCTGCTTTCTTATCTGTACAGTGGGGTTAAATCAGACCTACCTTACAGGGTTTTCGTGATGACTACATTAGAGAATGCCTGCAAAGTGCTTACAATAATGCCTAGTAAGTACATGATAGGAACCATGTAAAAATTATTGTAGTTACAGCAATTATAATAATTTTTTAATCACTGCATTCATTCATTTGGCAATCAATTTTGAGTAATTATTATGTGGCAGATAATGTGATAAGTGTTGTGTGTTTAGAAATGAATCATGTTCGCCAACCTCAAGAAATTTACAATGACTAGTAGGGACAGATATCTAATCACATAACTCTAAACAAGTTAAAATTATTATAAATAATTATAAAAGGGGCCCCAATCCCAGTTTGGTAGTGAGCAAAAAAGGAGTTGAGGAAATCTTTGTGGAGAATGTGATGTCTGGCAAATCCAAGGCAGCAAACACATCCAGTACTGTACTCTCTGCCAGGCATTGTTTGAGGCAGTTGCATGCTGTGATTTAATCCTTTTAATCAAACTGTGATTTTTTTCTAAATTTTTATTAGTACATGTTTGCAACAGAGACTGTTTACTTTCAGCTTGGGGATTTGATTCATATATATGTAGGATCTTGATCATTTTTACTCCTCCTTCTTCCCCAAAACCCCATCCTATCTCTAGTCTACCTCCCTGTTTCTTACCATGGTATTTAGATATTTATTTCTTTTTTTTTTAATTAAATTCTTTTATTGGTACATTGTAGGTATACAACACACTTACATTTCTCATTGGGAATTGTACCTTTACATAATGCATCTTGGTACTTATTTTTTCCCCATTCCTAGCCCTCCCTTCATGCCCTCCACCCTTCCCTATTTACAAAGACTTTATTTCCATTTTTTCCATTTCTCATCATTTTTCCTTTCCCTTCTTTCCTTTCCCCTGCCCCTCCCACTACCCAATGTACCATTGATTAGAATGAATAATCGATAATGCAAAATATTTCTTTTACTAATAGGGAAGATGAGGCATGGAGAAATTAAGTAACTTGGCTAAAGGTCCAGAGCTAAAAAGTGACCAAGCTGAGGACCACGATGTTAGTCACTGTAACTGTGCCCCTGGGGTTTCAACTCCAGCAGAGCAAAGCCTGTGTCTGCACACAAGGTGCATAGCACAGGGCCCGGATGAAGCCGAGAATGACCCTGAGGATGACTGGAAAGTAAGCTGGAAGGCAGGAGCTCCCACAGCAGGCCCTCAGGGCTGCGGCCCGAGAAGGAGTAGCACCCCAGGTGTGGGGATTGACAGATCATGAGGAGTCCTGTACCCCAAGCTACAGAATATGGCCTTTATCCTCTTCCAACTGAAAATGACCACACGGGAGCTTGAAACCCACCAGTCGAGGAAAAATTTTGCTGTGTATGGCTCTGATAAAGTGACTAATTATCTCTACATTTTAATTTCATGAGGGGAAAATGGGGCCAAACAATGTTCATTACAGGGCAAGTAGTGATGCATGTATACATGTTACAGACATGATACCCACTGGACAACAAATGATGGTGATTCTTTCAAATCACATCATTGGCAGGTTGACTAGAGAAATAGAGAGCTCCTATGCATTCCCAAGGTTACCCATTTTCAAGGTTAGATGAAGGGCAAATATTGGACATTCTATATAGAGTTAGGCCTACACTAAGTGGGTAAAACTCTCATGAGGCTAAAATCTACCCTTGACATTTCCTGAGGAAGTTGCCGATAGATCATCTCTCAGCAAGTTCAACTTTCAAACATTGAAATATATCACTGTTGCTTCTCTTGGTGGAAATGTATTTATCTCTGTCTTCTTGTTCATGTGTCTCTTTCTTTGTGTCAGTCCCTATTGAATGAGTGTTGTTGAATTTGCATGCATTGAATGAACTTATTAATCCTTCTTATGTAGGCCAAGTATGTGGGGGGAAAGAAACCATTATATGATTCTCCCATTAAGAGGAAAAAGAAAAAAGAAAATCTCTGAAGATGATAACCTATCACTACTGAGTCAAAATATAGACCTTCACATTCAAATGTTACATGTTTAAGTGAACTAATAAAATATATTTTATGAGTAGTGTCATAAATTCCTAGGGCTTATTCATTGTACAGAAGACAAAACACACTCAGAAAAGGGAAATGGCTTATTAAAAGGAGCAGAGTTCATAGCATCATGGTTAAAAACAGGTATCCTGCCATGAAATGTGGGACTTTCTGCCCCACCCCTTTTCCCAAAAGCACTGCTACCTCACAGTGGGAAGAGGTATAGGTACAAAGACCCAGGGCATCTCATCAAACCTTCTTAGAGTGATGAGTGAGGAAGACTGCAGCAATACTAAAGTAGGGAAGAAAGTGAGAGAAATTCTAATACAACTATTCAATAGACTAAGATTTCCCTCCCAACAAAAGCCTTCATCAGAAAGAAAAAAAAAAAGGATCTTACATTTAAGAACCAAACTCGCCAAATTGCTAGAAATCACCACCACACTTTTCTACAATGAACCTGAAGCAATGAAAACAACTGAGGTGAGGTATATAAATAAAGAGAGAATACTGCAGGAAGACTGTGATAAATGGACACAGGAGAGTTGGATGTAGCTGAGACAGGAAAAGTTCTATTACTCCTATCTTACCAAAGAAATTCCTGAAGACAGATGGACCTTTAGAAAGATTTTAATGCCTTAAAATCTGATGCACTTTTCAAAAGGTTCTTTCGGGAAAAAACAGAGCGTTGTAAAGTTCCTTATGTGGTAGTCACAATGAGGCTGATTGTTGAAAAGTAGGGATTCTGGGATATCCTTAGTCATCCAGATTACAAAGCATAGCAATTTGTTTCTAGAGAAAGAAAAACAGTAATGATAAATTCAGAGTAGTAGCCCTTCATTTGTTGGGATGCTGCCTTGCTTTGGGGTCATGTTCACCCCACTGGCCCAGTTGTGCTACTAGTAGCAAAGCAGGATTTAAAACCTGGTCTAAAATCTTCAACTATTTCCTCCACACAATACTGTAAAACAAACAAATGGTTTCAGAGGAAATAAGACAGCTTATATAAGAAGCTAGGGAAATAAATGTGCCAGCAGAGAAACAAAAATTAATAAATAAATGAAACCTCTTATCTGAAAAGAGTACAAGATTGAAATGCTATACAAGGAAAAAAAAAAAGGCATTTGTCCCTTAGGGGAAATTTTTGTTTCATGATTATTTAAAATACACATAGAGTTTTTTAGGCTCCTGAGTCTTAGTACCCAAAGGATAATCCATCCCCACTGTATCAGAGGGTGATATTGACTTGTCACTCCTTTCATATGTGAGTCAGCTTCTGGGCCTCTGTCTGTGGCTTATGTTTTCTGGTTCCAGTCCCAGATGAATAATTGCCCCCTTCTTGGAGCATACACTTAACATAGCAGAAGTAAAATAGAGAGAGCATTGGAGGAAACTTGAGATCCCAATCAAGTCTTCCACTAGGATATGGCCTACATTTAATGTGCTCAGATTGATTGGGTCATCTTGACAGAGCATGAGGTGAACTCTCCCACAGAAAGGGCCACGGCAGAGGCTGAAGATGTATGAACGTAGAAATGGGAGTCATAAACAGTTGGGTGCAAAATACAATCTATTGCAGTCTATTCACACAATCACAAATGTTGGCTTCCTTACCAAAACCAAAACTCACTCGATCTCTACCCATAGAATCTGCTCTAAAAGTCTCACCCAATCACCATTATGCGGCGATTTTTTGCCTCACTTGATCTGTAATATGCACGGATGTGGCTCCACTTAATTCTACTCATATATGTAAAGCACACATACAAGAAAGGGAGATCAACAGCAAAACATCACTCATTCAGAAAGAAGAAGAACCAGGCATTGGTCCGAAGGAATCTTGAAGCCTCAAAGGTCCTTTTTGCATAATGCTCCTTGATTCCAGCAGAATAAGAATATACTCTGAACCTTTTCTGGACCCAATGGGGAAGCACAGAATGAAAGGTCATTTGATGCTTTGGACAGTAACAATCTGTCTAAATACAGACCCACCTCAGTTCATACCTCAGTTCTCTTGGAAAATAATTCTGTTTTCAAACAAAAGCACTCGGCAAAATTTTGCTTCCATCACAAACTCCATATAGGTGACAAACACAACTGCGGCCATCTTCCCCACACAAACACAAATGTGGCCATCTTCCCCAATATCATAAAACAAACTAAGTTCATGAACTGAGGTACCACTGTACGGTATCCAGGCTGTCTGTAATTTTGACACTTCAACTTTTTGATAATTTTTGCTTCTGTTGTTGTCTCCGGCCATCTTCGTGTGTTGAGAGTCACACTCTCAATTCTGCTCCAGACAATTATGTTTCTAGAGAGAGGGCTAATCAGGACTCCATGGGACCTTCTCAGTCTCCTTTTCTCCCTCAGTCATTTTATCCTTTAAAGGGCTTGCCTTCTTACCTCTTAACTCATTAGGAGGTTTTGACAGAAATATGACAGCCATACTCTTGATTCAGGCTTTGCCCCTGGGAAGGCTTCTAATTTGCCTTTGTTGTTCAAGTCATTTTTCAAATTTATCTTTTACTGGTTGGAAATGAGAGACAGTTGTTTCTTTCAGTTCTGAAAAAATCCCCTTTTCTTCTTCCTTTCACCCCCATTTCAAAATAGATAACCATTTTATGAACTCATTTCATTTTAGAGTGTCTTGATAAATGCAGTTGATTGTAACCAAGGAGTATTCATCGGCTCTTGTTTTGCAGCATCCTTCCAAAAGTCACAAGGTCACTCAGCAGGTGATTTGCCTGCCCAGTTATGACAAAAGACAGCTTTTCCAAGTGTTTTGCCTTTTCGTGGTACAGGCTTTGATTTTTCTAACCTCCAATAATAATTCCTAGATTCAATGTCACCTTTGCATTTGGTTGTTATTGTTGATATCATTACAGTGGCACTTGAATTCTGGTGCTAATTTATTTACCAATCAGCTTTGCTGCAGTAAGAAACAACACCAATATGTTAGTGGCCTAAAACAGTGAAATATGCATTTCTCATTGGTTTATATCTCAATGGCTATGGGTGGATTGCTACAGCTCTATTATATGACTCTTTTTATTTGAGGCCCCAGCATAAAAGCAGCCATTTGTTGGGGACATGCCATCCTTAGGGCAAAGGAGAAAGAGCCAGATTTCTCACCAATTGAAAGGCCTCTTAAAGCTTCTGCTGTACTGTGCTCAGATCACTGCTGCTCACCATCTACCGTCTAAAACATAAAACAAGGCCGTGTTCAACTTTAGAGGCATGGAAATGTATATGTCACATGTGGAGGCAAGGGTCAGAGCCTAACAGGGAAGCCTAACAATCCTCTTCCGAGGAAAGGGGCTGCAGAGTGAAGAATCGTGTATTCCGTCACATCCTATGATACTGCCATGGGCCCAATATTTGTGTTCCCTCAAAACTCCTACATCCAAGCCCTAACTGTCAGTGTGATGGTATTTTAAAATGGGCCACACGGCAAGTAATTAGGGTCAGATAAGGTCGGGGGATAAACTGCATGATAGGTTAGAAGAAAACAGAGAGCCGTAGTATATATGTATATATTCATATTCTCTCTCTCTCTCTCTCTCTCTCTCTCTCTTTCTCTCTCTCTCTCTCTTTCTGCAAGCCAGACAGAGGACCCTCACTAGGAACTAAATCGTCCAGCACTTTGATCTTGGATTTTCCACCATAGCAATAAATGATTGTTGTTTCAGCAGCCAGCTTATGGTATTTTGTTACAGCAGCCAAGTAAACTAATATATCAGCCAATGTTCTATTCTATTCTACATGATATGGGCCAGGGATTTAGCTCAGTGGTTCCACTGCCTGCCTCACAAGCGCTAGGACCCAAGTTCGATCTCCGGTACCAAAAAAAAAAATTAAGTTCTATTCTACATGATATATCATGTCACATCCATGTTCAGCTCTAAGCAAGTCCACCATATTGTTTGAGAAAGATTTTTATTTATAGATTGTTCCAGCAATATTCCCAACTCTCTGTCTTCAGGCCTTTTCTAGTTGCCTCCCTCCTTGACTCTGGGCTTGGCTATCTGACCATTGGGAAATGAGAAAGGCTGACAAATAAAACACAAAAAAAAGGTTTCAAAAGTATATACTTATGCGGCCTCTCTGGATGCTGGAGAAACTTCTACCACTGCACGAACAAGTCCATCTTTGCCTTGTGGATGATGCGAGGTCACATGGGATAGAGTCCCAGCCGCCCCTGCTACCCCTAACCAGAAGCCCCAGGCCTATGAATGAGACCATCCTCAGAGCACCCAGGGCTGGCCTGGCTGCCCTAGACCAGAAGATCCAGAGAATAATTATGAGAAATAATAAATATGTGCTGTTTTAATCCTTGACATTCTGGTATAACTTATTGTTACATAGGAAGACCTTACTATTACAGCAGATGTTTTTCAGGTCTTGGTTTCCTGCTCCTGTTATCTTGCCTTGGTTTCCCAGAGAGATGTTATGCCTCACATCAAATACCAAATATCTGATGTCATTTATACAATTCTGGTGATGACAGCAAGAAGGAAAAAAAAGGAAGCCCTGTGAATTGTTCCCTTTACTTCATTAAGGCATTCGTTCAAATGTTACAGTCTCAAAGAGTCCATCCAAACATCAACAATACCAAAAAACAAAAACTTAACCCATGTCATTTACATTCCCTAACTTTTATTCTACATTATTTTTCTTTACAGTATATAGCACTATGTATGTAAATTTCAAAGGTGTCTATCTGTATGGTATGTGATGGTTAATTTTAAACATCACAACTTGGCTAAAATATGGGGTCCAGATGCTTATTCAAACTCTACTCTAGTTGTTGCTGGGAAACCATTTAGTAGATATGAATAACTTTTTAAATAATTTGACTTTAAAGTGGATTATCCTCTATAATGGCAATGGGACTCACTCACCTAATCAAGCAAACCTGAGCTTTATTTGCTAGAGAAGAAGGAATTTAGCTTCAATTCTGTAACATAGAAATTTTGCACTCTGCTGGTCTGCCCCAGAGATTTCAGACCTGTCAGCTTCAACCACCGAATGAGACTTTTCCTTCAATTCCATCTTTAAATAGATAAAGATAGATAGATAGATAGATAGATAGATAGATAGATAGATAGAAGCATATAAGCATCACATATGTAATTCTATATGTGTGACTTTTCTCCATGTCTGCATATAATGCTGTGTTTCTCTAAAGAACTGAGATGCATATGCCTAGATATTTCGAATATATACAATGTTATGATATAAACTTTATATCTCTATTTTCTGCATTTCCTATAGGACCATAAACTCTATGATGGGAGATGTTTACTCTACATCCTACATCCTATTAAAATGACAAGCACTCCATAGATACTCAATAATATTTTTGAATATATTTGTATGATCATGTAAAGCTCGTATCGATATAATTCTATAGTGGGAATGCCCTGAATTCCTTTTATACATACACAGATTTATCAGCATGCAACAAGCATGAAGCTGATTTATTGCTCTTTCACTATGAGAAATAAAGGAGAAGTAGGAAGACATCTCTGAAACTATAGGGAGAGTAACAAAGATAATAGGATTTTTGTTGAGTTACAAACAGTAACAAAACTAAGACTTCTTTGTTTCTTACCAAGGGATACAACATTTGTTGTTTTGATAATTACATTTGAAACTCATGCTTTATTTTGTTACAAGGTAACTCAAACCAAATATTGCACCTTGTCCTTTGCATAGGAATTGTCCAACTTGACATATACACTACAGCTTGATGAAATGCAGTAGCGAGTGAAAGGCTCTGCAAAGAAAAAAGGAGTGGAGGGGTGTGTGTGTGTGTGTGTGTGTGTGTGTGTGTGTGTTTGTATGTGTGTGTATGTGTGTTACTTAGGATGCAAGATATTGCAACCTATGAAGGAAGCACAGTGCTGGGAGTTTTGTTAAATGGTGCTTATAAAGCTGCATGAGTAATATATTTCAGTAATTTCCCTAAATGTAGAAGCCCTAGAGTCTGAGTGTGTTCCCTAATAAATTGCCAATCCATCATTCCATATAAGAATATATTCATTTATTCACAGGTGTGTTTTGCAAATTATCTCTTTAGATAGGGATACATAAGATTTAGAGCTTCCTCTTTTCAGAAGGGTAAACATATTAAAGAAAGAAGATTTGAAAAATAGATGAAATTGAGGAACTCTGGTCAACAGAAACGTAGAGTGCCTTAATGGACTAATACATTAGTATTAGGAAAGTAACCATGTACAAATCTACAGAATTTTTCATATAACTTTCATATGGTTAAGACTTCCTGAAGCCAATTCATAGATTTCCTCTTATAGTAACAAGAGTCCTGGTTGAGTCACTGAATTGGAGTCACTAAGATCCATATATTGGATGAATACATAAATACTTCTGGTGATAATTTTTATTTTCTAGCTCCTCTTTATCAACATGAGTTCTGTCATTACTCAACTCATGATATAGTCTCTTTCTAAGAAATTCCACCAATCCAATGATTCAAATATTACCTTTTCCAAATCTATATTTCCAATCTAGGCTCTTTTAACCTCTAGTTGCCCACATGTACAACTAGGGATAAAACACCATAAATGCCTTGAATTTTTCTCTCCAAGAGAGATGTTCATCCTTCATCTCATTAAATAATGCTGATTTCTGTTCTTAGATAATCACATAAACCTAGGCAATGTCCTTGGTACTTTCTGCTCCTTCAACCTCCCTCCACCAACAACAGCAAGTTTTACTGGCTCTAACTTCAAATCATGATTCAAATTTGCCTACTCCTCCCCATCTTAAGGTCACTGCCTTCTTCCAAGACACCATCATCTCTTAGAGTTCCCTCATGCTTCCTAAACGTTACCTCATACCCACTCTAAGCTCCCTCCATATCACCTACCACAAAGTTGCTGAAAGTATCTTTGTAAAATCCAAAACAGGGGATACCTATCACCTTCATGCATTCAATATTTGCTCATAAACTTAGGTATTATACCCAAAACTTTGGCATGACATTCAAGTCCGAGAATTTTCCCTTCTTCCTATCTTCAGTGAATGCCACAATACTGATTAATTTTCCTTCAATGCCTTGACCATGCTGTATTCTTCTGAGCCATAAGATATTTGTCGTTCTTTTCCATATGCTAAGAATGTCCTTGTTTTTACTATGCAATGGGTGAATCCCTAGTTAATGGTCAGGGCCGAATTTAAATGATATTTCCTCAGAGAAATCTTAAATTCCTCAATAAAAAATAAGGATACCTTTGAATAATCTCTCCAAGTTCCAAAACCTTTCCTACAGTGCACTTCTCATAATTTGTAATTTCATGATTTATGTATTTTTATATTTCTGAGGACCACTAGATTGTAAGCTAAAGGAAGACAAAAATAGTTCTCATTTTTTCAGTCAGATATGCTGTTAATGCTTCCCTCACATCTAGTACTTCAGTCCATTTCATGTTCAAATGTGTTTAATGAGTTGAGTTGTAGCTAAGAATATGATTGTAGCTTTAGTTATAAATCCATCAAACTTCTGTCCAAGTTCCTGGAGATATAATTGTAACTTAGTCAGATACATCCTTTGCCCTCTCAGATATTATGGTCTACACATATATAGTTATACTAACTACGGAGAATTGTCCAAAACTCAATTCTTAATCATCTTTAACATGAAAAGATGGCATATATGCACCTAACTTTCTCCTTGAAAAGAAAAACTCATGGCAAAAACAGAAAATGGAAGTAGAAACTCTGTCATCAAATTGAGCTATCTTCTCATTCATTTGCACTTTGCTTATGTAAGCAAGTCAAAAAGGGACAGGCCATTGACTTTGATCTCAAATTTCTTTTGTTCATTTGTGTCAGAACCCTAATGTTATTTAAGCTTTGATTTCTGTACTTAATGGATATAAAGGTTCTGATAAATCCAATATAGCAGTCAATAACACAGGAAAGCCTGAACATAATTGGCTAACTTAAGGCACTGGGAAATAAACCCCTGCTTGCTAACTCTTGAATAATACACACTGTGCAAGTCTGAACATCAATTTTTCACTGATGATAAGAATTTAGGTGTTCAAATTCCAATATTGTTAATGGGATTTTTAACCCAGCTCCCCACATCCTGTTCTAAAAATATATTATAATCTATACTGAATGTTCTACTTCCCTCTAATTTTTGCTTGATTCTTTCTGAAAGTAAGGATATAATGTCAGAAACATTTTAACCCATGTCCATTAAAATTAACTTAAGTTTGCAAGGCAGCACCCAGTGTATGTTACACAAAGTAAGCAAGTTAATAACATGAGAACTATAAACATCATACTCAAATTATAGGGAAAAATAAATAGTACCTCAATTAGTGTCTGTGTCAGACAACTTGCAATGACTTTTCACTGTCAAGTATGTTGTCAAAGTATAAAATCTTTTAGTTAGACTTCACTAATAATTAACAAGACACTTGACGAATATTCATACAACTCCTTATAAATTAGCAATGTAAACTGACAACCTAATTGCAAAAGCTTTAATAGTTCACTAGTCACTAGAAGGTTACAGCATTGTACTACAGAATTACCTTTCAGTGAGGCAAATAAATCTAAAATGCACGTGTTGGATGTCAGTTTCATGTGGTACCTAGAGATGAATTTCCTGAAAAATGCCTCTAAGGTGTGAAGATGATAAGACCAGGAAAATTCGTCATTCATCAAGTATAACCCACCAGAGCAGGACTTCTTGTGCAACTCTTGAGGATTAATGTGTGCAAAGAAAATCCACAGAATTTACCACTCCATACTAAAGTACCAAATGACTAATTGAAGCAAAACAAAACAAAAGGTAAAACAAACAACAACAAAAACCTTTGAATTGGTATAGCACAAATAATCCACACAATGTGGGCAACAAATGAAGAGTTTTGTGAATAAGGAAAAACTGTGCTTTTTATACTGTAGACCTGGAATAGGAAGTCAGGAGCCCATGGATTTCAAGAGATAGCAAAAGAAAACATTACCTGACTTCAGCCAAGTCTTTTCAAACAAGAACTTACGTCTATGACTATTTCTGTGTCTACATGTCTAGGTCTCTGTCTGTTTCCTCTGTATCTATTAACGTCCAAGTGCAGACAGAGTCAATAATTGTAAGTCAGGTACGGATAACAGTATCACTGGTTATGAAAATAAACAAAACAGGCAGAGAATGCCATATATTGACCAGCAAAATGAACTAGGCAGTTTCACTTCTTTGCCACTACAGACCCAGAAGCTGAGGCCGCAGAGCTTTTCAAAAGCCCAAAACAATATCTGAGTATTGACTTAAAAAATAATCTAATTTCTTGCTCCAAAACATGAAATCAAAATTCACAAAGGATCAATTAGCTGTCTATAAGCATAATATTATGTCAGTATCATTCTTTGTATAATTCAGCATACATGAACATTTCATTACACTTGAAAACAATTTGTAGGTTAGATTTCCTCGGTTCACAAAGATCCCTTAGTCTGCACCATGACTGTAGAGAAATCATAACAGCCTTTAAATTAAATGGGATATGTGTAGCCAAATAACTTCAAGGTCCGTTATAAATATGATCACAAGTTTGCATTAGCTAAGTATATTTAACAGAATATTTTAGGATACTTTAATACATTTGATAAAACATAAGGTATGGTCTCCAAAGAAACAGGGCCAAAGGCCTCGGAAAACATAAAATCACAGAAGTGTACCAAGGGGGAAAATGTTACAATGTATAGAAAGGGCTTCTTTGGAAATTTGAAGTGTGATGAATAGTTCATAAGACAAAGGGAGAGAAAATACACTTATCTGCAAAGACACAGTAATGGCGGGGGGCAGTGGTGAAATATTCATCAAGATTGTAGGATCAGGTATGTGGGCTGCAACGTAGAAAGTGGATCTGAAGAAATATTAAGACCAAGCAAAGAGCAACACAGGTGAAAATAAACTAGGAAGAGTTCTAAACAAGACAATGACACAACCCGGTATGCTTTCTGAGAAGATGCCTGCGTGGCCACATGCAAGTGAGCTGTGGGAGCAGGTAGGCCCATTTGGAGGCCACAACAATATAATTCAGAGAAAAGATGATGAGAGGCAAAGCTCTGGCAGGCGATGTCCAATCAAGGGACATTTCAGTCTGTCAGTGTGATTCTGAAAGATGAAAACAGTTTCCTATTCTTTTGCAATTAGGTTGTCAGCCTACATTGCTACTTTGCAAAGCCATTGAGAACAACTGGAGAAAACAAAAAAGCATTGAGTGAGTGAGATCATTTTCTCTGAGGTGCAAGTTATGTCATAAAGAGACTACGGTGGGTAAATCCAATTTTTAACAACTATTAATGTATTTTTTTAAATACTATGTGCTTTTGTTGAATTCAACACACTTCAGGGCCCACTTTGTGAGTAGCTCTTGCTGTGATTGGAAGGGACAGGTGACTGACTATCAGATGGGTTTGGAACAGGACTTTGGCTTCAGGATGCTGCCTTTGCCTATTCTTCTGCTTGGAGGACTTACTGCTGTTGTCCTTCAACTGGTCCCCTTGACATCCCCAAACGGCGCTCTCTCCTGAACCCGGAGTGCTGCCCTATCTATGCCACACACTCGTTGGCCCTCACACTCCTGCCTTCAGCACCTGGGTTGCACTAGTCCTCATCAGGCTGCCTTCCAAGCCTTCGTATCCTCTACTCCTCCCTGGTCTCCGATCTCACTTTCCCTTAGAGCCTTGTGCTCAATGCTCTGTTAAATTTGTAGCTGTTTTTTTTTTTCTTTCAATTTTTAAGGTCTAGTCTTTCAAAGCTGTATTATAAATTGTCCCAATTCTATTGTTTATAACCTAATATCTTAACAAATTTAATAAGATCATGACAATCCCTGCTATTCATTACTTCCTGCTCCTAGAGATGATGATAATAAAGAAAAGGAAATGTGATTTATGTATCATCAGGTATCCAAGAGCCTATTTATTCTAAGAGAGATGGTAAAGAAAGATTTTATTATTTTGTCTTTTAAAATATACAGTGACTGAGCCAGGGAAAGGTTAACTGGCCATGAGTATTCATTATTTGGTTTCCCAGCCAAGATTAAGTTCATGCTTCAAATCCATTTCCATACTCTCCCCATAACCTTTTATTTCCCTCAATAATCCCTTACCCCAATAGAAATCTTGCACAATTCTTATAACAGTGTTTGTCTTATAAATTGATGTTTGCCTCTGTGCTTTAGAATTTTTTTTGTTTTACCTAAATTGGTTTAATTTGCATGCCCTGAAGATCATTGTTCTAACAATCACCATCACTCTAGAGGGGCAAGAAAAAGAGAGGAAAAATAATTAGCTTTCTTTTGCTCTTCTCCCTGTCCCTGCTCTTGTCCCTCTGTTTTTATCTCTCGGCTTCCCCATTGTTAAATCCTGTGCTGATAACACAAACAAATAAAAAAATGAGAATAAAGACCATGCAGGAAGCTCTCTCATTACCCACTGCATCACAATTCAGTGTAATTTGGTTGGCTAAGGATTTAAGACAATAAAATATTTGAGGATATTACATCCTAGGTACTCAATAAATTTTACATTTTTCCCCTACTTCAGTGCACTGTAACCAAAGATTTCAGTTCAATTGTTTTAGTATAATACCAAATTGTGTGATATTTCAGTTGTGTATAAACCATCATCTCTTTTTTAACAGTTTTAATTTTACACATCAGCCCTCTCTCAGTTGTATTCATTGGAATGATCCTGATTTGAACATCCATTCCTCACAAACTTCAGCTTGCTAAACATTTCATAACCAGGATCTTTGGGTTTTGTTTGGCTGTCTATGTTGAATTACCAGCAAAAAAATAGAGAATTTCTTTTCTGTGGTTTTATTTGAATTTTGAAGGCAGGTAATTTACTAATCCCCCTTTCAGATGTTTCTTTTGTTCTTCCCTGAGATGTGTATTGACTGTTTCCAGGGCTTCATTGTTTAAAGTCAGTGAGGAAATGGAACTCCCTTTGATAAACAAAGCTTGTTGACCTAGTCCTTTGCAGAATTTTTAAAAATCAATGTATAAATATATGTTGATGGAACATGTAGCTGTCTGGGTTCTTAAGAGCTGATATCTTAATAGTAGAGTATAACTTGCTTTCTGTTGTAACTGTAACTATACAAAGACATTGGCAACAATGGAGAGAAAGCAGAAGTTGAATAAAAACATGAATGATATGTATCTATAAATCCTCACTCTCATTGCTGAACTGACACTGAAACAGTGAATGAAGCTCTCTGGTATCATTTCTAACCCTCTGCAATGCCTCCTCTTCCTCAGTTATCTTTCCCAGGTAGAATGTGCATACTCAGCAGCTCCTCCACTGTCCCATCCTTAGGTCCACACAGACTTTCAGTGAACTGAGACACTTGCTGGAGAAATCAGTATGAGCCCAGCACAAGAAGGAAAAGACCTGGAACTCCACAGTCCTCTACCCCATTTAGCATTGCCCGCAGAAAGCCACAGCAACTCCTTGGACTTCATGTGTTTGGTCTGTAAAGTGGAAATCATAACATCTTATCTTCCTAAAATTAAATGGTCCCTCAGTTCTCCTGTTTTAATTGAGGGTTCAATTGAATAAAAGGCCCAATCAAAAAGTGGGTGATTGAAAGGAATTGATACTTCTCAAGAGAAGAAGATCAAATGGACAATAAGTACTTGGAAAAATGTTCAGGATCTTTGCTCATTAGAAAAATGAGAAGCATAACAACTCTGAGATTCCATTTTACTCCAGAAAGAATAGTTATCATGTTGAACTCAAAAATTAAAATTGCTGGAGAGGTTGTGGGGAGAAATGAATCCTCATATGTTGTCGGCAGGAATGTAAACTAACATAAGCACTATGAAGATCAGTCTGGAGATTGGTCAAAATATTACAAATAGAAATACCATTTTACCCAGCCATATCTCTTTGGGTATATTCCCATAAGAGTTAAAGACATCATATGTTACATCCATACCTATCTTAATAGCAGCGCAATTCACAAAAGTTAAATCTTGGAAGCAGCTTATAGGCTCAGCAACAGACAAGTGAATACAGAAAATGTGATGTATATACACAACAGAGTACTACTCAGCCATAAAGAAAGATTAATTTGAGTCCTTTGTAGGAAAATGAATATACCTTGAAACCATAATACTAGGTGAAATAAATCAGACACGGAAGGTTTACCATGGTTTCTCATATATGAGAAACCCAAAAGTGATTGTCATAGCAAAATAAGTTATAGATGATAGGAAACAAGGAGGTAAACTATGTGGAGATGGGAATGGTATCTGGTGATGGTTGAAGATGGAAGAGTGGGGAGAGAAAGTAGAAGTAAAAATAATTAAGATACCATATGATTGTGTATCAGTTTCCTATGACAAATGTAACTATTATTTATTGCAAACATATCCTAATAAAAAAGAAAATATTCAACACACGGTTAAAAAAATGCATGGAATAGACTCTAAGTCTTAGCCAATAACATTTCATGTTTTAAACATAGAAATACATGATTGATCTGTAATTAACAGATATAAAATATCTGGTTCTATCTTCCCCATCTTTTAGGGTTATTAGGAGAATAATCTCAAAAACATTTAAAAGAATTATAGAATAATTAAAATATAAGAAAAATGTGCTATTGTTATAGACAATCAAAACAAAATATTTCAACAGCTAGCAAGAAAGAAAAGTCTCTAAAGTATAAGTAAAGTTCTCTCTATTGGGAAAAAATGCTTTGAGTGGCTGCTTGTTGGAAGAGAGTAAGCGTACGTCGGGAGAAGCCAAGGCAGCAAAAGGGGTGGCTAGAACTGAACAGAATTCTTGTAGCTAGACTATAATTGAGCAAAAATATCACCATGCGTGTGAGTCAAGCAGAAATGGAAAAGAACGAAGAAGGGGAGGGGGCATGGCTTAGTATGATGGACATCAGACGCTTCATTTGAATTTCTACTTTTCAATTTGGCTTGAACATAAAGCCTTCACACCTACATTTAGAAAACCTGTTTCATATACAAAATCCTGATGCGAGATGTTATACTAGAAATTATGAAAAATGGCTGAGTTTTGGGTCTCAGTCTGTGTATGACAGCTGAAAGAGACGATGTCCAGAAATGAGAAACTGTCTATACTGAAATATTTCAGAGAAAGCAAGATCTAAAAACTATAGGAGAATATGAAAAAATATGCAACATGAAAATCTTCGATAAGGTGTTAAATGTTCTTAGGATTGGGTTCTGAATTTAACTCTTCTGGATGTTAAAGGGAGAGAGACCAACCCCAGTTTGATGTATGAATGATGAGGATGTGAATGATAACATGATTAAGATCATGATTAGCACTATTAGGAGGGTTCAGATTTCCAGAGAAATGTGTCAATAAAAAAGAAGGCTCAATTAGTTTGAAGACAGAAAAGAAATGTTAGTAAAAGAAAGAGAGTTACAACCAATGTAGTTAGGAAAGACAAAAGACAAAAAAACATGATCCTCTACAATGAAGTAAATAAGTAGGGACAAAGAAGTGGGGAAGTTTCTAGAAAGGAAATGTGAAATCTTGAATAAAATGCTCTGAGGTTAGACTACATTTTAACATGCATAACTAGTTCTCATGAAATTAGCATTCCTTTCTGAATCATAATTATTGTAACATTAAAGGAAATAATTGAAGTGAATTAGTAGTCTTCTTCAATAAATGTCTTAGCTACTATTTCAACTAATAGAACAGATGCATTTCCAGAATTCATTTATAATAGTAAGATGAAACGCTACATAAAATGAAGATGACTAATGTGTTTGAGGGGAAAAAAGAAACTGGACTTAAAATTCCAGGGTTTAAATTCAAACTCCATCTTAGTCATTAAAAATTATTTATTGAATTTCCATGTGCCTGACTTTGTGTTATACACAAGAGTATAAAAATGACTAACATGGCCCTTGCCCTGCAGAAACTCACAGTCTACTGGAGGAAATAGAAAACTTTGTTTCAATGCATTAGCATTTATCTTAGACATCTGAACTGCAAATACAGTGCAGTATGGCAATAAAAGGCACTAACTCAGAGGCTGGACTACCTGAGTTCAAATTCCAGCTCCAGTATTCCATAGCTATGTGACCTTGAGTGATTTATGAATACTCCTGTGCCTTGGTTTCCCCAATGTTATAGTTCTGCTCTTACATGTTCCCCCAAAATCTCATGGGTTTGGAAGATGCTTGAATGATAGGGGTGCTGAATTCATCAGGGATGAATTAAATGCAAGGATTAAAGGAACTGAAAACTTTAAAAATACTTGAACAATTCTCTGATATATAAAGAGGGTCGTGTTCCCATCATTCTTTTCACTACCAACTCCCCCTCCTCCTCCTCCTTCTCTTCTCCTCCTTGTCCCTCCTCCTCCTCCTCCTCCTCCTCCTCCTCCTGTAACACTAAGTAGAAAGAGCAGATCTTACCCAGAAAATATAGGAAAAGCTTAAGAAAATAAATGATACTTGATGTGGGTCTTAAAGAATAAATATGGGTTTTCCCAGGTGGATAAATGGAAAAAATACACATCAAACAGAGTAGACCACGTGTCCACAAGTGAAAACTTGGAACCAGATAGGCTGCATTGTAGGGTACATTCCTAGCAAGATGAGATGGAATAAGACATTGGCTGACCATAGAGATGGTCAGTCAAGTAGGTAAGTAATGTCCTAAGAATTTTGTATTAGGATAATAATGCTGGTGGTTCCCTGGAGAACCCTGAAGACTCTGGGGCTTGCAAAAGCAAAGGGACATTTCTTAACTATATACACTGGGTGTTGGGTTAGGCGCAGCTCTGTTCTTTGCCCTCCTCATTCTAGTAGCCAGGCTCAATGAATGTTCTTCGCTCGTGTTTTATCAGCTGAAGGGAATTTCATGGGCAACTCTGATTCCAATGGGAAGGGGAAAGGTTACACCCTCAAAAAGAGGTACACCATGAATTAGGTGGCAAAACTCTGAACTTAAAAGTGTGGGGAGAAATGAATCTCATGGCAGGAATGAACAATAAATATTCTTGGGAGATACTATCATACTGGCTATTTATTGTGCAACATATTTCTTTCAATAGTGGCTTAAAATACAGATTATCATGTATTATGCCCATAAATCTCAGGCACTCAGGGATAATTTGGGGAATAAAATGTGGTTAAAGAACCTAAGTTTATCCTGCTTCTATGTAAAGGGCTGGGGTTGGGACAGATTGAGAAGCTATTTCTGAGATAGCAATAGCAGAATCTATTAACCACCTAATGTGGAATGGAAAAGAAAGGATAAAACCATGAAGGAAACACTATCAAAGACAAAAAGGTCGTTTCTCCAATATTCAGTTATTAAAACTGAAAGGATGCATTTCAAAAATAGAAAATTACTTTATAAATCTGGAATCATGCAAGAAATTAAAAGGAAGAAGTTTCAATCACGATGGTAATCACATCCAAGAGATTTACTTCAAGATGTTATTTGTGTATGGTGCTTGCAAAAGTGCTAAAGAAACACACAAAAAGCATATGTTAAATCAAAATAAACTTAATTTTAGAAAGTCATTTTAAGTAGGTGGTGATATAATTAAGCCTTAATAATATGCTGTTTATTTAACAGATTAAAAATGCAGAAGCAGCGTGTCCCATTCATCTTAATTAGACAATATGCTTGTCATAATCATTTGCTTTATATTTTCACTTTTCATGAACATTTGAGTGTGTGCATTGATGCCATTAAAGCCAACATTCCCCTTGGTTTGTATTTCTATGATAACATAGCCAAGGCTCTCTCAAGGCACTACCTAGCATTTCTCACCTGGGCCTGTGCCAACACCTGGCTATTAGGTCTGTTCTGGGGCTGAAAAGCTATTTGAAAATGACTGCAATGATTTTAGTGTTCTCAGTAGAGTCCTCTTTCCCTCAAGAGTCACAGTTGAAAATATCAAACTATTCCACTCCTCTAGTCTTGCACACAGATGGGAATATGAGATAATAGAGACTGACTAACGTAGAATATCAAATGCTAGGGCTGTAAGAGATTTTTTCTTGGGATTATTTTCTGAGTTTTTTAAACTCAAACATTACTCACTGCATTCTCGACATTGTACACATTGTGGACATGATTTTTCTGTGGTATGGATTGCCTGCACCCCAAACAAGCATGCGTTTGAAACTTAATCTTCAAAGCAATAATATTGGTTGGTGCGGCCTAATGAGAGGTGTTTAGCTCATGAGGACTCCACCCATGCAAAGGAAAGAATGAATGACTGTCAATTGTGAAAGGACATGAGGGTACAAATTCAATCTTTTGCTCTCTCTCTTTTGCTCACTTTTTTCACTCTGTCTTTTGAAGCCATCTGCCATGAAATAACACAACCAGAAGGCTCCTCAATCTTGGATTTCCCAGCCTCTCCACCATAATTCAATAGACTGCTGTGCTATATAAATTTCCCAGTATCAAGTATGCTGTTATAGCTGAAGAAAACAGACTGAGGCATTCTGTAAACTGGTTTTTATATTCTTACTTAACATATGCTAAGAAAAAGTTTATTTTCCTATTGTAAATGGAAAATAGTTAAATTTGTGGTGAATTTCAGGCGAAAATATCAGTAAGTACAAACACAATGAAACAATATTGCTAGAGGCCAGCTAGATGTTTTTGCTTGTTAGAAGTTTCACGCCTGAGGCTGCTTCACTTTATTAGAAAAGGAGATTGTCAAGCTTGAGATCAAACTGAAGTTTTCTTCTTGAACCAGAAGGATTAGAAGAGATTTGTAAGGAGATGAACACTCTTTACCTTATCAACCAGTGGACAGAGCTTTTGATGTACTACAAATCATTTTGTCTTTAGTAGCATAAAACTCTTGTTTGGGAAACCTTTCCTATTTCTTCTGGCTCCTTAAAGATATACATATTTGGTACATTTTGTACCCAGGTGCTGATTTCTAGTGCCAGTCTCTGCTAAAAGAAGTGAGAGCTTTATGAGACAGGGTTGATTGTAAAATAGTAACAGAAAACATACAAGATGATCTTAGAGCATCTTGTAACAGAAGAAAGTAATTTAGTTTTAAACTAGCAAAAAAAAAAAAAAAAA
>NW_004624755.1:9165539-9187110 GCF_000247695.1 Heterocephalus glaber
GAAAGAAAGAAAGAAAGAAAGAAATATCCAAGAGTGCATACAAGTTAATAAGTAATTGAATAGATTGGGGAGGGAATACATTAATCTCCTAAGCAGAAAAGAAATCCAAATAACTTATCTAGATTGTCCACCATCAGGGAGTATAAATTCTTACTCTATTATTCTAAACTTTATTTAAACTGACTTCATTCTACTTCATTCTTCAATCAACTTTCCAGAGGAGGAACTTAACATCTTAACAACAGTGACCAAGGCCAAGAGCACCAGTGGCAACTCCTATGATAGTATGTAACCTTGGTAAGAGGCAGTGCAAATGGGGCTTCGCATTGTAACCTTCATCCAAACAAGTCACAACTTCAGGACCATCGTGAAGAAAACATCAAACATCCCAATTTAGGAACGCTTGACCAGTATCACTTTTAAGTCTCAAAGTTATCAAGAGCAAAGAAAGTCTGAGACATGACAATTAAATTGATGAGGTACCCTGGTTAGACACTTGGATGAGGAAAAAGACATTAGATAAAAGCTAAGGAAATCTGAATCAAGTATGGATTTTAGTTAATAATAATGATGAACTAATAATGTATTGGATCATTAATTGCAACAAATGTACCATGCTAATGTAAGATGTTAATAATAGGGGAAACTGGGCATGCAGTGTATGGAACTCTTTGTACTATCTTCCTAATTTTTTCTATAAACTTCATACTATTCTAAAAAGCAAGTTTATTTTTAAAATATACATTTATTTAACCATTTAACACATATTTTTCAAATGCCTAAGAGATGCCAAGGTCCAAACTAAATTTGGAAGACACAAACATGACAGCTGCTGTCATGGTGTTTGTTAACCTGACACAGAGAGGAAAGGTGATTCAGTCAAAATCATACAGCTGGGGAGAAAGAATAGTTGAAGTTGTGTCCATACTCATGGTTTTGCTACTTAATTTCAGTAGCCTACTTCCTTCCATATTTCTGACCTATTCAAGAAGATATTCCTTCTTGAGCCACCTATAGAGTGCCCGTGTACCTCTGAATCAATCAGCAAATATTTATGAAATTGGTACTATGTTTCCAGGACTGGACTCTTTGTTGTGCTTATTGCTCCAAGATCTATATACTATTTCTATGATTATAGAAAAAGAACATAAGCACAGAAGATGTAAAAATGGGACTTAACACAGAGTGATCATTACTGCACTGTAGCGTAGTGGTTGAGTGTGACCTCAAAAGCTAGACTGCCAACGTTTCAATCCCACTTCCTCTACTTATAAGATACATGATCTTCAGCAAGTTCCATCAGCGACTTGTTTTCCTCATTTGCAAAGGACTCAAAGTTCCAAGAGAAAGAAAGATGACAGATCACCCTAGAGAAATTGAAGGAGAATTTATTTGCTAAGAGACAATTATCAAAGGTATGGATATAGGGGAAACACAAGAAACCTGGAACTCTTAGTTGCTGATCTCTTACCACTCCTAGCCTATGGAATAAAAAGAGGAAACTTTTAATTGGAACCCTAAAAGAGAATCATGAATAGTCTATCTCCTTGTGAAGACTGGTGTCCTTTAATAGAGATAAGAATTAACACTCAGTTTTTACACTCTTTTTTCTGCCAGATCTTCCTAATGCCTCTTCCAAAAGGAAGAAGAGAGAAGTCATTCTTGATATATTATATGAAGGTCAGTCATCTAGGACAGAGAGAAGGATAGCAGATCTTTGAATTCAACATGAATTAGTATGCAAAATGTTTAGAGCATGTCTGGCATATAGTAAAGTCTACTAAATATCAACTATTATTAGTATGACCTCTATATTATCAGTATTCTGTAGATTCCAGCTTTTGGCAGGTGCTTAAAAGAATTGAGGCAATGAGAGGAGGTTGACAAGTGCAGAAACAGAATATGGATTTCCATCGCATATAAAATCAATATGAGCCATTATTATGTATATACAACTAATCATAAATGTGTAATTGACAGTCACATTAGCTTAAATGAGTCTGAGTTAAATGTTGAAGAAGAGAAAGAGGTGAAGTTCTAGTGGTGGTTCATGAACATGTCCTTAGAAAATAAGAATCATTTTATTAAATTATATCATGTTCTATACAGAGGGTTAAGTCAGGGAGTGGTTAGAAGCAATGAGATTCAAGCAAAATTTTGTATGGGAAAGATTCAAGCTTTGAGGCGTAGAAACAGGATTGAGAAAATCCTTTTTCTCTCTGAGCCTGTGATGATTAATTTTATGTGTCAACTTGGGTGGACTAAAACATTTAGCCAAATATCATTCAGGGTGTGTCTATGAGGGTGTTTCCCAGGGGGAACAGCATTTGAATCAGTAGACTGGTGAAGTAGATTGTCCTCCCTATCGAAAGTGGTCCGCATTCAATAGAAGACTCAAACAAGACAACAGGCTGAATAAGATGGAGCTCTCTGCCTAACTTGCAAGCTGAGACTTTGGTCTTTTTATTTTGTTTTGTGCTACCATTTAGTAAAAGCAATACCTTTTTGTGCTGTAACACACATTAATGGTACCATTTCATTTTATTTTTATTTGCATTTGTTTGCAATTCATAATAATCACATTCATTAGGGGGAATCAATCCATCTATCTATCTATCTATCTATCTATCTATCTATCTATATATCTTTAATGCAGAATGGTTGTTGATGTTTCAATCTGAATCCAAAGGCCAAAAAGAACCAATGTTATTTCAGACTGAACCTGGGTCTCACGCTTTCTACCTTTTAAACTGAAACTTAAACCATTGTCTTTTCTGGCTGTCAGGCCTTCAGACATAGCCTGAACTTCACCATGGGCTCTCTTGAGTCTCCAGATCACAGGTCTTGGGTCTTGACAATCTCTGTGATTGTGTGAGCCAATTTCTTATGATATATGAATGAGTAAATAGATCTAGGTTCTGGTTCTCTGGAACTCAGAGTAATGCAAAGAATACTAGTGCCCTGATTTATAAAATAGAAATTGTCAGCAAGATTCAATGAGAAAAATATATTCAAAGTTGTCACACAGTAGGTTTTCTGTGTATGTATTTGTTCCTCATGCAATTTGAAGGACTGAAAGCACAGCCAGTAGAAATAAAACAGAGGGCTATCCTTCTAACAGACATCCTTTCTGTTTCTAGTCTTTAATAGACTCCATTAATATCTATCACACATTCCTGGGAATGAAAATATAAAGTCATCATTGCTATATATGTGGCAGCCTAATGAGCCAGCTTCTCCCAGTGAGATAATAATTTACTCAAAGGTCCCAAAGTGGCCGGCATGAGTTAAGATGGCTTTGCAAATTGACCAGTTCATGCACAAAGAGATTGCATTATTATGCTACCCTTTCTATGTGATTTGTTCAACAAAGCTCTATGCAGTATAAACCAATGTGCTGTCTGTCCTCTAGGACTTATCTCTACAGGGATTTCACCAGCTTCAACTCCCTGGAAGACATGAAGTCAGTTTTACTACTTCCAGGCCAAGGGGTTTTTCCTAAACTAGAGAGCGTTCACAGACCAAGTCATGTTTTCCCTTTCTCGGGGAGGGACTGGAGGAAGGATGACATTGGACAAGCTCCATTTCTCAATAAAATGTCTCAACATTTGTGCACACAGGCACTTTTTATGTTGACCAATCCATATCGGATGATGATGCGTGTCACTTAACAGTGATGGAAGGCCTAACTGCTGAGGCCATTTTTTTGAGTCAAGGATTGTAGCCCCAGTGCTAATTTGACAAGAGAGATATTTATGACTGTAACAATAGTACCAGAAGGCTCTTCATCTTCCCTTATGAATCTGGACAGCACTGGTGAAGCAACCGGATTGAGTTTCTTCATCATAGCCTAATATTTAAACAAATTAGAGGGACTTTTAGACTCAAAGTAACTAACACAATGATATGCACCAAAAAAAGAACTTACAGAAAACGCACTGCATTAGAGAGCAGAAAACTGTGTTATCCAAGTTCTTTCAATGCTAACTAGGCATGTCACCCTGAGCCACTCACTTCATATCCCTGGGAAGAAATTGTGTGACCTGAAAAATGTGTTGATAATATCATTCCTACTTTAAAACCCAGAGCAGGTAAAATTTTCTGAGGTTTCTATCAGCTCTGGTTAACCTAAATTTGTACTTTCTATTATTGGTGAAGGCAGCATTAATCAGCATCAGCATATTAATTATTGACAGATTCCTTTTGCATGGTGTTTTTGCTTTTATGAAAGGATTTTTACTTACATTGCTTATAGCAACATACATGGCATTCCTCTTAAAGACAGGTAAATGTAAACCATCGTTACCAATTTCTATTTCATTGGAAAATGAAAAAATTGAGCCTCAGAAAGGGGAAATGACTTATGTAATGCTGATGTTCCTAAAAGTGAACCCTGCTGCCTCCATTCCTTTGAGCTCACTTTTCTCCCACAGCATTCTTCTTTAGCTTTCTCTTGTGTGCACTTCTGTATTTTGTTCAGGTCCCTGTGCTCAAATCCTACCTTCTTAGAGAGGTTTTCTCTTCTGATCACCCTCCATGAGGGTGTTCTATCCCTTCACCTGGCTTTATTCTTCTTCATACTACCTACTACTTCAAGATAAACTCGTTGCTTAGTGTTTCATGGATTGGTCCCTTACCTAAAAAGTGATCTCTGTAAGAGTAGGAACTGTGGTAAACCATGGTGGGTCATATCTGGAATCCCAGCATTCAGGGTGCATGGGACAAGAAGATCACAAGGTCAAATCTAGCCTGTACAATTTTACTGCTTAGCGAGAGCCCATCTTAATATAAAAGCAGGGTAGGACAGGAACACAAATGCTGGAGATGTAGTTCAATGTGAAGCCCCTGGGTTTAATCCCTAGGTGCACCAAACAAGAAGAAACTTTGTCAGATTTTGTTCCTGTCTATGTTGCTAACTCTTAGAATAGTGCCTGGCCAATATCAGGCACACAACAAATAACTGTTAATGAAAAAAAATGAGATAAAACAGTGAAGTCTCTATAAACTTTGATTTTTGTCTTTAAAACTTGGAAGACATTTTAATTTTTAGCAGTTTGAGTTTGGATTCATTTCCTAGGATATCTTGATTGAATTTAATCCTATATTTACTTATCTAATTTCTCAAGAAAATTTAGGCAGTTGTTTGACACTATTTTAATCTATCATTTTTCTTTACATCATACAAAGATGTCATCGTGTTTTCCTAGTTCAGACTCTGTAGAAGTAGTCTTTCAGGTAGAAAATGAAAATAAAGAAGAGTAGTTTCCAGATACTGCTGTATATCAAAGTTGCCAATTTAAATTTCTGGTGCTTGGGGAATTCTAATTCATGGGGTCTGTGATAGAGTCAGAATTTGCACACTCTCTCCTGGATTAAAATGAACAGCCATGTGGGAGAAGTACTGAGTCATTAGCCTGGAAGATTCTTTCTGCTCTGTGTGGCTACCTCACACTTGAGCAAGCACCACAATGGTTGAGTTATAACCACAAGACCCACTTGGGAAGAGTAAGTGTCATATTAGTCCCAGGCACAGGTCCCAAAAGAGCTGGCCACAGGGATTTCTGATTAAGTGGATGGAGCACAGAGATCAAGCAGCCACATTCCCTTTATCCTAAAAATCTACCCTTAGAGAATAGGTGCCAAATCATTCTTCCAAAGCAGAATGAAGCTTTAGTCCTCTAAGGACTGGTAAATACTAAGCAGTACTGCAACACGGGGACAGGCATTAAGGCAAAAAGTTGGCTCGAGGCACTGGGTCCACATGATGAACCTGAAGATAAGTATTCAGCCTTCTGTGGATATTAACTGAGCATCTACCAGAGCCAGGGGACATACCAGTGAACATGAGATGTTCTCTGCCCTCTGAAACTTACAAAAGTGTGACAGAGAATTATACCAAGCATTCCAGTACTGAGGAGTAGGGTTGCTATGGGTAAACATTTGAAGGAATATCTAATTTAGGCATGGGATAAGCAAAGTTAGTTCTAAGCTAAAGCCTGAAGGATGGATACATGTTGACAAACAGAAGGTTAAAAGTGGAATCGGAATCTTATAGAAAGAAAGGAGAGCAAAGTCAGGATGGAAAGAAGATCTGGCCATTGGGGAGACAGGATGAAGGAAAAGGAAATAAAAAGGATCAAGATACTATATGTATATGTATAAATTCTCCACAATCACTGATAAAAGGAAAACTACAGATCAATATTCCTCATAGATTCAAAACTTCTCAAAAATATACGTAAATCAGATTGAGCAACATATAAATGAAAAAAAAAAGAAGATATTGGTCCACATGTAAGATACAGGTCCAGCTATATATAAGAAAGTGAAGATCTATAAAAGGTTGCAATGGCAGTTAGAATTTTTAAATACTAGTTTCGTTCTAGGCATGGGAGAGACAGGGGAAATCAAAGATAGACCTGACCTTGATAATCTCAAAACTAATATTCAAGTAATTATCTGATAAATGTCATAATAAAGTCTAACCAGACATTCAGACAGAAAACAATAATAATGTGAGGCTAGTTTAAGTGAGAGAAGTTGAAAAGGCTAAGGCTGGAATTAGTTATAGGGGAAATTAGGAATGGATTAATAACTATTTTCAGGGAAGTAGTGTGAAGAATGTTATGGGAATAGCATCCTTGGAGGGGACACCAGACCCCTGGCATGCACAGTTAAGTAGCTGAATTCTAAAGCCCACCACTGGAAATAGTGAAATACTTATATTCTACCTGCTTCAGTACATGTACTCCAGTTCAGGGGATTGATCTGAAATACATTAAGAACTGAAAATGGAGAGGAATTAAGTTTGGGGCAGATTCCATTTATCTTTGGAGAATAAGCAAACCTTATATATTTGGCAAGTTGTATAATTAAAGTCAAATACTGATGTAAATATACAACACTTTCTTAAAACTCAAATGACCACTGAACTAACCTTAAAATCATTGTGAAGGTGACAACAAAACAAAGAGTTCAAAGTCATGATTAAATATACTTTTACCTTGTTTTGTTTTAAAATAAGGTGTACTTGTTTATTTTTTTTTGCAATAGAATATCTGATAGCAATATATTTTTTGAATTATTGCATTAAGATCTTATAAATCTCAACTTCGCATGTGAATGATTTATAGATGTAGAATGGAAGGGCTGACCTACAGCAAATGGAGAAAAGTATCCATAAGCCCAGTGGACAGAGACAAAAAGAACTAAATTATAGTAACACAAAAGAGAGACAAGATCTGAATGGGTTAAGAGAGGTTAATCAAAGTGTGTTTTCACTGTAGAAAAGAAAGGAAAGTGTAGAATAACTGATAGCCTCAGGAGAAACGCAAAAGCAATGGGTAAAAGAAAACAACAACAGCAACGTACACATATCCTAGAAAGAGAAAGATAGAAAAAAATAAGGAAAAGTAGATGCAATACTTTTAAGGACAGGCCTCTGTAACAAAGGCAAAGTCATATAACACAAGATTGTACTTTACTCTGGGCATTTTAATTTTCTTCTCAATCACTCCAAGTGCTTTCTTGTCTCCCTTCCTCAAGTCTCTCTTTATCTGTTTCCTATACTCATGCTACATTGGAATAACCTTGATCTTGTGAGTTGATTTCTAAATGTGTTTTCAAAGTAGGTTCATCTTCACCACTTAGAGAGAGGTTTATCTGCTCTTTGCCAGACAAGCTGTTTGATCAAGTCATTTAATATCACATATTTGGGAAACAGGCAATACGAGTTGTTGAGATCAAGCAGAGCTTTGCACTCAAAATGAGTATGTAGTTGTTGACTGACCTCTAAGAAACTGCAATGTCCTGCTTTATTTGGGAATTTGATGGGAGGATGGTTTTTACACTTATTTTTATATTCTACTTCTAAAATTATTCTGCCATATTCCATGTAAGGCACAAAAACAAATGTGCACAAAGCAAAACAATGTAGGCAAAAATTGTATGTACCTTTTACCATGATCACTATGAGCAGACCCAAGCCAAGCAATTTACTTTAAAAAAAATAGTAGGTTATGTTTAGATGGTTGATATAACTGAAATAGTAGCTGCAAAAACACTATATTAGCATATAATATGTCTTCCAAGTGGTATTACAGCCTAGATTTCTTTGAGCTATGGCTCTGGAAAAACTCATCTCAACTTAGAGAAAGTACCATGCTATGAAATGGGCTATAAATGGCAAAATTAACCCCATCTTTGATTTTTAATTTTGAAGAGCCATACCTAATTAGTACTAGAAAGAGAAGCTGCTGAAGAGGAGTGTAGTATAATTAATGCACATGTAGTTGCCTAATCTGACTTTTGGATAAGATATCATAATAAATGGTGTTGTGTTCCAGTAGATGAAATCATAAGTCAAATTACAGTGATACTGAAAGAGTTCCTTATAGCAGTTATTCAATAGGGATATGGAAAGAAATAAAAATGCAAAATAAAATTCAAGGCGCAAACTTAGACTCCAGCCAGCTTTCTGTTTCCTAAAAAGACTTTATATAAGCTCCCTTTCTCCTCTTACCCTGCTATGCTTTGGATAAGTGTCCCCTGAAGACCCTTCTGTTAAAGGATAGATCACCATCTGTTCTGCTATGGGGAGGACATGGAACTCTTAACCAGTGGGGCCTGGTGGAAGGAAGTTAGGTCATTGGGAGGTGTCCACTTGAATGATAGTAAGACCCAACTCTTTTCTGTCTGTCTCTTTTGCTTCCTGTCTGCCATTGGATAAGCAGCTTCCTGTGCTGCATACTCCCCACCATGGTACATAGTCTCACCCTATGCACAAAGACAACAGGTCAAGTCAATATGTACTGAAACCTCAGAAACCATAAACAAAAATAAATCTTTGCTGTTTATGAGTTGTTTGTCCCATGTATTTTGCCATGGGAATTGAAAGCTAGCACAAATATCCTTAGCAATGTAGTCTGGAATGGAAACTCTGTTTCTGGGTAGTAAGGATGGCACAGCTCTGTAAGCACTGAGTCATCTTGCCTTTATACATAAGGAAATCAGTTACAACACTGGGAAATCTGATTCCAGTGATTTAACTACCTAGAAAAGCACCCTTAGTCACCTAACACTTAAAAAGCCCATTCACAGGAAAATAATAAAGTGGAAAACTTAATACTCTTCAATATATCTTAGAAAGAAATATAATATGAAAGAAAAATAGTAAGATTGCTACAGCCCAGTTTCTTTAAAAAAATACTGAGCCTTCTTTTTTTTCTAATATTTTTTCCTTTGGTTTCATGGAATATAAAGTAATTAATCCCCTCTGAGACAGTCAGTGTACAGACTCAATAATTATCATCTTTATTTCTTCTTCCAGGACATGCATAAAGATTAAGCTTTAATGTGAAGACTAATATAACCAACTTACATCAGAATGATAACAACATATTGTCAGACTAACATTAAATACAAATCTATATTATATTCCAAATTCTAGCAATAAGTGTCATCAACTGAACCCCTCACTTCCCACAAGTATAAAACTCCAGAACTAAAAAAGGATTTTGAGTACTTGTGGAAAAGAATCTTGGGAGTCATACAGATAGTTGCAGAAATGAAAGTAGACATCACCAACACATATTTTCAGTCCGAGAGTTTTCCTAACCAATTCTCTGACTCTCTTTGTGCCTTTTCCACGTAAAATGACTTGGACAGATTTGAGAAAGTCAAGATGATATGTAAAGAATCCCACAGATTATGGATGAAGACATCACTGAAAGTAAGATATATATATATATATATTTGGTTTTTTTGGTTTTTTTGGTTTTTTTGGTACTAGGGATTGAACTTGGGACCTTGCGCTTGCAAAGCAGGCAATGGAACCACTGAGCTAAATCCTATATTTTTAATATGCAATCAAAGGAGACCCACTTATTAAATAATCCATGGCAAAACAATCAGAACATTGCTTGATGGATAGTAAGTCTGTCTAGCATTCCAAAGACATAAATCAATCTAGCTGTCATCATCTTAAGACTCATGCCTCTGTCTTAATGCCAACCTCAGGAACAGGAACATGGCAGATGGGAGGTTTATTGGCATTAAATAGATTGTGGCCTTCGCTTCTCCCTTGGACCCCTTTTCATTAGTAGCCTTTCTTGATTTCTTTGGCCAGTATAAACACATATCTACAAACCAAGGTCACACACTTAGCTTCCTCACAGAATTATTCTCTAGTGCTGCAGATGAAATTGATGTTGGCAGAGTCAAACAGTTTTCCTAGCAAAAAGTGTAGTGAACAATTTCCCTAATAAGCCCTCCACCCGGAACAAGCAGGAGGAAGAGCTAAGCAGACTCCTCAGATGAGAAGGGCCTCGACACAAATGCTCCCTTTTTATTCTCGACTGGTTTGTGTAAAAAAGAAACTTAATTATGACATTTCAATATTGAAATAAAATTAGTTAGGATTTTACTCCTCATTCTTGAGAGGAAATTATGCTCCATTTTTAACTGTGCAAGACAACTGCCAATTCATCTGTGGAGTGATAAGCACAGCTATTTTTATGAACATGTAACTAACTGTATGCAGGGTTTCTCTTCCTGTGGGTGCAACTTGGCATCCAAACTCCAGCTTGAAGAGATTTTGTGGCCATATCACAGGCTGTAGTGGAACTCTGCCAGCATTCAAATAGTTAAACCTCTTTAGCAACAATCCATGTAGGAAATTATACCAATGCACTTCATTCATATCCCATCTCTGTGCCTACCTCTAATGGACCAAAATAAAAAGATTTAAAAATTATCTTGTCCAGGCTGCACAGGCACGTGTGCTTCTGCCAGAGGCCCACCATTCCATCAGTGAGTCTGTGCAGATCCCAGGGAGCAGCTGTGTGGCCCAGATCAGCACTGCTGCAGGCCAATACCAGTCAGGAATCCACCCTGACCCCAGAGGCTCCTGCGCACCTGCCCTGGCCAGGGCCTGCCCAGAGAGGAGCTGCATGGGCTAGCAGGTCCCCACAAGAGGTCTATCATACCATCGGCCAAAGCCAGGGACCTGCGTGGAGAAGAGCTGTACAGGCACATAAGCAATACCCAGAGGCTCGCCCCGATACCATTGATAAGTGTGTGGTGACCCTAGTCAAAGCTTGTGCAGACATCAAGAACTGGGGTGCACAGCCCCAACCAAAGGCCCTCCCAAACAACAGCTACATAGGGGCCCCAGTGAGAGGCACATCTAAACACCATTCCAAGTGTGCACAAGCCCCAGCCAGAAGCCTGCCCAGACAACAGATCAGCTCAGGGATCTAGAAGGCCACCACTCTGAACCCAGAAAATGGTGTACTGTTGAGCACCAGAGTAAAGGCTGCTCAGTGGCTTGCTAAGAATTCAAGACCACTGGGTGAGCAAAAAGTCACCTCAACAAAGACACAGCAAGCTTCATCTGTTGAAATAAGAAGACACGTAAATGAGTCTCAAAATCAGACTTCCAGATCACCTAAGGCAAACCAAAGGGCAAGGAGATGGAACAATCTGATACTCAACCACATGGACTCCCTGAACTGGCAATGAAAGAGGACCTGGAAAAAATGAAATCAGAAATAATTTCTTAGATAACAGCAGAAATTGGCCTCATAGTACAAGACATGATCAGTAAATTTAGAGCAGACACAGATCAAAAAACAGAGGAGCTGAGGAACATGATGGAATCCCAACATAGGAATCAAATAGAATCCATAAAACAGATGCAAACAGATTTCCAGAAGAGTAAAAACTCCATTGAAAGTTTACACAGCAGAATGAGGCAATGTGAGGATAGAATTTCAGATATAGAAGTTAGGATTGCAATTAGAGACCAGGGAAAAAAAAGTTTTTTTAAATAGTAAGGGACCATGAGGAATCAATCCAGCATATGCTAGAAGATGCAAAGAAGAATAACATCAGACTTATTGGAGTCAATGAAGAAACAGGAGAGAGTGCAGGTGACATAAAAAACCTGTTCACACAAGTAATGGCAGAAAACTTCCCAAATAGGGGAAAAGAATTTGACATAGAGATAAGTGAGGCATATAGGATTCCAACTAGCCTTGATCAAAAATAAATCTACACATAGACATATAATACTTAAGATTTCAGAAACCCAACAGAACAAAATTTCACAAGGAGTTAGAGAAAAGAAACAAATCATATACAAAGGAAAGCCCATCAGAATCACAGCAGACTTCTCAACACAGACCCACCAGGCAAGAACAGTGTGGAGTGACATATTTCAAGCCCTAAAGGAAAACAACTTCCAACCCAGACTGATGTACCCTGCAAAACTATCTTTCAAAATGGATGGAGAAATAAGATACTTTCATGACAAAAAGCACCTTAGGAACTTCATGAATACCAAACCAGCACTCCAAAAAATTTTAAACAATATCTTAGGAAAAGACAACAAGGATCACAACCCCAGGAAGCCCTGCAGGATGAAACCATTAGGCATGACAAGAAATTAAACACAAAGGGGGAGAATCCAACAAAAACAAAAAGTCATGACAAGGATAAGTCAATACATATTAGTTATAACCATCAATGTTAATGATCTCAATTCACCAATCAAAAGAAATAGACTGACAGAATGGGTCAAGAAGCAAGACCCAACATTATGCTGCATACAAGAAATACACTTAATTCAAAAAGAAACTTATAGACTGAAAGTTAAAGGGTGGAAAACAATACTGCATGTTACAGGAACCTGAAAAAAAGCAGGAGTAGCTATCCTGTTTGCAGATCAAGTGGATTTCAAACCAACACTGATTAAGAGAGATAAAGAAGGATACTACATCCTTGTAAAGGGAACAATCTAACAGGAAGAGATGACAATCATTAATATATATGCACCAAACACTAATGCACCCAACTATATAAAACAAATACTAATGGACATAAAAAATCATATAAGCACTAATATGATAGTAGCGGGGGGCCTCAATACCCCACTGTTACAAACAGATAGATCAACTAGACAAAAAATAAACAACGAAATACTAGAACTCAATCAAGTTCTTGAATAAATGAACTGAACAGATGTATACAGAGTGTTCCACCCCACGAAATTAGAATACACATTCTTTTCAGCTGCACACTGGTTGTTCTCTAAAATAGACCACATACTCACTCATAGAACATGTTTAAGTAAGTGCAAAGGAATTCAAGTTATCCCCTGTATATTATCAGACCATAGTGCAATGATATTGGAGATCAATAGCAAAGGAAATTGCAAAAAATTCATAGACACATGGAAATTGCACAACATACTTCTGAATAACCAATGGATCACAGAGGAAATTAAAGAAGAAATCATACAGTTGCTACAGTTAAATGACAATGCCAATACAACATATCAGAATCTATGGAACACAATGAAAGTAGTCTTATGAGGGAAATTCATGGCAGTGAATACTCACATAAGGAAAACAGAGCAAGCTCAATTACACAACCTGAATCTGAACCTCAAGTTTCTAGAAAAAAAAAGAGCAGGACAAACTCAAAGCTCATATAAAGGAGGAAGTTATAAAGATCAGAGCAGAAATCAAGAAATGGAGACTAAGAGAACAATACAAAAAAAAATCAATGAAGCCAAGAGTTGGTTCTTTGAAAGAATCAACCAAATTGACAAACCCTTAGCCAACTTTATCAAAACAAGAAAGAAAAGCCCCAAATTCATGCAATTAGGAATGAAAATGGTAAAATTACAATGGACACAGCAGAAATCCAGAGGATCATCAATACCTACTACCTATGGGCCAACCAAATGGAAAATACAGAATAAATAGACAGATTCCTGGATACATGTGAATTACCAAAGTTGAACAAAGATGACCTAAAAATTGTAAATGACCCAGTATCTATCAATGAAATTGAAAACGTAACTAAAAACTTAGCAACTAAGAAAAGACCGCATTCTGATGGTTTCAGTGCTGAATTCTACAAGTTTTTTTTTTTTTCTTAGAGAGCAACTACTGTTTAAACTCTTCAATGAAATTGAAAGGGAAGCAATACTCCCAAATTCATTCCTGGAAACAAGCATCACCTTGATGCCCAAATCAGAGAAAGACCCAACCGAGAAAGAGAACTATAGGCCAATCTCACTAATGAACATAGATGTGAAAATCCTTAATAAGATACTGGCAAACAGAATGCAGAAGATCATCAAGAAGATCATACATCCTGAGCAAGTGAGATTCATTCCAGGGATGCAGGGCTGGTTCCACACACACAAATCAATAAATGTAATACACTATATTAATAGAGCCAAGGACAAAAACTGTAGGATCATCTCAATAGATGCAGAAAAAGAATTTGACAAAATACAACACACATTTATGATAAAAATCCTACAAGAAGCTGGAATAGACAGTCTGTAACTCAATCTAATAAAAGCCATCTATGAAAAACCAACAACCAGTGTCATACTAAATGCACAAAAACTGAAATCCTTCACATTAAAATCAGGAACAAGACAAGGATGTGCACTATCAAATCCTGTTCAATATAGTTTTGGAAACATTAGCCACGGAAATTAGACAAGAGAAAGAAATAAAAGGAATAAAGACAGGAAACAAAGAAGTCAAATTGTCATTATTTGCAGATGACATGATACTTTATATAGAAGACTCTAAGAACACCACCAAAAGTCTTCTAGATTTAATAACCAAATTCAGTAAAGTAGCTGGATACAAGGTCAACACACAAAAATCAATAGCTTTTCTATACACAAAATAACAGACTCACTGAGAGAGAAATGGGGCAATCAATTCCTTTCACAATAGCATCCAAAAAATTGAAATACTTGTGAATCAACCTAACAAAAGAAATCAAAGACCTCTACTCTGAAAACTATAGCACTCTGAAAAAAGAAATTGAATATGATATCGGAAAATGGAAAGACACCCCTTGCTCCAGGGTAGGAAGAATCAACATAGTGAAAATGGCCATACTTCCAAAACTGCTATATAGATTCAATGCAATCCCAATTGAAATCCCAGCAACATACTTCACAGACCTTGAAAAAATAATCCAAAAATTCATTTGGAACAAGAAAAAACCTAGAATAGCAAATGCAATACTAGGCAATATAGACAAGGTAGGGGGTATCACAATCCCCAGCTAGAAACTATACTACAAAGCTACTGTGATAAAAACAGCATAGTACTGGCAAAGAAACAGACCTGAGGACCAGTGGAACAGATTAAAAGATGCAGAAACAACTCCAGATACACTCAGCCACCTCATCTAAAAAGGAGCCAAACACCCACACTGGAGGAAAGATAGTCTCTTTAATAAATGGTGCTAGAAAAATTGGGTTTCAACTTGCCAAAGACTAAAACTAGACCTATATCTCTCACCATGCACTAAACTAAAATTGAAATGATTGAAGATCTAAACATTAAAACAGAAACACTAAACTGGCTGGAAGAGAGGTTAGGTAGAATTCTTGAAGTCATTGGCATAGGAAAAGATTTTATGAACAAAACCTCAGTTGTCCCTGAACTAGCACAAACAATCAACAAGTGGGATTTCTTACTAAAAAGCTTCTGCACAGCAAGAGGATCCACAAATAGTGTGAAGAGACAACCCACAATGAGGGAAAAAAATTTCACCTGCTGTTCCTCAGACAAAGGTCTACTATCTAGAATCTATAAAGAACTTAAAAAAATAAGACCTCCCAAATTTAAAGATCCAATCCAAAACTGGCCATCTGGAGTGAACAGACATTTCTCAGGCAAAGAAGTAGAAATAACAAATAAACATGAAAAAATGTTCACCGTCACTGGTCATTTGAGAGATGCAAATGAAAACAACACTGAGATTCCACCTCACCCCAGAAAGCATGGCTGCTATCACGAAATCAACCAATAAAAAATGCTGGTGGGGCTGTGGGGAAAGAGGAATACTGCTCCACTGCTGGTGGGAGTGTAGCCTAGTGCAACCACTGTGGAAATCAGTATGGAGATACCTCAAAGAACTAGGACTGGAAGTCCCATATGACCCAGCTATTCCTCTGCTGGATATCTTCACAAAAGAATTAAAAGAATCATACCACAGTGATATATGTGCACACATGTTTTTAGCAGCACAGCTTGTAATAGCTAAAACTTGGAAACAGCCCAATTGCCCATCAACTGCAGACTGGATAAAGAAAATGTGGGTTTTTTAAAAAAATAAAATGGAGTATTACTCAGCCATATAGAATGAGAAATTAGATACATTTATAGCTAAATGGATGCACATTGAGGTGATACTCTTAAGTAAAATAAATAGAACATACATGTGTAAATACTAAATGGTTTCTCTAGTGTGAGAAACTGAAAGTGTAAATAAGGACTAAAAGGTGTAATAGATAAATGTAAAACAGGAAGAAAAGATGCAAAGGGGAGGGGAATTAGGAAGCATAGGGGAAAAGAAAGAAGGGAATGGAATTAATACGAGAAAAAGAAAAAATGGAAACAAAGTCTTTGTAAATAGGGAGGGATGGAGGGGTTGAAGGGAGGGCAGAGGAATGGGGAAAAATAAGAACCAAGAGAGATTATGTAAAGGTGCAAATTTCCAATGATGAATGTCATTATATTATATACCTTAAATGTACCCATAAAATTAGTAAGAAAAAAAAGATTAAAAAATAAAAAATAAAATAAAAATTAGCTTGTCCAGTTTAGGCTAAGTATTCTTAATTCTAAGTATGTTATGTGGTCTTTAAAGTATTACTAGGCTATATATAGTATATTATACTATCATTTAATATATTAGTAAAGTTTAAAAATTGTGTAGTGAATTAAATATTGATGACCACATAGCCAATGTAGTTTCTCTGCTCTGTAAATGCCTCTGGCAAGGAATTAATTTAGATTTAATAAGAGAGTTATTATATTATTTATTTCATTAGAAATATGCAAATGTAAATGCCATGCTATAAATACTTCTGCTAATTAAATACTACTTGCCTTATGGAAGTTTATTTAGGTGCAACTAGCAGTTTATTAAGATGTATGAGTTGAAAATAACCATATTCTCAATAATCTATTGATATTTAATAGGTAATAACATTATATTCAAGGTAGGGAATCCTTTCTATTGAATGTTAGTATAAAACTAATTATTAGCAGCATATTTACTAAGACTCAACTGTTTAAGAGATATTCATCTTAATAAAAATGGTTCTTATGCTCCAATAGATATTCATAATAATCAGTTGATATTTAATTAACATATAACTCCCTCATTAAACCTAAATTAAATCCTTATTTAAAATACTCAATTTAAAATGCAAGTGAAAATATTGCTATAGAAAACTACATAGCTGCTCTACATTACTTTCATTAGCAAAGGAAGGAAATTTCTGACCATTAAGATGCAGTTTCCTGAAGTGGAAGGATGCTTAGGGTGCTTTTAAGTTCACATACACAGGTCACAAAACATGACAAGTTTTAAAGCAGGCAACATTCTTATTAATCACATATTTCAATGTGCTTTAGTAATCACTAAACTAATGAAATTGAAACTAAATGAAATACTGAAGCAACTGATGCTCATAAACAAAATAAAACAAACTAAGGTGAAAGGCGAGTTGCAAGAGACATTTCTTTATTTCTCCTTGGAGAAACTCTACCCTCCCAACTGAACTCTGTGATGCAGAAGCCTCCCCTGAAACCATGAAGGCACCATCCCCTGAGCACCAGCAGCGTTCCTTCCCTTTTAGACTCCATAGGGCTTTCCATGCAATGGGAAGATGTATCAGTGAGACAGAAGAGAAGGGTCCAGCACTCCCCAAGAAGTACTGTTGTTGTTTTTCTTTGTAACTTTTATTTCTCACACAGCTGTCCCAAATGCCTCCAGTGGGCCATATCCATACCAAATATCCCTGGTCACTCCAGTAGTTGTAGTTTGCCAGTGTCTGTTTCTTTCCATAAAACCACAGGTCCATCCCAGATGACTCCACCTAGAACCTCTCTGGATGACTCCACCTCTTTCAACATAATCCTCAAGAAGATCCTCTGTACTCAAGACTAGGAAGGTCTATAATTAGCTGGCAGGACACTGCATGCCTGAGCTTGCTTTTTCTTCTATACAACTGACATCCTCATACCCTCTGTCAAGTCAGCCATATACTTTCCTTCTTGTGCATAAGCCCCAATAAAGCCTCTGTTAGGTGATATATTTCATAAGCAAAGTGAGAGATGCTTTCACTACTAGGTTGGAATTTCATGACATGGGAGAACTTATCTGCCTATTTGGGATTTGTATCTCAATCAAAGCAAGCTAAGCTGGTTAACTAAGAGCTCGTAATACCAAAGACCACTGGAACCAAAAGCAGCCATCAGCTGAGTCTGGAAACACTAAAAGCCAGAAAATGGTGGAGAATTTTGAGGAACTGCTGAGAGCCAGCACCTCTGATTGCCAGAAGGGTTCCTGAGGGCTATTGGTAGCCTCTGGCTCCAGCTGCCAGGAAAGTGTGGAGAGTATCTAATACTAAGATCTAACAGCTGCTGACATTAAAGCTCAGAACTGCTAACTGTAAAACAACCACACTTTGCCTATCTGTGGTTTCTGTTTCAGTTGAGGAAAAAACATCAATGCCAATGCAACATCAGGAGATCCAAGTGAGAGAGTTTTGAGAGATTGGGATTGTATCTCTCTATCCTTTTCTTGCTGAGCAGCAGTTTTCCAGAGTATGTTTCTCTCCATAAAGCCACAGATTCTGTTAGCACTTCTGAAAGATCTGGTTCTTATTGTATTCTGCATCTCTTTTCATTTTGAGCATACTTTACATTTTCTGTAACAACCTAGACCAAATGAAAGAAAGAAAAAAATATAACAACTAGAGCAACAGCAACTAACCTTTCCAATACACTTTCACTGGATTTTAACAAGTTTTAATTTTAAACCATTTCACAGAGGAAGAAACCAAAGCTCAAGTTTTCTGTGCAATAGCATGTAATAAATGGAAAAGCCAGAAATCAAGACCTGGACTTCTAATTCCCTATCTTAAATATCTTCAATTACATGAAATAAGCAGAAGCCTTACATTTTCCTTATTTTTAATCTATGTTTTACTAAGGAGTAGTTTATAAATTTTTTTAAGTCGTAGAATCCTTTCTTCAAACAAAATCCAAAACCTTTCAACAAATACACAGACAAAAGCAGAGCCTGCTGTGGTGTAAGCAATCCTTAGTAATTCTATTTGAAGATAGCCCAAAGCATCCTGGATTATCATCTATCTAAAACTCTATCACCCTGGCCACAGAGATTGGTTGATGGGTGGTCACGTGACCCAAGCCCAACACTCCAGAGTTCTCCAAAACAATACTACTTTCTTCTACATGGCAAGCTGTGAAGAGTTAAAGCCTTAGCTCTCTAGTTACCCTTACTGTCACAGTAAAGAATCCTATGAATAAAGTCAAATATAGAAGAAGACTGAACCAATAGAGGGGTATCAGACCCTTTTAAGAGGGACACTTTCAAACCATGGATCTATCTAAGACCAAAGACATCTGTACCCTTGGAAGGATCAAGTATGGTAGCCAACCAATTCTCTTTTACTTAAGTTGAATTATATTTCTGTGATCCCATCAAAACAGAGTTCCACTAAAATTATATAAGTAGTTTTGTACTGACTTATTTGATATCCAGAAGACAGAGTTCTCCCTAACTTGATACTCCACACTACAGATTCATTTATTTCAAGATTATTCATGATGGAGGTCAAGTTGACATTTATTGATAGAGTCTAACATTTGTTTTGAGCTAAAATCTACAACTCTGTAGCTACTTCTATTACACAAATCATTCTTTTCTTTTCCAACCAGTCCCTAATCAGTAAATTACTATTACTAATTTTGCCTTTTTATGAGGTTATTGTGGAGTTCAAATTGATGTTAAATGTTTTATAATGTGTAAAATCTCTACATTGTGAAAAACGTGGGGCAAGCTGTGAGCAATTTGCCAAATGTCAATTTTAATTAGTTTCTCAATATTTTAAAACATAAAGATGTATCACATCATATATTTGGCACCACATTCAAAAGGAGATGGTGTATTTAAAAATAGGTGTCACTATTTGCTTCTTTTGGTCTGTATTTAATGTTTTCAAAGCACTTTACCAACATTAAATGATTAGACTTCCTAACAGCCCTCTTACACAGTGGTGTTATAAAGGGGAACCCTTCTCTGCTATAATGTAGACCTTTATTTATTTTCTAGATTTTAAAGATTCACTTAGGGAGACTCTGGGCATTAAAAATCAATCTAAAATACAATTAAACTATTAGTGTATCCAAAAGAGACCAACAGGAACATTAGGCTATGTCTGTTCTTGGGCCAAATGAGTAGCAAATATAGGCAAACATCCAGACTCTTAGGACATAATGGCTGAAACGTCAACTGTGGGAACAGAAAAAGGATACAGAGACTTGAGTTCTCAAAATTAACTCTTTCCAGTGAAATCCTAGTACATATTATGCTACCTCCACATGTCTAGTAAATCCTACTCTAGTTTTTAGCTTGGTTTTGTTTTGCACTAAATGCTCAGTTAATATGCAGCAGGTAACAACCATATTATCATTTAAGTATTACATTCTTGTGTCTTATTTTATTGAATTTGAAGCTATGACTTACTTTACTTTTTCATAACCAATGTGAATTTCCATTTAGCTACCAAACCAGTCCACTTGTTAGGTACAATCACTGTCACGTTGGTAATTCCCACTCCTAAACCCGTATCATATGTTTAAATCCAGTCTGAGGAAGCCTCAGAATGAACTTTACTGTTCTATACCAAAAATCTGACTTCATTGAGAATGAAATTTAAAAATGCAAGTATTAGTTTTTCCTGATATTTGATGAGCTAAAAAATCTCTTTCTATTGTCAAAAAGTGAAATTGGTATCTATTTTTGTTGCATATTCTACATATGTAGGAACATAGCTAAAATATATTCAATCTGTATCAATTATTCATGAAGGGAAGGTAGAGGATAACACTTCAGAATTTTAAAATTCATTATGTTGGGTCAACACTTTACTTAGCCATCCAGTGAGAACCCCTCATATCCATGACTTCTTTAGCATGTGCATTGCCTAGTGGGATAAACACACTCAGCCAATTTTATGCCTATCTAGCGGGTAGCAAATATTATAAGATATTTTGGTTGGGCCCAGATCTGATATATATATATAAAATCTCAAATCTGCTTCAAGCAAAAATCCTAGTCTTGGGCTGGGGATTTAGCTCAGTGGTTCCGCTGCCTGCCTCACAAGCACAAGGACCCGAGTTTGATCCCCAGTACCAAAAAAAAAAAAAAAATTCCTAGTCTTGTCTCTTCCCACCATATAAGAGGGTATAGAATAATGATTAAGGCTGTGTGCTCTATACCAAAAAAAAAAAAAAAGGTGTGTGCTCTGGATTCAGGGTGCCTATGTTCCAATCCTGGTCTGACCTCTTACTTGAAGCTTAACTTCTTTGCATTCCATTTCTTCCTCTGTGTAAATCATAATGGAACCTGCCTCATGGTAAAGGGCTTGGCTTTACACTTCAAATATTGTAACTAAGCAATTACTATGAGCCATCGGGAAGCACTGCTG
>NW_004624755.1:9222024-9232599 GCF_000247695.1 Heterocephalus glaber
TCTAATTGCTGTGGCTAATGTTTCCAGAACTATATTGAACAGAAGTGGTGATAGTGGGCATCCTTGTCTTGTTCCTGATTTTAGCGTGAAGGTTTTTCAGTTTTTGATCATTTAGTATGATGTTGGCTGTTGGTTTTTTATAGATAGCTTTATCAAATTGAGATAAAGACCATCTATTTATTCCAATTTTCTTCAGGGTTTTTCTCATGAATGGGTGTTGAATTTTATCGAATGCTTTTTCTGCATCTATTGAGATGATCATATGGTCTTGTCCTTGGCTCTGTTAATAGAGTGTATTACATTTACTGATTTACATATGTTGAACCATCGTTGCATCCCTGGGATAAATCTAACTTGGTCAGGGTGTATGATCTTCTTGATGACCCTCTGTATTCTGTTTGTCGGTATCTTATTGAGGATTTTTGCTTCTATGTTTGTTAGGAAGAATGGCCTGTAGTTCTCTTTTTGGTTGTGTCTTTGCTTGGTTTTGCAATCAAAGTAATACTTGCTTCCAGGAATGAATTTGGAAGTATTGTTTCCCCTTGAATTTCATTGAAAAGTTTAAAGAGTAGTGGTAATAGTTCTTCTCTAAATCTTTTGTAGAATTCAGTGAAGCCATCAGGACCTGGCCTTTCCTTTGTTGGTAAATGTTTAATTATGTTTTAAATTTCACTGATTGTAACTGAGGTGTCTAGAATTTTTATATCATCTTCATTCAACTTTGGTAATTCATATGTATGTAGAAATCTGTCCATGTCTTCTGTGTTTTCCATTTTATTAAAGTACAAGTTCTCGAAGTAGGTATTGATAATCCTCTGGATTTCTGCTGCATCTGTTGTGACTTCAATTTTTTTGTTCCTAATTGCATGTATTTGAGCCTTTTCTTTCCTTTTTTTGATAAGGTTAGCTAAGGGTTTATCAATTTTATTTATTCTTTTTAAAAATCAACTCTTTGATTCAGTGATTTTTTTTTTTTTGTATCATTCTCTTAGTCTCCACTGAATTGACTTCTGGTCTGATCTTTATTATTTCCTCCCTTGTATGAGCTTTGGGTTTGTCTTGCTCTTCTTTTTCTAGGACCTTAAGATTCAGCATTTATTTGAGCCCAGTCTGTTTTACTAGTGTGGGCATTCACTGCTATGAATTTCTCTCTTAGAACTGCTTTCATTGTGTCCTGTAGATTCCTGTATGTTGTACTGGCATTATCATTTATTTGTAAACACTGTCTAATTCCTTCTTTAATTTCCTCTGTGGTGCATTAGTTGTTCAGGAGAGTGTTATTCAGTTTCTGTGTGTTTGTGAAGTGCTTGAGGTTTCTTTTACTATTGAACTCCAGTGTAATTGCACTATGGTTTGATAATATACACAGGATAACTTCAATTCCTTTACATGTACTTAAACATGTGCTATGAGCTAGTATGTGGTCTATTTTGGAGTATGTGCAGCCAAAAAGAATGTATATTCTGATTTTGTGGGGTGGAACACTCTAGATGTCTATTATGTCCATTTGTTCAAAAGCTTGGCTCAGCTCTAGCATTTCATTGGGGATTTTTTGTCAAGATGACCTGTCTATTTGTGACAGTGGGGTATTGAGGTCCCCCACTATTAGTATTAGTGCTTATTTGGTTTTGCATGTCCCCTAATATTTGTTTTGTATAGTTGGAGTCATTTGTTTGGTGCATGTGTACTTATGATTGTCATCTCTTCCTCTTGGTTTGTTCCCTTCACAAGGATGTAGTGAAATTGTCTCTCTTTATAAGTTTTGGGTTGAAATTTACTTTGTCTGCAAATAAGATAGATACTCTTGCTTTTTTCTGGGTTCCTGTCGCATGGAGAACTGTTTTGCATACTTTTACTTTCAGTCTATGAGTTTCTTTTTGATCTAAGTGCATTTCTTGTATACAGCATATTGTTGGATTTGGCTTTTTAATCCATTCTGCCAGTTTATTTCTTTTGATTTGTGAATTGAGGGCATTAACAACTGATATGTATTGACTTATCACTGTCATGTTGTTTTCCTGTTGTTGGTTGTTTTTTTATTTTTCCTCCTCTCCTTTTAATTTATTGCCTTCCCTGATTAATTTGCTCTGTTGAGCCTCATGGAGTTGTGACCTTCATTGTCATTTTCTAGGATATTGTTTAGAATTATTTGGAGTGCTAGTTTGGTATTGATGAAGTTTCTCAGATGTTCTTTATCATGGAAGTATCTTATTTCCCCATCAATTTTGAAAGATAGTTTTGCAGGATACATCAGTCTAGGTTGGAGGTTGTTTTCTTCTAGGGCTTTAAATACCTCATTCCAGGCTCTCCTTGACTTGAGGGTTTGTGTTGAAATGTCTGCCATGATTCTGATGGGCTTTCCTTTGCATGTGATTTGTTTCTTTTCTCTAACTGCTTGTAGTATTTTGTTCTTCTGTTGGGTTTCCGGGATCTTGATTACTATATGTCTAGGTGTAGTTTTGTTTTTTTTTATCATGGCTAGTTGGAATCCTATATGCTGCACTTATCTGTGTGTCAAATTCTTTTGCTCTGTTTGGGAAGTGTTCTGTCACTAATTCTGCGAACAGTTTTTTTATGTCATTTGTATTTTCTCCTGCATTTTCATGGACTCCTATCAGTCTTATATTATTCTTCTTTGTGTCATCTAGGAGATGTTGGATTGATTTCTCGTGGTCCCTTACTATTTTTAATAGATTTCTCTTTTCATGGTCACTGACTGCCATCCTCTCTTCTATATCTGATATTCTGTCTTCAGATTGGCTCAGTCTGCTGTGCATGCTTTCAATAGGGTTTTTAATCTCCTGGATATCTGTTTGAATCTGTTTCTTGGATTCCATTTCTTTCCTATGATGGGCATTCTTGGTTTCCATCATGGTCCTGAATTCATTTATTTTTTATCTGTTTCTTCTCTAGAGTCTCTAATCATGTCTTTCATTCTGCTCACCATTTCTGTAGTTATCTGGGAGGTTATTTCTGTTTTGAATTTTTCTAGAGCTTCATTCATTTGTTTTTTTACTTCCTGTGCTATCAGTTCAGGGTGTCCAAGTGGTTGATTATCAGACTTTTCCACCTCATTTCCTCCAGAATTTGCTTTGGTGGGCTAGAAGTCTGGGTTTGTGCCTTGCTTAAATGTCTTCTCATTTGTATTTTTGTTGTTGGTACTGTTCTTGGTTTGATTCCTGTGTTGATACTTTGATATTGCTTATTCTAAGTATCTTTGTTGCTTGTATTTGAACCCTTACAGAACGATTGCTTTTCAAAGGTTTCATCCAGATGTAGCTGGTCTTCGGGTTTTGGGTCTCTAATGGCTCTGAGTCTATCTCATTTTCATTATACCAGGAAAGACAACTGATTAGATCAAAGATATCTTAGTACATGTGATACAATCAGCAACAAAATAGCATCAAGTACAGCTTAGAAAATAACAATTTGTGGTAGTTACTAATCTATCACCTTTAACTGTGTGAATGATATCAAAATCAAGGACCAGCTCAAAATATGTTGATAGTGAATAAACTCTTCAATATAGCAACTTTACCCTTCAGGATGGGGACATAGAAAGAGGTAGGGAAGGAGGAATAACTAGAAGGATAGGTTAGGAGTGAGGCCAGAGGACAAAGGAAGATCATGCAAATTCTAGGAAACTGTTGAAGACAAGAGGAAAAGAAAGTATGAAAGATCAAAAATGAAAACAGAACAACCTAACAGCAGTAGGGAGGCTACAAACTGTATTTACTTTCCTTTAAAACTAATCACAATTGAGAGAAGGAGAAAGAGAAGGAAAGAAAAATAAAGAAGAAATATGAATTAGGGCCAGAACAGGAACAAAAAGGGAGATGAAGAACAATGTGGGAGAGAGTGAGAGAGAAAGAAAAGGAAAAAAAAAGAAAAATTTGAAGATTAGAAAAAAATAAATTTTAAAAATAAGTGAAAAAAATACAATAATTTTGAGAATAACAAATAAAAAATAAAAATGAAGGGCCTCCTTCAGGGTATGTCTCTGCTGTCACAATAGACAACATGGATAGCAGTGTGCAGATATAAGTCAATTAATCTCAGCAAGCCAGTAGCAGACCCAGCTCCTCGTGGCTGAAGTCCTCACCTGTCTGCTTGCTTATGCTGGGAGGCGGGGTGGGGGTGAGGCCTCTCAATTCTTAACATCATCTTAGGGTTTGGTTTTTGTTTGTTTAAAGCTGGTCCAGAGTAGAACTCTCAGGTGTGTATTCTCCTTCTGAGGGAAAATAAGTCCAGAGGAATATTTATGGAATCTGAATATTATTCTAAAAGTTCAACTCTTTCTGGGCCAGACTTCTCAGCATTACTCAAATCCTTGTATTTCTGTCCTGTTAAGAGATCTATAGCAGCTGTAAGTGACCTCTCATTAGCTTGAATATCCCATTCTGTGCATGTGGAAATAGGACTTTCTACTCACAGAATTATAATTTATCATAAAGAACTTCTCCAGTTGCTGTGTTAGAAAGCTTTCTGTTACTATAACAAAGTACCTAAAATAATAATCTTAAAGAAAAAAATGGTTTACTTTGGCTTGCAAGTTCAGGGGTTTCAGTTTATGGTCAATTAACCCCTTGTTTCTGGACTTGTAGCAAAGCATTACATCATGGCAGGAGCCCAGGATGGAGGCAGATGCTCACTTTATGGTTGTCAGAAAGAAAAAAAAGTATAAAGTAAGGGTTCATGGTTCCAGTATCCCCTTAAAGGGCACCCCACCATATGACCTCAGGACTTTCAAATTGGCCCAACTTGGTAATAGATCCATGACCTCTTGATAGCGTTAAATTAGAGCCCAAGCCTTCAACATATTTCCCTTTGAGAACATTCCAGGTCCAAAGCATGTCAATTTTATACTTAGATCCTATTATCTTTAGCTCATGAGAAATCATTATTTTTTCGTAGATCCTAGACCCTTAGACGATAGTAGAGATGTCCTAGGTAAAGAACCAGAGAAAACATGAGGTTGCCCTTATAATTTTACCTTCCTTAGGGATCTATTTTGTGATCTCTATTATCCAAAGCTCCAAATACAATGATTCACATATTCTAGGTGATTCAGTGATTCTATATTCCAGATTTATGGTTGTTTTCAGTTGTTGATGATGTAATGGTCAAGTTTAGTACTTAATTATATATTTAGTATGGCTTTAAACAAATTTCAATGCATCCATAAAGCTTATAGATAAAGTAGTTAACCTCCTTTACAATCAATGCCAGGGTGGCCTTGGACATTGATGTAATAATTGTATTTATTATGATTTGGGTTAGCCCAATAGCTTATCTATAAATGATCTTTTACCTATGTGTCATTAATGAGGCCTTCTAGTATTTTCTTCATTTAATGTAAAACTCTCATTAGATTAATTTCATTAAAATGAGGGCCAGGGATTTAGCTCAGTGGTGCTGTGCCTGCTTCACAAGTGCAAGGTCCTGAGTTCAATCCCTGGTTCCACAAAAAAAAAAAAAAAAAAATTCCCAAAGTTGCATAAATATAGGGACAGATCTGGCAATAAACATCAGTCAAAATTCAGCATAGTAAATATTTTGTAAGTCCTCAAATGTGTTTTGGAGTACTACAGGTGCATAAGTCCAAGATTAAGAGTCAGGAGAGAAGGTTTCTTAACCTTATAAAGGGTCAGCTTCTTGATCTGTAAAAATTCTAGTGCCCTTTGTTAATTGTCAAATGCTGTCTGAAAACTGTTTTTGTTGTCATAAGACAGTTATTAAAATATGTTTCCTATTTGAGGGTAAAAGGAATTAAAGAAGAACAAAGAGTAGAAGACTTCTTTCTGGCTTTTGCCCACTATCAAAATTTAATTTATCAATCCCACACAATATTTATTAATACCACACAAAATCTGCTTCTGAGAAAATAAAATTCAAGTCTGTACTATTGAAATGTCAAGAAAGCTGTATATGGTATCAAAAATGTCTATGGTATTAAAAATACCAACAATGTTGGGAAATGTCATGAAATAAAAAGAGACACACCAAACATTTAGGTTCTTGAAGGAGAAACAATGAGAATAAACTATAGTCAAGTAGCCCTGATATTTAACAGCTTAATCTGGCTAATTATTCATGTTTACCTCCACCAATAAGCAACTATTAAATGGTACTAATACATAAACTGTCACTAAGTGGCAAGCAGAATATTAAGTACTTGTTGCACATGTGTCAGCACTATTTATACTCCTTATGCAAAAGAAATAAAAGCTTAGGGAATGTGGTAGATTGACTTTAACATGCTCTTCATATTCCATGGTGTCCATGCACCATACAATGTCCTCTTCTTCATGTGGCTGAGATCTTTGACTTGTTTCCAACCAAATATGTTAAAGATGATGAATCACTCCCATGATTACAATGCATTACATAAGGCTCCATCTTGCTAACAAACTCACTCTCTATTGGGAGCTTTCAAGAAGCAAGTTGTCATGAACACTGCAGTTGCAAAGAAATTAATTCTATCACTGACCTGAATGACCCTGCAAATGGATGTTCTTCCAGTTGATCCTCTCATGAAATCCCAAGCCTGAATTATACTACTTAGTTGCACATTTATGAGGCAAGGGGTAGAGGACCCAGTTAAAATATATCCCAACTCCTTGATCTACAGAAAGACTGAGATAATTAATAACCCTATGTTATTTTAAGCTGCTGAATTTTTGGTAATTTGTTATCAGCAATAGATAACTAACACAAGAGGTAAATTAAGTTGTACAAAATCATACAGCTCAGAAACAGCAACAATAACCAAACCAGACCTATTTAAATTCAAGGTGTTAACTCTTTACTAATATTTTATATTAATCCCACTCTTCTTTCTACTCTCCAGTGCCTAATGTCACACCTGTAAAAACCTTAGTTATGCCATGGTATCTGTTATAGCTTGTGTCTAGATGTCTCCCCAAAGCCTCATGTGTCTTGTACCTTGTTGCCTTGCTACCTTCTGCTTGCCATGAATTGGTTCTCCTCTGTGATGCCACTCTGCCTTGGAACCAGCTGATTACTGACTGAAACCTCTACAAACTGTGAGCTAAATAAACCTTTCCTCCATTGACTTTGCACATCTTGTACTTTGTCTCAACAATGAGAATAGTAACTAAGATGGTATCCAAAGAGATCATTAGTTTCAAATAACTCTGAACCTTGTCTGTGGAATGTTTGTCTTTTTTGTGAAATAATGGCAAAATCTCCATGTATAAATAATAATAACCAATACTTAAACCAATATTTAATTGAGCTTGCCATGTGTGAGGAACTGTGTTATGGCTTATATGGCTTATATCTAGATATCCCCCAAATCCTCATGTGGTCATAGATGGAGCTTTTCAGAGGTGGATGGGTCTAGGGTATGAGATGCTAGGATTAAAGCTATAATATGGGATTAATGATGTGATGCTGGGATTAAGTGTTCCCCAACCTGGATGTGAGTGCTGCCCACTCTAAGGGCGGTAGCCTAGACAGAATATACGGGTCAGAAAGAGAGATACTGCCATCTCTTGCTGCTTGCTGCCTCTTGCCTTCCCTGCTTTGCATTGGACTGTTTCTCCTCTGCCATGCCCCTCTGCTATTTAAGCCAGCTGACTGTGGAATGAAACCTCTACAAACTGTGAGCTACAGTAAACTTTTCCTTCTTTAACTGTGAGTATTGGGTATTTTGTGTCAGTAATGAGAAAAGTAACTAAGACAAACCATTCTTGGGAAGCTACATGCATTTTTCTCATTTAACCCTTTGACACCCCAAATAACATTATTCTTTGTTTTAAAAAAAAACTACAAGCTCTAGGTGTTACCAAACTGTCTAAAAGTCATATACTTACTCAGTTACAAAGCAAAGATTTGAACCAAGGTTTGTTTTATACTAACACATGGAATATTCGAGTTGAGGACAGAGATTCACATCTGGCCTAGAGGGTATAAAAATAGTGTAAATGATGCAGGCTATAATTGCTAGTCTTTAATACAATATGTATGCATTTTTCCAAGCCGATCAATACCTTTAATTCATCACCACAAATACCACATACTGGATTGGGTGCTGCAATAGCATTACTATAATAAATCTCACATCTACTCTACCATTATGTACTTATTTTCTTCTATGTTTCAGGCACAGTACTGAGATTTCAAGGCATAAGACTTCAAGGAACTTATAGTCTACTGAAAGAGAAAGAGAAATGAATTAACTAATTCTAATTATGATCCAAGCGTCGAAATCTCCCTATATGTAGTCTTTCTTGTCCACCAGCAAACGACCAGAATTAGCACTCCTCAAATATGTAAACTACAAATAATAGAAAACCTATTTAAGTCATATCTTGCTTTGAAAGGAAGATATTACTAGCATTGAAACTATAAAGTTATATTCAGGTTTTAATGAAGTGATTAAAAAGAACAATGTGCCCATTAGGAGTTTAATAGAGACATACAGATTTTTTTAAACTTGCTGTGTTTTGTTTTTAGAAAGAAAAGAATGGCAATATAAGAAATATCCATTTCAATAGGGTATACCAGATTAGCTCAAGTCAGAGCCACAGAATGTAATAAACATAAATATCTGTACCTTTGGGGACACTGTGGTTCCTCCCAAAACTTTTGCCATTCTATCCTCCTCCTGTAGCAGCCTTTCTCCTTGTGTGGGTCTTAAATAACCAATGTTATTTATATAATTATAAGTATATAATTGTACAATATATTATAATATAATTATATAACATTATATAATATATAATATAATATGGGTATTTATATAACCTTCTCCCTTGCCACAAAGATGCTCTAATAATTATAAAACTGTTCAGTGGGAACAAATGTAGCTCCCAAGAGTGTTTGGCAGCCTTTTTTCTACCATGAAGAGTCAACTATAGGATGAAGACATAGCAATGAGACCAAAAAACAGTCGGTCCTTGACACTGCAGAGTACCTAGATTAAGTCTTCTCTATACCTAGTCTTTCCATTATGTAAATCAACCATTTCCCTCTTTAAGCCAATATAAACTGAGTTTTCTCTTATAGATAACAAACATAGCTAAGGGTTGTAAAGCCCCAAATCACCTATTTAAATATAATCAGTTTTATGATGTCTTCATCAGAAGCAATTATAGGACAATGCATGTTCAGTGACAGCAAGTACCAGAGTTGACATCTAAGTCAGGCAATGTTGGAGCCAACCTTCAAGTGAACATCCATGATCCTCACCTGCTAGTACGTTTCCATATGTATCTCTTTTAACACTGAATAGGACTGGATATGGCCAACTGCACAACTGATAGTGTGTAATTTACAAGATTAAATCATAAAAACCACTGAAGCTTCACTGGATTTCTTTGGCTCTCTCCCTCATGGGGAAGATAGCCACCATGCTGAGAAGTATGCTTAAACATCCCTGTGACCTATTTTACAGGCAGAACATGTGAAACATACTACTAACACCCAGTGTCAACTTGCCAGTCAGGTGAGGGAGCCATCTTGGAAGCAAATTCTCTAGTCTCAGTCACACCTTCAGATGACAAACCCCAGCCCACTTGTTGGAGCAACTTCCTGAAAAACTTCACTCAAAACCACCAACTAAGCTATTCTCAAATTCCTGATTCACAGACATAATAAACAAGTGTAACTGTTTTAAGCTACTAATTTTTTAATGTAAATCAACCAATAATCAATTCAATTATCAGGTATTTTATAAGCATGTAGTTTTTATAAAGAGAGCTAATCAAATAGCATCTTTCCAGTTACAAAGACTTTACAATCTTATTGAAAAGATCTAAATACCACATATGAAGCACATTCCTTTGCACTCTTTACACTAAAGAACATACTAGTAATTAAGAGACTAGTACACTATAACCTATTTAAAAAGATAAATTGTATGGTTCCAAAAAAGCTATGAAGTTATCTGCTTACCACCTTCTGTAACCAAAACCTGTGCATAATGTATGCAAGAGAAATGAACGTAAATACTAATTTATGTTTGAAATTGTGATTACATCTTAAGGCTTAATTCTTGCTTTAATTCTCATAGAGGAATTTGAAATTTTCCTCTTGTTTCACAAATGGAATGTTTCTGGCTCATTAATAGGCAGTTTATATTTTAGGGTTATAGAGGTAATATTATGAGTGGTTTGTGAGATGCCTAAAAGGAGGAGAGCTGATACAGTAATCAATCAGTGGCTAATAATGTTGTGTAATTAATATTGGAATGGAAAATTATTCCTTAATAATTCTTAGGAATGTCTAACTATTAGGAAACAGAAGTGCATACTGTCTACACAAGACAGAAGAGTGGAGTAACAATAGGACTGGTGGGTTTTATCAAAGATTTATGTAATTAAAAGGTTAAAACAAGATATTTCTCTCAACCAGCTGCTGTTCCACCACTCTCAGCACAGAGGAAGGGGCGTCTGGGTCACTGTACCACTGCTCCCAGCACAGAGGAAGGGGCCTTCTGGCTGGCATTCCACCACTCTCAGAACAGAGGAAGGGGTTTCCAAGCTGCTGTGCCACTGCTTCCAGCACAGAGGAGGTGAGCTGTGTGGGCACCAACAGAACCACCCCCCC
>NW_004624755.1:9236272-9246617 GCF_000247695.1 Heterocephalus glaber
CAGGAACAAGACAAGGATGTCCACTATCACCACTCCTGTTCAATATAGTTTTGGAAACATTAGCCACAGCAATTAGACAAGAGAAAGAAATGAAAGGAATAAAGATAGGAAATGAAGAAATCAAATTGACATTGTTTGCAGATGGCATGGTATTCTACATAGAAGATGCCAAGAACTCCACCAAAAGTCTTCTAGACTTAATAACCAAATTCAGTAAAGTAGCTAGATAAAAGGTCAACACACAAAAATCAATAACTTTCCTCTACACAAACAATAGACTCACTGAGACAGAAATAGGGCAAATAATTTCTTTCACAAAAGCATCCAAGAAACTGAAATACCTAGGAAGCAACCTAACAAAAGAAATCAAAGACCTCTTCTCTGAAAACTACAGCACTCTCAAAAGACAGTTGAAGATAATATCAGAAAATGGAAAGACATCCCCTGCTCCTAGGTAGGAAGGATCAACATAGTGAATATGTCCATATTTCCAAAACTGCTATATAGATTCAATGCAATCCCAGTTGAAATCCCAGCAGCATTCTTCATGGACCTTGACAAAACAATCGAAAAATTCATTTGCAACAAGAAGAGACCCAGAGTAGCAAAAGCAACTCTAGGTAACAGACACATGGCAGGGGTATCACAACCTCCAACTTGAAACTATACTGCAAAGCTACTGTGATAAAAGCAGCACGGTACTGTCAAAGAAACAGACCTGAGGACCAGTGGAACAGATCAAAAGATGCTGAAACAACTCCAGACACACTCAGCCATCTCATCTTCGATAAAGGAGCCAAACACCCTCACTGGAGGAAAGATGGCGTCTTTAATAAATGGTGCTGGAAAAATTGGGCTTCAACTTGTCAGAGATTAAAACTAGATCTATATCTCTCACCATGCACTAAACTAAAATTGAAATGGATTAAAGATCTACACATTAAAATAGAAATGTTGAATCAGCTAGAACAGAGGTTAGGTAGAACTCTTGAACATATTGGTGTAGGAAAAGATTTTATGAACAAAACCTCACTTGCCCATGAACTAGTATAAACAATCAACAAGTGGGATCTCTTCTTACTAAAAAGTTTCTGCACAGCAAGAAAAACCAGCAGCAGTGTGAAGAGACAACCCACAATGTGGGAAAGATTCTTCACCTGCTGTTCCTCAGACAAAGGTATACTATCTGGAATATATAAAGAACTAAAAAAAAAAAATATCAGACCTCCCAAATTTAAAGACCCAATCCAAAAATGAGCACCTGAAATGAACAGACATTTCTCACACAAAGAAGTAGAAATGGCAAATAAACATGAAAAAATGTTCAACATCACTGGTCATTAGAGAGATACAGATGAAAGCTTGGCTGAGATTCCACCTCACTCCAGAAAGAATGGCTGCTATCATGAAATCAACCAATACCAAACGCTGACGGGGATGTGAGGAAAGAGGAAACCTGCTCCACTGCTGGTAGGAGTGTAGACTGGTGCAACTACTGTGGAAATCAGTATGGAGATACCTCAAAGAACTAGAACTGGAAGTCCCATTTGACCCCACTATTCCACTGCTGGGGATCTTCCCCAAAGAATTAAAAGAATCATACCACAGTGATATATGTGCATGCATGTTCATAGCAGCACAATTTGTGATAGCTAAAACTTGGAAAAAGCCCAATTGTCCATCAACTGGAGACTAGATAAAGAAAATGTGTTTTTTTAATAAAATGGAGTCCACTCAGCCATAAAAATGAAATTAGATACATTTATAGCTAAATGGATGTACATTGAGGTGATACTCTTAAGTGAAATAAATAGGACACACATGTGTAAATACTGAATGGTTTCTCTAGTGTGAGAAACTGAAAGTGTAAATAAGGACTAAAAGGTATAATAGATAATGTGAAATAGGAAGAAAAGGGGCAAAGGGGAAGGGGAAGGGGAATTGGGAGAGGTAGAGGAAGGAAAGAAGGGAAAGGAATTTATATGAGAGAATGAAAAAAATGGAAACAAAGTCTTTGTAAATAGGGAGGGATGGAGGGGTTGATAGGAGGGCAGGGGAAGGGGGAAAAATAAGAACCAAGAGAGATTACATAAAGGTGCAAATTTCCAATGATGAATGCCATTATATTGTATACCTAAAATGTACTAATAAAATAAAAATTTTAAACATTTCTCTCAGCTGCAATGTAGCTACACAGAGCATAATTAGATAGTGAGGATACCTGTAATATAAAACGAAATAAAATTGATAATCACATTTGCTGGTTCCACAGGATAATTACTCTAATATGTGAAAAATAAACTTCTATAATATAGTCAGCAATTCACTGGAGGACCAAGAACATCTAATGCCAATGATTTCATTAAGCTATTAGATTGCCTTTGATTAAAATTAACAATTGGTGTTGTACCACCTGACAATGGAAGCTTTTCATCAAAGCAGCTAGTTAAAAAATACCACAGCGTTGTCTTTCTTATCACCACTTCCACATGAAACTCCTAAGAATAGCACTTCCTCAGACCAACAGCTGGAAAACCTCACTTCTAAGATAAGAGAGGTTGTTTTCATCATGACATACAGTGCAATATTATGAAGTAATTTGTAGAAATAATAGGATCTACATGGAAATGCTGAGGATAATTTAACAAATGTGTCCAGACACTGACTTATGTTTTAAACTCATCTTCAAAACTGGGCATTGCATTTATGGCTGCTATTTAACTTGTGCTTTGTTTCAAACAACAAAAATGACATTTACCAATGAAAACTCTAAGAAAAGAATTGACTTCAGTCAGGTTTTCTAAATCTAATAATAATTCTCTTTCTTTTAGTTTCTCTTCAAGTTTCTTATTAGCAGAATTAGAAATAATAATCTGATAGGCACCAGAAAGTTATAAGCAATTTACCTATATTCACTCAATTTAGTGCCACAACAATCCTGAGAAGCACTTTACTATAACTGTCCCCATTTTACGGATCAGGACAATAAACCACAGGGAAATTAAATGACAGTGACTTACAGAAGGTCATACAACTAATAAGCCTTTACATTTCTCTCCACATTTTATATCATAATGCACAATTTATTAGAATTTTTCCACTTTTAATGTGGAATCAAGAGATCAAAATTCTGAATAGAGCTACCTTACCTTTTTGTGTTAGATAACATTATTGTTTTTTCTGTTGCTGTTCCTGCTATTTAGTTTTTCTCATCTTTTAAAAAAATCTTTTCAAATTAAAAAAAACAATCTTTTAAACATTCACCCTACCATTTAGGGCAAATATGTATTCTTGTTAATGTGTGCAAATCCAACACTTGTACATTCTATGGTATTTTAAATGAACTAAGAGAAATCTTACTTTAGGTACATTTCAAAATAAATTTTAGAATTTGAAACTTCCAAACTAGGGTTCATTTAAACTATGTTACCTTGTCAGTGTTTTAAAACTCTTCTTGAGTATAGTGAAAAGAAAGAGAGCAAACAAGAATATTAAGAAGAATGCCAAATTTTAAGAAAAAAATATCTTTTAAACTTATCACTTAAACTTCTGGCCCTTAAGTAAATGATAATTATTATAATTAGCTCCTAAATATAGAGAACTTTGTGGTTTATAAAACTGTTCTCAAATCCATTTATTCTTGCTTAGAATTATCATGTAATGAAGAAATTTCAAGAATAATTATGCCAACATTGCATATGGACAATTATTTGCTTATCAGCCCTTTTATCAAAATATTTTTATTGTAATTAATAAATGCTTGCAGTACATAATTATGTATTACACTCAACACGGGGAGTGGTGCATGTACATAACGCATCCTAATTCTTTTTACTTCCCCTCTCCACTCCTTTCCCCTTTCCTTCATCTCTTGGTTCACTTCCCACTTGCAAAAGATCTATTTCCCTGTTTCCTATCATTTATTTTTATCTGCTCTTTATTTATATAAATTCTTGAAGGAGAATGATAGACTGGTTCATACAATATCTCTGATCTTAGTATTTTACAGGAAGTATAGTAAGCACTCGATAAGTAACTGCTGCAACAATGAATCAACTAATGAGTTAATGCACAAATAAGAGGTCAAGATTTTGGTCTCTGACTTTGGTGCCAAGGTATTAAGCCCAGCTCTGACACTTAAAAATGTTGTCACTTTGGGCAAGTTTTTTTTTAATGTCTCTGAGTTTTGGTTTCTTCATATGAACTTGAAAATAATGATAGAGTCTTTCTGTGAAAAGCTGCAAATGGAAAGAGCTAACGCATGTAGAATGCACAAAAGAGAACCTAACACAGTAAGTGCTCAATATACGTTTGGTGAATGAATAGATAATAAACAAACAAGTGAACTAAACCTCAAAACAAGTCCCTGATTCCACAAGCAGACTCCTTCTATGTAAGTTTACCAGAGAGTTCACTGAATCTTGTGAAAGCCACACTTCATGCATGCAGTTACAGCCTGTAGTGAATGGAATGCCTCAGACACTAGACAAAGTCCTGGGACAATTGTGAGCTTCCTGTTCAGGGATTCACCCCATAATCAAGGTGCCTTTCATTGATGATGTCATTAAGCCTCTTTGGAGATACTCTTATGCTGCTGGTGCCAGCTCACCTGGATCCTAAAGGGTGCAGTTAAATTTAAATACCTTAGTTTGATTATTTTAAACTGTATCCTTAGCAAACTGCAAGCTCCTTGAAGGCAAAGATTATTTCAGTCTTGCTCCCCAGAACTTCACACATTTTTCTGACACTTAGTGAATAATCTATAAACACGTGTTGAATGAATGGACATCCTCCAGACACCTAGGTATCCACAGAGCAATTTTGTGGTCTCTACAATGTTTCATTTAAAAGTTGTAAATTCTTTTAAAAGCTGTGATAAAAATATCCTACCTTCTCAAATGTACTGTATTTCCAAATTTTATGTACTGAATATCACCCATACAATGAATCATACAGTCAAATGAACAAATATACCTACTGACTTGAATAAAGTGTTTTTTCCATTTTTCCATTCATTTATTCCCCCATTTAACTGCACAAATAATTGATTAAGCACCTCCTTTATCCTAAGAACCATCTAGGTACTTGAGATATATGAGTGAATTAATGGGCAAACATTTCTACCTTCAGAAAGCTTACATTCTAATGTAGAGATGGTTTGTTCTAAGGGAATAAAACCCTATGGACTGAAGTAGTGTTTGTAGAATGGTCAGGGTAGGCCTTCCCAGGAAGATGACAAGAAGCAGAACCTTGGAGCTAAGGGAGTTAGCCAGATGGACATCTGTGGGACGATAACTGGATGACCAGCTGGGAAAAAATTACAACTACCCCATATCCCAACTCACTGCATAAACATTTTGGGGGTAAAGCCCTAAGTATAAAATGTGCAAACTAAATAGTATTTTCAGAATACAGGAGCATAAGCTTATAACATTGGGTCAGAATATTTTTACATGACCAAAGGGCTATAATTAGGAATATTAGTAAATTGGTTATGTTTTAGCAAAGTTGCCATTAAGAAAGTAAAAAGACAAGGATAAATTGGAATAAGATATTTTCATCATACATAAGTAGCATAGTGTATCCAGAATATATTAAAAAATTCCATAAATCAGTAAAAAATGAAAACAACCAAAAAAAAAAAAAATCATGGGCAAAAGACTTGAGCAGATACTTCACTGAAAAACATCCAAATAATAAATTGCCATATGAAAGCGTGCTGGTCCTTGTTTGTCCCACTTCCTTAGAATATAGGATACAAGAGACAACTAATTATTCATCTTGAATATCACTGTACTCCCAGCACCTAATATACTGCTGTTTATATAGGCAATTCTTAAGAAATGACTGAATAAATGAATGTGAACAGCTGTTAAAAATTATTAATGCTTTGCTCTCAAATCAAAACAGAATAAATCCACCACTCTCAAATATCTGATTTATTTCCATAAAAGGTATTATGAGATTGAAAGGACATTTAAAGCTAAAAAATACCAGCCAAGGAAATAAATTCTTGAAATTGCATGTGTTATAGGCACAATCTGCTCAATATTGACCTACACAAAACATTCAAATAAATTAGATGATAAGATTGACTTGATTTCAGCTGTCATCTATAAACACTGATTTGTAAGTTATGTGTTCAACTATAATTACCTATTTAGCTAATACAAATGATTTCATGATAAATAAATATTAATAAACTTGCAAAATAAAATTATACTGAGAAACTCCAAATTTAAATTTTAAGATACTGACAGTTTAGTTAAGCTTTCTGTTCATGTCAATTTTAAATTCACTACTTTGAGTAACAGTCACAAAGACAAACTCATGAACTATAATAGTGATATGAAACGGGAAATAGCAAAAAATTGGGTGACAGAAACAAAATTGAAAATATTTTGACAGTCTGAAACATTGTGTTAAATCTACTAAGTTAAAATTTAATAGGAAGGAGTGTGACATTACTATTTGGTTCCCCCAATAAACAACTATGCAAGTAGGAACCTGGGGACAATTTGGTTTGGCAGAGCAGAAGTGAAAATAACAATTATTTTAGCTGGGAATAGGCTCAATGAGTAGCTATGACAAGATGGAAGTACCCCCAAAAGAGCTAGTGTGATCTTAAGCTGTATTAATAAAAATAGATCTCGAGCAAATGAGATCGCAACGTTCTTTGTTCTCTGCTAGTCAGAACTCACCTAGTGTACTCATTCAATTTTAAGTGTCATGATTTAGAGTAAATTTGTACATTTTCAGAAGACATTTTATAAATGGTAAAGGAATTCCAGTGACTTAAATGAAATTATTTTCCTACACAAAAGATGTAGTTATTTACCCAGAAGAAGAAAAAACCGAGGGAAAAGAACAAACTGCCTCAAACAGTTTAGCATCAATAAGAATTCCAAAAGTCTATTACAGTTGCAAGAATAGGTTTGGAACAATGGGTAAAATAAAGGAAAACAGATGTTAACTTGATGCAATAGGATACTAGATGGGGACTCAATCACAACATGTTTTGAAATTGGAAAACTGTAATTTGTGAGTTTACCAGCAACTTCTGCCTTCCGTGTTAGAAAATGGAGTTTGGTTTTGGAATAGAGCCACCTTTTCTTCAGGAGGAGGTCCCTCTGGTGAATTCCTTTAGCCAGGCAGCAGAAGACATGAACCTGATGATTGTTCCTGAGGGAAGTCAGATCGGTTGAAATATTCCAGATCCACTGAACCAGCAGAGGCTTTGCCTACAACTACAAAAGTATTTGATCGTTGGATTTATGCATCCCTGCTCAGTTTGCTCACAAGAGCACTAGTGATTGGACAAAGATTAAATATGGAATCTTCACTTCATTCAAGCACCTGAACTCATCATATGACCTTTGTGTCTCTATCCATTCAGTGATTCTTACTGAGTGACTATGTCAGGCATACAGTAAGCAAGAAGAATTTCTTCCCACAGAAGTCAGTTGCCTTGCTGTGGCTTTTTCAAGTCTTAACTCTGTTCTCACCTCTGCAAGAAGGCCAGTCAGAACTCACAATTGAGTGCTGCACTCTCTCTTCACTCCTTGCACACTCAAACCCCACCATCATTCTGGATACTAACATCTTCTTCTCCACCCCCTCCCTTTGCTTCTTCACTGCATTTGTCATTTTCTTATATTTACTAAGAAATGATAGTCTCCTAGTTTATGTACTTGGAGTTTACAATCTTCAAACAGATTTTGGTCTATTTTGATTTGCGCTAAATTGCCAACACAGAGAATGCTTAGCAATTAGAGACACACAATAAATATTGGTGAATGTGTGAATAAGAAACTCTAGCATTTTCCAGAAGGTGCAATTAGTTGTGCTAATTTGGGGATTGAGGGAAGTTCCAAGCTGACCTAGCAGTCAGGCCCAGGCTGACTCTCAGTAACAATCAGTCTACATATTGCCCTACCAGGGGACGATTTGGGCAGAAGGTCCTGCTCCCTTTTGGACAATGGTTGCAGGGACATGCACCTGTGCCAGAGTGAAAGAAAACAGGATACCACTGGAACTTTAGCTTCATGGCATAGGAAAAAGTGGCTGGAAATGAAGGATAGTCACAGATTGGGCAGTATTATAGTTCATCCCCTGACACAACTTATCTGTGTGCTATCAAAGATCAAGCAAGGATGATAATAAAAGGCCTCAGAATTTTTCAATGGATCCTAAGTGCCCTGTGAAAACTCTGGCCCTCTTGAGTTGATCTCCATGAGATAGAGAGGGTCCTGTGAGAATCTATAAATGAAGCATTGACCAATATTGGGGCTTGTAACTGAAAAGCTTGAGTTCATAGTACTGATAAAGGTGGCTCACTGGAGAATGTGAAACTGACCCACAGAAACAAGAATGCATTTTTACAGAAAATAAAACTGCCCTGGAAAACTCTTTCTAGGCTAAAGTGGGTAAGAGTTTCTAAGATTTTATCTTGATAATGGGGTAGCAAATGCCCAAGGTTAAGGTGGACTCTTTCAAAAAGCAATGATGCTGTGTAAGTTAAACCCAAGTCAGCCATGGAGTGAAAACTTCAGGATTCTAATTGGAAAGCAATGCAGCTGGGGCTGGGGCTGGGGCTGGGGCTGCTAAGCAAAGTGGCCCCTAAAACTGAAGTAACTGATGTCAGTATGGGTGATATCATCACCTGATGAAAAGTAATTTGTGGGCTGCAAACACTGGAAGTTTGTGTGGCCAGACCACAGCTACTGCTGTGCCATTCATGACTCAAAGCAAATGCAAAGGCTAGAGTTTCCCCTAGAACATTTGTTTATATTCTATCAAATGGCTGCTGGGCCTGCTGTCTCCTACGGACAGCTCTGACCACAATATGGCACCACTCCTTCTAACCTTGTTGAGAAGTCTATCCAGAACAGATGTACCTGGTTCTGGTCCCTCCTATTCAAAACACCTGTCAATATCTCCAAATGACTTGGCCAGCTCCATTGCCAGAGCTGCTGCATCAGTCCAGTGCTCATGTCATGGGGTGGATGGATTTCACCAAGCTGATGGTGTGTACAAAAGGGACAGGTTATACTGACTGTTCTCAGGCAATCCCTTCATGACCAGGAACTAGACTCAATTATTTAAACTGAACTGGAAAATATAATGACCATTCACCAGTGAGGGAGCTACATGGGAGCCACAGTCAACCCAAGTCCCCCAGCTGACATGGGTCCCACTTGTGGAGAGGGATACCATTGTAAACAACATTTACATTCTAGGGACTCCATGTATGCCCCTGTAGTATGCTTCTCACATGGAAGCCAGGCATTACTTTGGCTCCCTACCAAAACCACGCTGACATACAGAACAGCAGGGTTAGTCTGTTGGCATGGAAAATTCTGGGTAGGGGATGCTCTGCACTATGTATGAGGCAGTAATGGGAGAAAGAAGTGGAGGCAGTGAGGTGCTAATTTTTCATAAGTAGACCCTTTTTAAATAGATGATATTGGTATAAAAAGAATGTATCCTCATTTTGTAGTCATATTGTAGAGTTGGGAAAACAACATATTACCTAGAGCAGAACAGTTAGAATGCTTCAAATTTACAGAACACAGTAAATTTGCTGATTGTGGGTATTCTTTACCTAGAGACATTCAAGTATGGAATACATGGTTATATAGTAAAAGTATTTTAGAAGAAATTCAAGTATTGGCTGCAAGGCTGGACTAGATTCTATGATACTTTTTCTCATTTTTAATTTAGGGGAAAATATTTCAGTATACAGAGGTGCAAAAATCTGAAACAGTTAAAGTTCAAAACCCCTGAACAAGTTGTTAACATACATAATCCCTCTGTATCCTTTCTTCTTCCCCACTTGCCCTAGATTCTGTGAGCAATAAGGCATGTTGGAAATCAACCAGCTCCTCTTCTGTGTTTAAAGAAAATAATACTATATGGAATTATGTAGCTCTTTCAAAATTTTATAAATTTATGACATAATAAAATTAGAAATTGAGCATCCTGACTCTTGACCAGCTTTTCTCATCTAAGATTCTTTGTCTAAACTACTGAATTCAGAACAATAATTGGAATGAGTATTTTTTCAGTTCTTCCAAAGACAGGACACAGCACCATTTTAATTCTAGTATTTCATTGTTGATTTTTTGTCTAGATGATCTATTTGTGACAGTGGAGTATTGAGGTCCCCCAATACAATTGTATTAGTGCCTATTTGGTTTTTTATGTCCCTTAATACTTGTTTTGTATGGTTGGGGGTATTAGTATTTGGTGCATACATATTTATGATTGTCATCTCTTCCTCTTGGATTGTTCCCTTTACAAGGATGTAGTGACCATCTTTGTCTCTCTTAATTAGTTTTGGTTT
>NW_004624755.1:9246717-9263711 GCF_000247695.1 Heterocephalus glaber
TTTATGATTGTCATCTCTTCCTCTTGGATTGTTCCCTTTACAAGGATGTAGTGACCATCTTTGTCTCTCTTAATTAGTTTTGGTTTGAAATTTACTTTGTCTGCAAATAAGATAGCTACCCCTCCTTTTTTCTGAGTTTCTGTCGCATGGAGAGGTTTTCATCCTTTTACTTTCAGTCTATTAGTTTCTTTTTGAACTAGGTGCATTTCTTGTGTATAGCATATTGTTGGATTTGGCTTCTTAATCCATTCTGCCAGGCTATTTCTTTTGATTGGTGAATTGAGGCCATTAACAACTGATATGTATTGACTTATCATTGTCATATTATTTTCCTGTTGTTAGCGCGTTTTTATTTTTCCCCCTTTCCCTTTAATTTCCTGCCTGGCCTGACAGATTTGCTCTGTTGGGCCTCATGGAGTTGTGACCATCATTGTCTTTTTCTGGGATATTGTTTAGAATTGTTTGAAGTGCTAGTTTGGTATTCATGAAGTTTCTCAGGTGTTCTTTGTCATAAGTATCTAATTTCCCCATCGATTTTGAAAGATAGTTTTGCAGGATACATCAGTCTAGTTGGAGGTTGTTTTCTTTTAGGGCCTGAAATACCTTCAAGGCTCTCCTTGACTTGAGGGTTTGTGTTGAAATGTCTGCCATGATTCTGATGGGCTTTCCTTTGCATGTGATTTGTTTCTTTTTTCTAACTGCTTGTAGTATTTTGTTCTTCTGTTGGGTTTCCGGGATCTTGATTATTATATGTCTAGGTGTAGATGTTTATCATGGCTAGTTGGAGTCCTATATGCCTCACTTATCTGTGTGTCAAATTCTTTTGCTCTGTTTGGGAAGTTTTCTGTCATTAATTCTGTGAACAGTTTTTTTATGTCATTTGTACTTTCTCCTGCATTTTCATGGACTCCTGTAAGTCTTATATTATTCTCTTTGTGTCATCTAGGAGCTGTTGGATTGATTTCTCATGGTCCCTTACTATTTTTAAGAGATCTTTCTTTTCATGGTCACTGATCACCATCCTGTCTTCTATGTCTGATATTCTGTCTTCAGATTGGGTCAGTCTGCTGACACAGCACCATTTTAGACACATATGAGAGAGAGAGTGAGCTCAGAGATAGCTGGACAGACACCTGGATATCTACAGTCCTAGATAGGACTCTCTTCCAAGATACCAGTTGAGATAGGGCATTTCCCACCTGCTGAACTCATATTTTGTCAATGCCAAACTTGTTTTCCCCTCAGAATTTTCAGATGATCGACGGAACACAGTGATCCAGTGATAGAAATACACACACCTTTGGGTAGTTTGGTAGCAATGGAATGAAACTCACCTATGGAATATGCTGAGAACTCCATTGGCACTCAAGACTTTGCTGTACACAAGCAACCTAACATCATTGGACCTCAGGCTAGCTCAGAAAATCACAGCATTTGTATTTTTGTTACTTTGCTTGTTGAGTGAATTGCCCAGTTGAGCCACTTTAGGGTTCAGTGCTGATTAAGTTCTGATTCTTTAAAAAGAGGCATATTTACTGAGCACATTGGGGTGAAATGGAAAGGTTGGGGGAAAAGCACAATCTATACTGTTCTCTCTTCTCTTTGTTTCCAAATTAAAGCAGTCTGCTCAGGTGTACAAGTGTGTAAATTATTATTTTCCTAACATTAAACGCTTGATTTAAGGCATATTCCTTTTGAAGGAAGGTATAATTTGGGAATTATTTGAAGTCTCAAAGTGGTTAGAAACTGGGTTTAGCCAGATTTCTAGCTGTAAGCAAAAGTCAGCATCTGATAAGAAGCTGCTGTACTTTATTGATGCAAAGGAGGTAAGTACCCTCTTGGGGGTTTTTCTATTCAAGAGCATCCTTGTTGTTACTTGCAAACAGCAGTGTACAATTCTGAATATTTTCAGATACATTTACCCAACATAACCCAGTTCTCCTCCTCAAAGGAAGCTTCCAAGTAAGTGGGCAAAGTTTTAACAACATATTAGTTGTAACATGAGTTTTGTGAGGCAGGAAAGCTTCCCTCCATTACCTATTCATATGCAATATTGAATTATAAAATAAAAGCTGAACCAAAATAGAGAGACTTTCCAACAGAGAGACATGCAGCCACATTACAAAGTCAATTTCATATATAGGATCCTGCGCTGAATTGTTTAGCTATTTAGGAATGCATTTCGCAGCTAACTCATCCTGGCAGGCCCAACGGGATACAGTTTCTCTTAAAATAAATATGGAGTCATCAAACAGGCATCACTGTGACAATTAACTGCCAGGCTTGAAGGAACTTCTGCTTGGCTTTTCAAAGCAGCCAGAACAAAAAGAAAATCTTCATGAGTCACAAGCAGAATCTACATATGGGAACAATCTTTTGCGAAAATCAATCTTGAATAAATGCACTATAATAGTCCCCTTTTTCTCAGCACTATTAAGAAATAAAGGATTCCATGGAACTGAATTTTCCACGTAATAACTTGAGACTTCCTACTTATTCATTGAAGAGAGAGAGAGAAGAAGAGGCAAAGAGAGAATTGGACAGTAACATGCCTAAATATATTATAGTACCCAGAGCCCAGTTTCTTTAAATACAGACTCATGTGCTGTAATTTAATTTTATAAGCTCCTTAGTTGACTTGAAATCATCCATTTGGAAACGTCTTGCAATAGTTCCAAGAAAGGAGCCCAAACCTGGACCAGAGTAGTACAAGAGATAGAGAGAATGGGACAGATTTGAGATATATTTTAGAGAGAAAATTAACAGAATCCAGTGACTGATTGAATGTGGCATTTAGACCAAGAGTGAAGAAAAATTCCATTCCTGTTTTCTGGCACAAATAGCTGGGAAGATAGCAGAAGTATGTATGATGGCATTTGATAAAACCCATAATCTAGAACTTAATAGAACTCATAAATAAAAGGAAAAGACTGGAGCCAGGGAAATAATATCCACAAAACTCAGACCTGAGCTACCCACTTACTCCGGCTAGGCCCACTGACAGAGCATAGCAACTTTTGATGGTCCCTCAATTGTAAAGGTGTGAGCTTGTCTAGTTGCATGGTTTTAGCCGGTTAGAAACAGTACATGGGAGGGGAGAAGGCTGCAAGAAGCAGCAGCTTAGTCTGAACAGTGTGAAGCCATGAGTGATATTCACCACAAAGCACATGTATTTGGTAAGGATTACGTGAGCTCTTATTCATAAAGCCAGTGGTTCATTATTTTTCTCAGTACTCAAAACAAAGCTGTGAGGTTGGAATGATTACTAGCATTGTACAGATGAGCCAACAATACTCAGAGAGCTTTCTCCACTTACTGAAAATCATATGCAGTAAGTTACTATTTTGATCCATGTGTGCTTCACTTTAAACGCTGGTTCTTTCACTAAGCCCCGCACTGAGGACAATGCATGGAATTTAAGGATGGCATAGCTATTAGCTCTGTTAAAAATAAAACTTCCTTTGAACAATTAGAGCTGTACACGTAAAATACTTGACACCATGAGGTGGTGAGCTCTCTATCATTTGAATTGTCCTAGGAAAAGTAACTGCACCTATCACACATGTTAATTATTTTCATCCTCTTAACTCTCCTCCCCTCTTTCCCTTCTCCCTTCATCTCTTGGTCCCTTTCCCTTTTGAAAAGACTTTTCTTATTTCCTATTATCTACTTTCATATTTGTATTTTGGGTTTCTCATATAAGAGAAACTGTGATATTTAAGCTTATGTGTCTGATTTATTTCACTTCACATTATGATTGAAAGGTCGCCGAAGAAGGGGGCACACACGGACATTCAAGCAAGCTTTATCGGGGCGGCAGTCTGCAGCCTGCCGGACTGACTCACAGAATGGAGATCAGCCACAGTATGAGATGAACTGAGGGCTTATATGGGATTTTGCAGGAGGGAGAGCGCTAGTCCACTGGTGGGGGGTGGTGATTGGGCTGGGGTATGTAGCAATAGGTTTCGGTCGGGGGGGAGGGGATGTAGTAACTGCTTTCGGGAAGCCCCTGTCTCACTGGAATATCTGATCACGAAACCCGTGGGGCAGAAAGACCTTAACTAGGCAGAGAGTCACGAACAAAGGGAGGTCATGCCTTAGCTATGTGGAAGTTCCCCGTTCCTTGTGGCCGGAGTGGGGGAAAGGGAAAGGAGAGGAGGGGGCTTGCTCTGTGGGGGCTCTGAAATACCTAACAATGATCTCAAGGTGCATCCATTAAAGTGGTATTTATACACAAGGGAGTACTACTCCACCATAAAGGATAAATTTAAAATACCATTTCTGTATTGAGTAGGAAGAGAAGGCAACTAAATTCTTTTCATTGGTAATATTCTATGCATTTAAAATCTCGGTTCAAAATAAATTACAGATAGAAACAAGTATCAGATATCCTGAAGTGATATTGAAATCTCAACATTTTTATTTTTTGTGCCAATATCATATCAATAGACCCCTCTACAGTAGGCTAAAGGATTCACTCCTTAAGTATTGTGTTTGGGTGGCCTTGCATTGCCTTTCCTGCCCTCAGTTTTTGCGCATTCTTTTCTTTTGATTCTATCTACACTGACATGCAAATCACTGGAGTCATTTGTTTGGTTGACTAACAAATTTAACCATTTTCCCCTGAAAGGCCACTGTTGAAAGGGACCCGATGCCAGGGATGAAGATCTTAAGGCCCCAGAGAGCTTTTCACTTGTGAACCATCAAATTCTCTTAGGTGGACATGTTTAACACATCAGCTAGTAGTTCCTTTCAGAGATAGAGACACAGGGACAAATCATTTTTGATTGGAAGGGATGGGGAAAATGTGGCATAAAGACTTTTGCATTATTAATTAATGTGTTTTCCAAGTCCTTTTCCCCCATTCATCAAGGCAACAGGCAGCAACCAGAAAAGGTGGTTATGATGACTTGCTAGCATTTTGTAGTCAAAAGCCTAAATCCATTCAGAATAGTACGGTCTGAAATAAGAGGGTTACTAAAAAACTAAAAGAGATTTCCTTGGCTGTGAGAAATGTAGTAGGAAAAAAAAAATTCATAGTTGGGCCTGATGAGGACAGCTGTATCCTGTTTCCATGTAACACCAAATGATGGGGCAAAACATCAGTCTACATCCACACAAGTGTCCCAGGGAGACTGAGTGCTAGGGCCCAAGGTCCACTACCTTATGAGCATTTCTTAAATGCATCATGACCCATGGTGATGAAACCATGCACTTCTCCACAGAGCCAGTACACTGGTACTTTGTCATGACCCCAGGGCTTTGACAAAGTCATGGAGCAGTGGAAGAGAAGAAACCTTAAGAATATGTAGTTCAGTTTTCTGTATTTCCAAAAATACTGTGGGCTCAAGGTTGGAAATTTAGGTGATACAATGCCAAAAGAAATGAAAAAAAAATCTTGGTTTCTCAAATAAGAATGGAGATGGAGACTCACATTCACTCCAAAGTCTGAAGCCCTAAAGGACACCAAAGAAAATGTATAGAAGAGGGTCAGAATGCAATAGCAAACTCTGATAAGAAAATCCCAAAGGCAAAAGTCCCTGAAAGGATATAGCATCATAGATGACAAACCCCAGATACTGAATAACCCTGGGTTAAAAGGGAGCGGGTGCTGCTGTCAAGGCTATGGACAGCTCCTCAAAAAGAGGATATCCTTCATCTCTTATAACAACTTCACCTATTTCCTGACATCAGACTTCCTTAAAGGATTCAAATTCTTACATATTTTCATGGCAAATCCTCCTTTTCCCTTCTCCCAAAAGGCCAAGCAGAGTCTAATTTAGTGTGACACTTTCATGTCCAAACTACTTTTATTCCTCAGAGTGAACTGAGTCTGAACATCAAAATGAAATTTCAAATAAGAAAGGCTACTTGTTATGTTTTTCTTCCTTCTCACCTAAGATTTCAAACTTTTGCTAGAAAGTGTGTGGCACTATAAAGAATACTTTAGCAGAAATGCTATAGTTCCCTCTAGGGGTAAAAGAACTTTATCCATAAAATAAACTCCAACCATTTACTTCCTATTTAAGCAACTGAGATCCCAGGCTTTCTTGTTGAGTATTTGGAACCTCTGCTGTGTTTCTTTCCTTCCCTATATTCTGCTGTGGTACTCAGTATCCAAAGATGTCAGCTACCAATCACCCTCCTTCTTGTATATATAGGCTGATCTTCTCATCAGGATGTGGAGATCATTCTCATTGAATTGGGCTGGCCTTGTAATTAATGGAAGTACGGAAGTGACACTGTTCCAGTTTCAGATGTCACTTAAAAGAGCTCTCGCAGCTTCTCCCCCATATTTTCAAGGAAAGTCAAATTACGTGCTAAAAGGAACCAGGGGCTAGACTATTAAATGATAAAAACACAATGTGCAGAGAGAAATAGAAGAGAAGGGAAGGGAAGGAAATGGAAGGGGATGAGAGAGGGGGATGGGAGGGGAAGAAAGGGAAGAGAGAGAGCTTATATGAAGGAACTCTGTCATGCCAGACACGTACGTACTAACCCTAACCCTAACCCTAATCCTAAACCCTAACCCTATAGACTGACAGATTCAATCTATGCCCTGCAGGGACAACAGTTAAAACAGAAGAGTGGTCTAACTGAAACTTGTCTGAATTCCTGGCCCTGAGAAACAAGAAGTCATTGTTGATTTTAGCTACACTGGATAACTGAAATAAAAGTCTAGAGCTTATTATGTATAATTTCAACATTCTTTCACCACACCTTCAACTCTCGTGAAAGTTTAAAATGTGTTTAAATTATAATTTTTATAAATACTTTCTAGACCGTTCTGGAGAAAACTGCAGAAATATATTTATATGTTCTCTAGCCCCCGCTGAACTTCAGTTCATTCCAATAATTCTCACGTGTCTCCCTAGATCACGCTTCCTTTCACAGTGGCCATGGAACTTTTCACTATTTTTCCCCAGACCTCCTTTTCTTTTCCCACATCCCTCAAACATAATCAAACTTTGCTTCCTGCTGTAAATAATGAATAGATGTGGAAATTACCTCAATCTCTCCAATTTTCCTGTTGGTAGAGAAAGTGTCCCTATGTCATTAGCTTTATGCTTCCAGAAGCTAACTATGTAGTTAGCATGGGGGAAAGCAGTAGGCATGCACCCTTCAACCCCTTTCTCTCAGAGATCTTTCTGCACAGAGAGTGCACATTGGCATCACTATAGATGTTCTTGGCCCTGCACCAAGGGGCTTATTCTTTGTGAAAAGGCTGGAAGATGTCCACCTGTTCTGTGTGAGCAATTCAGAGCTACAGGATTGGCAAGTCTGTTTGATCAGGCTTCATAACTACATTCTCCAGTCAACCTATCAATAATAAAGTTACCATTTCTGTCTTCACCTTTCTCCTCCATTGCCATCTTCTTTTTGTTCTGAAATCAGGGAAAAAGGCAAAAAAAAAAAAACTTACTGATTCCTCAGCACCCCCAATGCATACATACACTCTTGTATTTATTTGCACACAGCCCCATCCTCTCCTCTCAGCTCAAAATACAAGTATTAGTTTCATTCTTTGGGACTAAACCTACTATTTAAAATCTACACCCCAATCCCTATCATTCCCTTATCCACTGATAAATTTATCCTCTCTCTTCTGAAGTTTTAATTCTTCCTTTACACTGAATTTATCTGCCCAGCAAGTGTCTCTTTTAGGAGAAATAACCTGTTCATCTTATGTCCAATTTCAATCACTGCTATATTTGTTTCCTCTCTCACTTGGTTTCTTGAAAACTCATCCTTGCTACAATCTTCTATCATCACATTACTTAACATCTCAGTATTCTGTAGTGTCTCTTCCATTCCCATGGCACCTCTTCAATTTTTCTTAGTATATTGGGCAAATACTTGAACTCTCTGACTTTACATCTTCCATGGCCTCTTTATTGTACCTAGTCATGGTGCCCATTCTTTACTTCCTGACTTCCATTCATGACTACTCCACATTCTCCTTCTAAATCTTTGTTCATTTATTCAGCTTTCCAGTCATAAGCAGTATTTCTTCTGATTATTAAATAGTAATATTTACCCCAAGGCACCAGCATTGGCTCTCTGATGACTCTGAAGATTCTGACTAAATCATAACATTAATACACTAGTAGTTGTTTAATTATCATTTAACTATTACTGCCTAAATCTCTATCCCTGATCATAAACCTCCAACCTAAATTTCATTCATTTAATTCAATTATTTTTAATTACCTCATAACTTCTCTTGGGAGTTTTCTAACACTGCAAACTCAGTGCTTCTTTATAAAATAGTATTTCCTCAAGCCTTCTCATTCTTAAATCTCAATTTACAGTGGTTAGCACTACAACCCAACTGGTCCCTCAAACCAACTTTTCCTAGGCACTTTTTCAGGCTCATGAAAAAAATTGTTAAACAAGCATAGACCTCATTCTAATGGAGCTTACATTCTAATAGATGACAGACACTAAACAATAAATATAACAAATCAGTAAGCTGTACAATGTTAGAAAGAGCATGGTAAAGGAAATTAATAATGCTAGAACCAAGGGGCAAAAAAGAAAGTTGATTTAAGTTTTAAGCAGAGTGGTCAGTGGTCATTGAGAAGGTGAGATTTAAGCAGAGAATTGAAGGAGGTGAGGTTTAGTCATTGTGGAAGTGGAATTGTTCTACCTTGGTCTGACACAGCAGGAAAGGATGAGATCGGCAACTGAACAGAGGGCTGGATAACAGGGTGTTCTAGACCTTGGCATGGGCTTTACCTCTGATTTGGCTGAAAGGGCAAACCTAAGCATAAGGATGAGAAGAGGAAGAGTCTGACCTGACCCATGTTGTAAAAAGATCTCTAGTTACAGTACTGGGAAAAGACTGTAGATGCAAGAGCAGAATCAGGGATACCAATTTGAAAGCTATTGCCACAACCCAAGTAGGAAGAATTTAAAAACAGAATGAAGAAAGAAGAAAGGAAGCAAGACAGTAAGGATGCACTGTAAGATAGGAAGCATGAAGGAGAAAGCAAAAAAAAAAAAAAAAAAGGTGTAAAGAGAAGACATCGTGGAAGGCAAAAAAAGAAGAAAGAACTCCCTGTTCAGACTCTGAACCCTTTGCTAACCCATCTGTATGATATTCTGTCAGCTTCTGACTCAGCAGTATAACTACTCTTCCTTTCTGGGGTTACTGATCATTAACCTCCCTTCCTTTTGATTAACCTGAGAGTATTTTCTGCTGGCTGAGCTACATACCTGAAGGTCCATCTGCTTTTTGAACAAGAAAATCAGCCCCTGGGACAAGAACTGAAAAGAAATTAGGAAAAGGCTAATGGAAATCAGGCAACTGGACTAAATATAGTTCTATGTCCTTCTTTCTTCAATTTCTCTTTGCCTTGTTTTCTTATGAATCTGTGTTTGGGGAGAAATTCTATCTGGTTTTGCTGCAATAAAATGTTTATGTTCTCTTAGTTTAAGAGGATGCTGAGAAATGGAGTGATTCACCAGCGACTCAAGGTAAGAAGGGTGAAGCTGAGAAGACAAGATATGCAAATATCTCTTGGGAAATCGGTAGATTTTCTGTCTTGAGAAAACATTTTAATCAAAATTATATTTTTTAATTATTAAAAATAACTATGTTTAAAATTGCAAATTATACTATCTTAATAACAGCTATTTCCATGTAAACTTTCTTATAACACATAGACTTGATCTCTAGCTGTGGAAGAGTGAAATACCCATGTTTCTTTAGGTCTTTGCCTATTTCCCATGTTTCTTCCCAGAAAACATTTCATTGCAGTGTTGTATTGCTTAGATAAAGCTTGCCAGAATATTTAATAATCGTCCTTCCTGTGTTGGAAGTTGTTATAGTGATCATTTTGAGAGATTATTTATTTATTTATTTTTGGCCTGCAACCATTTGTTCAGGACATTCCTAATGCAGTCCCGGCAATTAATAATGCTAATTCTTGAAAATGGAGCAATCCCAGTCTTTGGCTCCTATCTATAGGTTTTCCTTCACTTTTACAAATAATGATTTATGCAAAGTTACCAAGACAGCTATTGCTTCAATGCTAGGTTTATTATCTCCAAGATGAACAGACAAGTCATTAAGTGCTCATGGGAGGATTAGTGTAGAGAAAGATCACCACATTGTGATTTTCTGGTTACATGGTTCAATACAATGATGGCTTAAGGAAGTAAGAGCCAATTATAGCACTGCCATTATGGAGCTGTATACATCATCAATAGGCTGTTACAAAAGCTCTGACTGATAGGAATTTCCCCACCACAAAAGTTCCTTCCATCACATACCCACTAAGTGGATCACACAGAATAACGTCTAAGGAATGTGATTGATTCCTCAGCTTTTATTTTCTGATATATTTCTTATATATGAGCTAAGGCTATAAAGTAATAGATAGATTTCACAAGAGCCTTCTACAATTAGCCTCATTTCTCTATAGCCACATTTTATGTTTCTACTTCTTAGCATACAGAATATGTATTTATGGATACATAATTGTATCTGCTGTCCTAAGGATGGAGCATAGGTTTTTATCTGTACTTTCAATGTGCATTATAGTGGATGGGACACACGGGTAAATGAATGAAAGAGTGAATGTACCAATGCCTATGTATACTTTCATATACTTCATTCTAAATGGTGATGCAAGTTAATTGTTCTCTTACTACAAAAGGTACAACCGCCCCCATTTTCCTAAGATAAAGTCCTACCTTACTACTATGATATTAAGATCTTTTGCCATCTGTTTCCAATCACCCCCTCATTCACGGAGGTGATTTCGGACTCTTGCATCCATGGCCCCACACTTCTGCCAAACTGGGCCAAGATCTCTCCATCAAACCAGATGCTTTTCTACCTTGCTATCTTTGCTCACGCTCACATCACTCCTCTCAAATTCCTTGTTTTCCTAAAGTTTTATGGCAAGTAATAAGAACAAAAATAACAATCAAAAGTAGCCTTAGTAGTAGAGGCTGTAGAACTGATATCTGTATACTTGGTGTAGTTAGGTATAGAACATAGGTTTGGGCCCAGATGCTCGTATTTAATCCAGCTTTCAGAACTCCAAGTTCTTCAAACAAAGCTGGATTGCTTAATTTCTTTGTGGCCCTCAGTATCCTTGTTTTTTGTTTGTTTGTATTTTTTTTTGTGGCACAGGAGTTTGAACCTAAGGCTTCACTCTGATCTACATCTCCAGCCCTTTATTTTATTTTTCATTTTGAGACAGGGTCGTGTTAACTCACTAAGTCACCCAGGCTGAACTCAAACATGTGATCCTCTTGCCTCAGTGTCCCAGAGTGCTGGATTACAGGCATACACAACCCCACCCAACTTGGTATCCTCATCTTTAAGATGGAAATAGTAACATCAGAATTATTGTGAAGATGAAATGAGTTGACATATGTAGGCAGGGCTTAGAATGTAGTAAGTATTCAATGGAACAAGTTTTGATTCCAGAGCTTTGACAATGTACTAGGTAATATACTCCTTTACTTATCTTATTTAATTATATCAACAACCTCTGAGGTAGAACTAATAACCCCCACCCCCGGTTTACTGATGATGAAACTAAGGCTCAGTGTTAATTATGAGTGAGGCTCAGAGTAAACCGAGTTCATTACTTAACCCAAATTCACACAGCGTGGAAGTGGCTGGATTATAATTCAAATCCAGATGTCTAGATTCCTGTGTCTCTCCATTATGATTTTACTTGTCCCCAAAGGCCACTAAATTTTCTGCTCATCTGTCAAGCTCTAGCCAGCCTCCACAATCTTCAATGTTCTATAGCATTTATTAAACCAGTGTTTGATTATAACATTATGAGTGTTTATTTGGTACTGAATATCTAACAAAACTGCATTAATTTATTTGTTATTTGTAATCTGGTATTTCTAAGCTCTCTTTTGCTCTTATTAAAATGATTTCAGTGGTATTTGAGGGACAGATCTTGACTCCTCCTGCATTCTTTCATATGCCTAGTGGGCACACACCTAAGTTTTAGCTATAATGAATGCTTGTCAGAAGCCTTGTTCTTGCTCATTTTGGGTGATAATGATAATGCTGTTATCACTAGTGAAGGTGCTATAAGTACAGATAACAATTTCGTTTGAACATAAGTTAGGTAAAGCAAGGCTTAGGGGTGTCACAAAAAGATAAAGTGGAAGCCGTTTTGTTAGGCAGATCCACCACCATACTGAGAACTGGGCTTTTTGGGCTCAGAACCCTGCTTTTTTGTCTTACTGTTACAACACTCTATGTATGACTGCAGTGGGGGAAGTTTATTCACGTCTGTTCCCATTTTGATTATCTGTGAAAACTTTTTGGCACTATTGGACTGACTGGCCTCATAACGGTGTAAAGATCAAATAAGATAATGTCCCTGAAGGAGTTCCCAAATGTCCCTGAGCCCCCAGTACCTACAAAGGGTATGTCTCCAGTAAGAGCTGCTTGATCTCAAATCATGAACACTGTTGTAGCATATATTTTCTTCATAAAATGCATTCAATTACAACTATAAATTTTAAGTTGCTTCTTTAAAACCTTAATTAAAATTACTGGGCGTGCAACAATAAAAGGAAAACAACAAAGCTGCCTTGAGCTGTGATTAATGGCTAGTCCATCAGGTTTGCTCACAAATAATCCACAGTGTGCTCCAAGGACCAGCATTGCCAGCATCCCCAGAGAAGGACACAGAATCTCAGGTTCCTCTCCAGACCTGCCGAGCAGGAATGGGGATTTTAGTGAGGTTCTTTGGTGATATGTGTACACAGAAATATGACACCTAATGCTTCAATCACTCTCTGTGTCAGCCTGCACTGATACTTGCTTTGAAATCACCTTTGAAAAAAAATGAGCTATTATTACATGTCCATGATATCCCAAACCTCACCCAAAATGCCAAAGCTCTAAATATTGAATCTCAAAAGACATAGCTAATGGGCTATATACCCAAATTGTGGTGTCACTGCAAATAACTGGGCCTATTCAAATATCCTATTTACGAAGGAACTGTGCCTGATAATGGAGAACATTCTCAGGTTCAAAGATTTAAAAAATTGTACTCTGCTTAGAATAATTCATCTACCAGCATCTACAAGGAGGTAAAGAAGAAACAGCACTGAGCTCATGGAGTGTGTACAGACAACCAATATTCTCTTGAAAAACAAATAAACCTGTTTCCCCAAATGAAGAAACTCATGGATAATTTTGGTGAGTTACTAGCATTGCGCATCCACAGGGGCTCTACTGTTGCATGAGGAAGACCTCTGAAGGGGTCCTTACCCAGAAGTTTAAGAAAGAGAATGAAGAAATATATATCTTCAGTTCAATAAATAGCTCACAGATTTTGTGCCACAACTCCTGTCAACAATCTTCAAATTTCCAATACAACTCTGGAACATGAAACCTCATTGCCATTTCACCAAAGCAGAAATTCTATTTCTTCAGTGCAGTCCACTGAGAAACAGAACAGGGACCAAAATAAATTATGAATATTCTCTCTAACTTAATTCTTTTTAAAAGCATGTTTATATGAAGTCCCAGTGGGTAGTTAAGACTGATCAAGTCGACAGGAGCAATGACATAGAGTACAGAGGCAATTATCCACATAATTTGGTATAATTTGCTTCTACCTGAATAGTAATTTAGTCAATAACAGAAATGAGAGTTCCAGGAGGACATGGAATTTTGTCATGTTGTTATCTAATACACTCAAAAGTCCTTGAAAGCAAAAATTTTGTTCTATTTCATACTGATCTCCAAAAAAAAACATAAACTAGATCACAATAGGTTCTTAATAAATATTCTCTGAATAAATGCATTCTTAAATTCCTTGTGTGATGATTATCAACTTGACTGGCTTGAGAGATGCCTAGAAGATTAGTAAAACACACTTCTGGGTTTATCTGTATGGGCCATGGGGCCTTATCTTGAGGACTATATCTAGTCCATAACACCTTCCTGTCTGGTTTCCCCTTGCTTCATAGCTGCCACGAGCTAAGCTTCTTTCCTCTGCCATGCCATTCAGCCATGATGTTTGTACCTTGAAGTCAGACATCTATAGACTGAAGCCTCTGAAACCATGAGCCAAAATAAACTTCTCCTTTGAGTTGTGCATGTCAGGTGTTTGATCATAGTAAGAAAAAGCTATCTACTACAGTTTAAATGTCTAGTTTTCTTATGGAAAAATCTAGTATCTAGAGATACATCATAGCTCTCAAGATTTTTATAAGCCAAAACTGCAGACAAATAATTGATCTGTGTACTGACCCTTTACAATTGTCTTTTTCTTTCACTGGTTTTCTGATTACTAGACTGAAACTGTTCTATCAAGAGTTTAATTTCATGGAAGGCATGAACTAAGTGAAAGAATATAGATATTAAAGTTAGTCCAATCTTGGTATAAATTCTATCTCTGATACCAAGTATAAAAACTTGGGTGAGTCATTCACAATTGAATTATTTAATCTTTAAGAAACAATACAATATCTTCTTTGAATGAATGTAGAAATTTTATGTAAAAATAGATGAGCAAGTGTAACCTCAAACTCACATATCATTATTATCACTTCCTAAAGTTATTTGTGTAAATACAAATAAACTCAGCCCTAGCTAATATTGCTGCAGATCTGGCTACTGCCTCTAGCCTTAGAATATGGTGCATGTTGGAAAGAATTATAAGTGCAAGAAAAGCATTGCAAGTTATTAAATACGGGCAAGGAGAAAATCTTTTACTGAAGACAGTAAGATTTCTCTTTCTACCTAAGAATTAATTAATCCACCTTTACAAGGAACTTATGAGGTTGTGAGACCACAAATATTCTAACCATCCTCAAAGATTTGCTTTTATCCTTTCTCCTTTTCCACTTAGTTTTCATTGCCTTTTTGGCTGAACTTTATTTGTAGCATTGTAAAACAGGGATTTGGAAGATGAATTAATCTCAGGAGGGGGATCTTATGATAATAAGCTTTTCTACAAAATACCACAAAATGAAGGCTATTTTGTACTTGAAATAAAAATCATGGATGTGCCTGGAGCTTAACCTTTCTGACATGACTAACATTATCACAACCTGGTTGAAACTGGATACTGAGCATTACCACTGGACTTTGAGCAAAATATGAAATCATTTACTTACTTATTCATTCATCCATTTATTCATCCAGTGAACATTGCTTGAGTATTTATTATGTGCCTACATCTTTTCTGTCTATTAAGGCTTCTTCCTTTCTTCAAAAAGCTCCCCAGATGACTAACTCATCACAATAAATAATATTTTATAATAGAGTTAAGCGTGAAAAATTATGAAAATATAAAGGGAGGTCCTCAAAACCAGAATCAATCTGTTCCAGCTTAGAATCTTAAATTTCAAATGAGATATTCTTAATTTACATTTAAGAAGAAAAAATTTAAATTGGGAGGTGAACAAAGGGCAGGTTCTGCCAATTAACTTACAACAGACCAGGGTCCCTGTCTTTCCGTCTTCATCTCTCCTTGTATTTCTACACCTCCCACAGGAAGAAACTTAAGAGTACTTTACCACCAACCAATTTTACTGAACTACCAGGGGCAGTGAAAAACTCAAGAAATCCCTGAAGTCTTTGGTAAACACCCTACCTCAGGTTTATGGAACCCACGACTCTACTTTTTGACTTACTAAGAAGCTTGTGGAAATAAGAGTCATTTCTCATTCATTTAGGACACACACCGAACACATGATCTTCCCCCATTAATCTGGACAGAATACTGGTCTGCAGATTTTGTCCCACATCTCTGTAATCACAACAAGAACAGAGTGTTAAGGTATTTGGAAAGATGCTCTCTACCAAACTACTGTATAAAGTCTTTCAGGGCAGCACACAGTCTCTCTCATCCTATTTTTTGCCTCCCCAGTACCTATATCACCTCAGTATTTACTGAAGGAATGGATGAACACATCTATCTACATTTAGTAATGAGTTCATTGAACTCAGGCTGTGGTGAAAACGTCTAGAACACTCTTAACAGTTCTAGAACAATACTTCCCCAAAATTTCACACAACTTGGTTAGCACTCCCTCTGCTGGTGAATGCAGTCAAATCCCCATGACTTACAACATTTATTGAGAAAAAGAGAATGTTTCCAAGTTAAAAAAAAAAAAAAAATCTAAAATGGACAGCATTTCCTGAGGGAACATTAAAACTTCATCTTTAAGAGATCATTGCTTTGTGCAAAGAAACGCTATAAAAAAGAGTGAACCTTATCATCGGTTTCACTGTAGTTGAGCCTAGAAGTAAAGAGCAGAGATTGAGAAATCTCCTGGGCTGAAGGAGAAGAATGACTAATGAACCAGAAGATATCTGGGGTGTGTGATCCTTAATTGTACATTTCATTGCTTTTACTATTTTCTATTACAACTTTATAGCTGGCTGTGTTTTCCAAGATCCAATGCTTGGCAGTAAGACTTAAAGAAAATAAAACGAACCTCTCTACTTCTTTAGAAACTTTTTCCCCCCTTAATAGATTTTCTCTTTCCTCCCCTGAAGCAGCAGTTCTTTCAAAAACAAGCACACTAAATTTATTTCAGAAATGAGTTGGGAATTTTAATATCTCACGCTCATTTTCCCCTTACCTTCTTAAGCATTTTTCTTCCTTATATTTCAATATAAGGCAATATCATGACTCATAAGATTGATACCTAATTATTACAAGTGAAATAATTGCAGATAATGGAGACATATTTCACTCTCAGAGCATTGAGGAAATTCAAGCATTTTATATGATATAAATGGTTATTGGCTTTGAAAAGCACAGAATTTAGTGATTCTTCCTTCAATTTAAGAAGACCTAAGTTAGATGAAGCTAGTTAAAGTACAAAGGCTCATACAGAACGATTATACTCATGCAAAATTAAGTGAAATAGAAAATAAGGAAGGTCATTAACATTCACTTAGTGTTTAATATGTATGAGGGATTATAATGCATGTGTGTATATATATATATATATATATATATATATATATATAT
>NW_004624755.1:9263811-9309876 GCF_000247695.1 Heterocephalus glaber
CAAAATTGAGAACAGGCTCAGAGAGCCTGTGTAATTTATCTAAGGTCACACAACCAAGAAATAACTGGACCAGGATGAGAATTCAGGTCTGTTGGACTTTGGTGTCTTTCAATGGTGATTAAAGAAGTCCTAGCACAGAACTCTAAAGAAAGAATCAATTGTAGATGTTCCTTCATTTTCATTAATAGGGACACTGAGGCCCAGAAGATCTTAAAAGTTATCATTTGGTATCAGATATGGAAGAGATCCATCCTGCTAAATTCTTTGTGTAAAACATGACTAGACTCTTTGCTGTACTTATTTGATATTTCAGATGAAATTTTTTAGGGATCAAAATAATCTCAGTGAATGATCCAATTTTGTTTTGACAAACATCAGCTGTGTCCACACGTGGTAAATGAATTGAACTAAGACTTTAAATAGAACCAAGTTGCTAAGCAGATGCACCCAAATGATCTACTTTGCTATTAAACACAAAGGTGTAATGTCCCCTAGCACAGGTGGTCAAGGTGAACCTTACATCCTAGTCTTATTCTGAGAAGGTACATGGCACCATGCTCCCTTAGTATACATGCAGGATTGGTTCCAGGTCACCCACAGATAGCAAATTACAAAGATGTTCAGGCCCTTATATAAAATGGTGCAGTATTTGTATATGATCTGTACAATTCTCCCAACTACTTTAGCCTCTAGGTTATTTATAATATCTAATATGATGTAATTGCTAGTAAATAATTGTTACCTTGTACTGCTTAGGAAATGAAGACAAGAAAATAATATCTGTACATGTTCAGTACAGATGTAATTTTTTTCCAAATATTTTTGATCCAAAGTTAATTCAACCCATGGATATGAAACCCACTGATTCAGAGGGCCAGTTGTATATTATTACACTATTATGAACCCTATATTAAAAATATATTCTAGTCACTGATTAAAATTTCAGTAAATGTCATATAATCCATGAAGTTGCTATATTATTTGAACCTCGCCATCATGTTCATGAGGGAAATTTGAAACTTGGACAAGTTAAATACTTTACCCTGAAAGGCCCATTCTTTCGGTGTAAACTCTTTCCACTGCTCTTGACATTAACTAGGAAATTACAACTGAACGTATAAGATTCTCACCCACCTCTCACAGTTTGCCCCCCAAAACAGCACCACTTAGCCTAGCATCTCTTCATACAAGGCAACAAAGTTAACAAAGGGGCACAACGGGTGGACATTGGAACACACGGCCTAGTCTTTTCTTTTCTTCTCATCTGGGGACCAAAGTCTTTGGGAGGAAATGTTTTCCTTTAGGAATGTGAGGTGCAAGGGATGTCATCATCCACAAAGGATAGGATAAATAAAAAAGATACCCCAACCCTTATATGAAGAGGTAGCGCTTTCCCCTGTAAATATTTTATGGCACTATCACAACATTCTTCCTTCCACACAGATGACCACATATGTCGGTCTTTCTTTGAGGAAAACCCACCTTCCCCATCCTCTCTTGGCCAATAAATACCTACTGTTCCATCAACTCACTGCTCCGTCATGGCTGCCTCACAGAAGTCTCTTCTGGCCCTCTGGGATAAACCAAACCTCACTTCTATAACCTTTCCTAGCACCGTGTACCTCTCCTTATCACTCATTGTGATGACAAATGTGCATTCCCGTGTGTGTGATTTATGGACTAAAGTCAGCCACTGCTGTATGATCGTATCCATAATCACAGGCCCACCATTGTTTTTCTGTGATATGTGTTATATGGAAATGCCTATAAACTTGTGTTCAATGATGTAATAAGTAAATAAATGAGCCGAGAGCATGAAAGAAGACCCAGATGTACATCTGTATATCTTGGGATCAGGCATAGAGATATTTGAGGGATTTTCAATCCTCCCAATGTTGAAATTTCCCTGAATGGATGCAATGAGCTCTTTTATTTTTTGCTATTGTTCTTATCATTACCATTGTTTGCTATTATTCTGGACATGGTTTGGGCCTGTTTTTCATTGGGATCTAGAGAGGAGATTAAGGAGGAACTTTGGATAAGAAGAAAAAGAAATAAATGGGAAATTATTTGATGTAATGCTCTGCTTTATGCTCTAATAAATCAATAGTTGGGTTGTCAAAACAATGAAGCATTCTTCAAGGAATGCATTTCTTACCATTTCCCAGGAACAAAAAAATCTACAGAGTATACTTCCAATTTACTTTTGGAATCCTTTAAATAGTATAAGACTTTGAACTCTGAAAGAATTTCCACAATCCAATTTGCTTTCATCATCATGCTCCATACCCAGTTTTTAAACATTTCATTCTCAATGCTATTGTATTACAGTTCACAACAGAAATGTTTAATTCCCCCAAACACCTGTTTTTGCTCAAACAAAACAAAAACCATCAATACAGTTCAAGTTCAGTAAATCCTATCTGCAATCCCCATTATTTTCATTGGGAAATAATAACAATTCCTGAACCTGAGAATTGAATACTCCATTCCACTTCTGTAAAGATTTTCATCAGCAAAACCCAGAGCACTCAAGTATACAATGATGAGATTAGAGTCTGCAAAAACTATTGTATTGTTTGAGCTATCAGATAGTGCTCATTTGACAATCTCCGTGTTCCAAGACCTAATGAAGTTATGGCCAGGATATATGCAAATTAAACTCCCATGAGAAAAACTGCATTGTCTATCTCATCAGAAGCCCTTGTGTGGAAATGGTTTGTTTCTATGGCTTGGGGTGGCTAATTATTACTGGAAAAAGGAGAGTTGACAGTCAGAGAGGAAGTGCAGGTGGGGAAAATGGACACCTGGAAAAAGCAGACAGACAACAGAGATAAAAGGAGCACTTACCTGCTGAGATGGAGACACAGGAAAGTCAAAGTCGCCCCAGCTTATCTTCCAGCTGTAAAATCTGCCCAGGATCAGATGAAAAACATCATTAATTTCAATGTAATTAAATATCATTAATAGGATGCTCTGGAGTGTGTGCTTCTTGGAGATAATGGATGCCCCTGGGCACGGCCTGTGGGGAGGCTGTATCAGGATCATGCTGGCTCTGGGCTCCCTCACAGAGCACGGAAAGTGAAAGTTGTGCGCTTAGTTAACTTTGTTTATTGACTCCACAGCTCTTTTGACAACAGTACCACCTACAATAAAAAAGATCAGAAAAGACGGTGCATGGCAGCCATAAAATTTATCTTCGCTGAATCAATAGAAAGAATTGCATTTCCTAAAACCAACTCAGGCAACCAGTTCTCTCCTTAACAGCAACCTCTCTGGATGAGTACGTGGGAGGAATTCCTCTATGGGTAGAGAAGCTTCTTACAGGTTTTTATTTCTAAATTCAACATATAGAGCACACACAGTCAAAACATCTGTGGGTCAAACACTAGCACATGCCTGTGAAGGGAGTGATGATTGTGAATTTCCTCTTCTTCTACCATGAGTGTGGGAATCAACTATAGCTCTCTTGGGCAGGGGAGATGAAAATGCCATAGAAGCATAGACTGGAAGAGCAGCTGTATTCATCCTCCCTCTCCCTCTCCCCCTCCCCCTTTCCCCTCCCTCTCTGTCTCTATCATCTCCGCCTTCCAAAAATAAATAAATTCAAGAAAATAAACTGAGCATCTGACACTATTACACTCTACTCTCTGGGATATTATTTATCTTCTCTTTACTCTTACATTTCACTCCCTACACAGTAAACTTACAGCCAACAGATCCTTTGAGACTCCCTCTCCAAGTCTACTTTAGGTACCCCTCTTTTCAGTTCTCTTGGAATCCTACAATCCCCTCTGTGAGATTCCCTTGCCATGCATGGACTACAAAGTTGTTTACAACACTGATTCACCACTCTACTAGGAGGGCAGCAGTCTGTGTCCTATGTCTCTTTGTATCACAAGCATCGAAAACAGTGCAGGGCATCTGGAAGTAATTCAACAAACAAACAAGGAAGGAAGAAGGATAGCAGGGAGAGAAAAAGAAGAAGGATAAAGGGAGAGAGGAAAACAGGTAGGAAGAAAGAACAAGATGTTTGTATGACTTGAACAAATTTTTATGCCAGTGGACTTCAGTTTGCAAAGTGATGGAGTGGCTACTTCCAGCTCTGGAGAGCAGCTTTCTGTGATTGTAGACTTGGAGCTTACTGAGACATAACATTAGGACAAAGAGAAGCAATTAAAGGAAATACTTTAAATAAGAAATCGGCTTTAAAATAATCTAATCAGCAGAATGCATCTCAAAATATGCACAGAGCTCTAAGCCACTATCTTGAACAGTTGGGAAGTAGCATGTTCAGCAGTGAAGAGAATCTTTAGAGACTTGGCCAATATGAACTCACAGATGTTCCCCCTTGAAGTCAGCTGAAGAATTTCCTTCACAGCTATGTTTAACCAGAGTCCTCAGTTCACCTCCAGGGCACAACCTACTCACAGTCAGCTCCTGCACCCTTGCTTTACGAGAGAGAGAGAGAGAGAGAGAGAGAGAGAGAGAGAGAGAGAGAGAGAGAGAGAGAGAGAGAGAGAGAGAGAGAGAGAGAGACTCTTCTCACAGACTACAACCCATATCTATGTCCCAAGAGTTGCTGACTTTTCTTTTCTCTTTCTAAAGAAAGGTCATCATTTCAAATTACAATGCCTCAAGATTTGGTCATTATTTTATGGCTTCTCTTCACTTACCATTCTTCTACCAAGCCTAAAACATTCTACTGCCATCCCCAGTTAAAGGTCATAGAGATTGGAAGGGTCATGAGTTTCCTGTGAAGGAAATTTTTTAAATGGGGATGGGAGACTGGAGGATGCAAGAAGAAATAAATGATGTGTTGAATATTGAGTCTGCAGCAAAAGCTTTAAGCACAGTATGTCATTAATTTTAAGCCTCATAAGATCCCTTCTAGGTATCCTCAGTATTGTACAAAGAGGAAGCAAGGGAAGCAAAAAGATCTCAAGATAACCTGCTTATGTCATCCAGCACCTAAGTATCAGAGCGGAAGCCAAGCCTGGGCTGGGGGTAGTGTTGCTCCTCATCACCACCTCACCTGCTTCATTGGTTGCTCCAGAAACCCCTACTGTAGAGCCAAGCGCTGTGAAGGAGCAGAGGGACCCTCAGATCTTGGAGGCTTGGGGAACCCTGAGCCTCTAGGCCCATCGTCTCCATCACAGGAGGTTTCATCTGATTATCCTGGTGCTACAGACATAGAGGGCATTTGCATTTGCTTTGTGTACCGTGATGTGACAAAGTTTGGAAAACAGTGCTCTAGCCTAGTCTTCTATCATTGTACACATTGTATGTTCTAGTCACACAAATTACAGAATTATAGCATAATAAACTTCTCAGGAAACTATAGAATTTCCAATTATGCCTGTGCAGACGTACTCATGATGGATTCCTCTCTACAAAATATCTTCCCCCTTTTTCTATACCAGGTAAATCCCTACCTATTTCAAAGCAATTGAAATTTGATAAAAAGAAGTCCACATTCTTTTTCTTCCATGCACAAATATAAATATCTCCTTTAGGGTTCTTACTGCAGGTTTATATGATGTCTTCTCCACTTGAAGTACAGGGAAGGAAGGTACTCCACATAGATATGCTGAATGAGTGAATGTTTGTAATGCGGAAGTAAAACCACAGTGATTCCTTAGCATCACTAGCATCTGGTGGAGGAGTAAATAAACAACTGCTTCTGGGCCACATCTGGCCTATGGTCTGCTTTTACAGCAAGAAACTCAGAATAATTTTTACATTTTTGAAGAGTTGTTCAAAAAATTAACAAGAGTGCCAAGTATATAGCTTGGCAGCATTACACCTGCCTTCCAAGTGCAAGGTCCTGAGTTCCATCCCCAGTACTGGGGGAAAAAAAAATTAACAAGAATATGTGACAGATACCATATGCAAGCATAAAATATTCACTATCTCTGGCCCTAAACAAAAAATTTTCAAACCCTCAATAGCTAAATTGATCAATCAAGATTAATTAAGAAAATATTGTGTTGAAAAGTGAACCAAAAATTATTATAATTCTAATACCAAAATTAACCAAAGTCAGTAAGTTAAGCAAATATCTGACTCTTACTTTTAATCACAGTTTGTAAACTATCTAGGAAATATCTTCTAAGTCAAGCTGCAAACGAAGCATACATTTATTTAGTCATGTTTTCCATATTGTGTAAAACTTTGCGTAAGAACATAAGTACTATATTTTTTCACTTTTACCTTCCATGCTTGCAAATCTATTAATCATGTTTATATCCTAGGTTAATTGAATATTCACATTTCTCTTTATACTGGTGCAAGATCAGCCTATTTAACAAGGTATGATACAGAAAATATCAGATGAAAAGAAACAAAGGAAGTGTACACAGTAATGTAATGGTGTTTAACCCATTTATACTGAAGGTAGAAATTTTTTGATTATTTTTTTTGCATGAAGTGCTAATATATTACCTAGAAAAAATCAAGGAAAAAGAATTTTAAGGGAAAAAAGTTTGTTATGTTCCATTATGGAATTCCAGAAGTGGAACACTCAGCATAAATGGGTTAACACTACCTCTTGGATAAAAACCACTGGATTTGTATCATTTGCCCATAATCATGGTGTAAATACTTGTAGCAAGGCCACTTTCAAGTGCCCAGGGAGATGCCCTTGGACATGGAGTTAGAAAGAGTCCGCACTGTTTGTTCTCCTGATCCAATGTAAGCTGACTCCACTGCACTACTGAATGTGCAATAGCAGAGCTTTAAATTCCCTTTGAAGAACCACCCATTTTCTTTGGATGGTGGTTCTGACAGTGAAGCTGCCCCACCCTTACCTTGAGAATCATCAGAGCTAAGATTGGTCAAATAGATCCTCCCTTCCAAGAATTGAAATCTTCAGTAGGGCACAAATGAGTAATAAATGTGTTGAAAACATCACTACCTGTTCTTGCCCTCCAGACCTAACCCTCGCCCCAATGTCAGGATCTAATTTACCTAATTTATGAAATTGGGTTCTTCCATTTTTTCCTGTGATCAAACAAACTTTCTTAAACCTTTACAGTATTTTTAAAAATTCCTCTTACCATGACCAGGATCAGTCTCTGACTTATAAAAAAGTAAAGCAATAGATTTGGTATATTTTAATTAATGATATGGTGCATTTATAAAGAGTTGTTTCACAACACTCTTTCCTCAAACTCATTTTGAGTCTTACCGGGGAGGGGGACTGTAATAGGAGTCAAATGCAAGTTACTTACAAAGACACAAGGTGACACACATTTCCCACCTTTTCTCATTATGACAATCAATTATCTCTAATATTAATAGAGAGTAGTTTGGATGGTGGAGAAGTTCTGTATTAGGGCAAAAACAAAGCTGCTTTAACAAAGAAACTCAAAGAAACATGGGTGCTTGGGAAAAAAATTTATCTTTTTTTGTCTGTCACGTAACAGGCCCTATATGGGCAATCCAGGTCAGTGAGCTAGATGATCTGTCTATCCTACCTCCTTGGTCATTCAATGCACATGTTCCTGCCATCTTGCTGTTGCACATTTCTTTAGCTATACTGTCACATGTATGTTTGGCATTAGGTTTCTATCCTATGCAGTTTCCCATCAGGAGGAAATAGAGAACAAGGAAGAGTCACACTCACACTCCAAGGCAAGAATTTCGCCATGTTAAAAATTAATAAATACAAAATTAAAAACTAGAATTACATGGCCATTCACAAATGCAGCTAAAACCTGGTTATCATGAAACAGAGAAAGGAAGCATTTTGAGGAAATCTATCTTTCCAACAAAAGCTTTTCAGAATCATTTATTGCTCCTGTTTCTAACAAAGACCACAGGCACAGATGGTGAACATGAAATGTGGTCTCAAAGATTAAAATAAAAATAGTCCAGCATTCCATGTTTTCCATGCAATAAGTGTACTTAAGTCAACAATTTTAAACCTAGAACATCTTAAGTACTTCAACAATAGATCACAAGGAATTTGCTAGTAATCATCACTGTAGTAAAAGTTGAAGATTATTTTTTGAAAAAATAAGGCCAATTCAAGGCTACTCCTACAGCAGTATTTCCTAAACTACCATTATTCAAGTAGTACTATCAGATTTTTCCCTATGTGCATAATTGTTGTAGTATGTCTGCATTATTATTACTATGAGATAAATCTTTCATGTTATTTTCTTAAATATTTGCTTTAAATGGATTTATTTCTTGACTTAAGTAAATTTACTTATGAAGGGATCTTTATAGCTCTACTATAAATGGAAAGTCACTACCTCTTGACAGTTTTAACATAAAATTAGAAATAAGTCAGATTGCCAGACAATGTTGTGAAGTTGTAGCCAGATAGTGAAGCAGAGCTGGACTTTTGCTCTATTCAAAGGGGAGATGGTAAGAATTGAGGTGTTTTAAAGACACACTGGCAGTAAAATAAGTCTCCTGGATGTTATCTAAAGAATTGGAAAAATTTAAATAGTATTAAGTGACTATTGGCATCTGTGTGATTTGATTGCTGACTATGAACCACCTAAGATTACTCCTTAAAGAACTTGCCCTATAGAAAATGCCACTTGAATTCATTTGTCTATAGATATGATTTTCAGTGAGAGAGAAAAAGATGAAATTGCAATTAGCACACTGAGAAGGTCTAATCATCTTGCCAAAGTCATGGGCTGTGAGCACCATCATTCATGTGTGTCCAGGTGGTAGAGGGGCATGGAAATGCTGTCCTAAATCCTGCTATTTTGTCTCAGAGCTATGAACTGGAAAAACTATGTCACAAAAGATTAGCCATCCATACATGTGGTCATCAAGTCCAAGCCATCTTCCCCTCTCTGGTGCTGTTTATTTGGATGGAGTGACATCTGGCTTCAGAGAGCTCTTTTCCAGGACCAGATCTCTTCAATGTACTCTCTGGAATGTTTGTGTCAGATGCTGCCTCAAACGTTTTAATCAACCAAACACTCCTCTACGGAAAGGAAGTTGATTTGAATATCTGGTTTGCAAACTTAACCTATAATTATGCTGACTCTCTGACTGCCTTTGATATCCCTAAGCACATATTGCACTCTAGGAAAACAGTTTCCTTTCAGAAGCCAACAGTCATGAAGCATGAAAACAGTTGCAACAGCCGATCAGTCCCTTCAAGTGGCAACAGCTATTGCTAAAGTCATAGTGGCAATAGCTATTGCTAAAGTCATCATGGCAACAGAGGGGAAAGACTTCAGCTCTTCAGAAAGATGGAGCAATAGAGCTGTATGGTCAAGCTCTCCAAATGCATAGACTAGGTGGTCAATTTCTTAATCCTGGAGATCCAGACTTAACTTCAATGTCTGGTTATGATAGTGAAGCATAAATTTGAATGTGAGAAAAATGCACTTGACAATGAGATGCACTCAGAGATATCTAAAGAAACATAATACTGATGATGGGGCTAAAAGGATAAAAACCATTTATTGGGCACCCGTTCTCTTCCTGTCATCATGCTGTGTACATTATAAAGGTTAGTTCATTCATTTCTTCCAATTCTGAAGACTTGTAGGGGAAAATGAAGATATTTTATATAAATGTTACATCCTAGTGATAAGCTAATCAGACAAAGTCACCATACTTTGCAGTTTTCACGGACCATCCAATTTAAACATCTATCATTTGCCCCCTAACCCATTTATTCTCAACTGTTTCTTCTCAAACTGGAGGCATCTAGTATAAAATGTCATACAAAGTCTACAACACACTCCTCAGTTCTCTTAGGACTCTCATGTCCCAAGAGTTCCTATTCCCCATCACTGAAAACTGTTGCCACAAATTACTGTTCCTCAGGGTAGTCTGAAGTATTCCTCAGGTAAGTTCTGCAAGCACACTGAGAACCACTTCAATACCTTCCCCTGAATGTCTAATATTTCAGTGCCCCAATATTTTCTGAGATTACTTTTCACATTTGGAAAATTGGAAGAAAACTTTGTCCGACCATTTGTTTAGTTATGCTCTCTACTTTTCCCTGAATAGAGCCCAAGTCTCCTAAGTGTCTTTGTCTGCCCAATCTATCTAAAGTAATTTTCTAGGTATCCCAGAGACATATACTAGAGGATATCTCAAATTGTCTTCCACCTTTAGAATTCTGTGATCCCAGAACATAGTCAGGAGAGAAGCCATCTGTCAGGTAACAGAACCCAAATATCTCAAAACCTAAAGAGACTCCTATTATAGCCTTTCAAGTACTTCTCAAATGAAAAGAGATGACCTTATCTGGGAAATAATTTTCAGCTGCAATCTTGCGCCAACATAAGCAAGGTTCAAAAACCGGAGCAATAGTATACAGATCCTTAATGGACATTTAGGAAAATATAGTTAAACTTCTTCACACATGTATATGTAACTATTGTATATAACTAACTTGCCTGATAACAGAAGGCTTAAAGGATGGTAGCAGTGGGGAGGAGTTATAAGTGGGAAAATGTTGCGTCAGTCTGGGTCTTTAATTACAAGCTGTTTGCACTGTGAGTTGAATATCAATGTATTTGTGTGTGTGTGTGTGTGTGTGTGTACAAGTAGATACTAGATATTTGTAAATAAACTTGTGAGTAGGAATCAAGATGGTTTTATTATTCCTCATAAATGAGTCTCTCTATTTGATTCTTTTTCCAAAATCAGAGTGATACAAAATTTCAGGGTTAGAGAGGTTATACAGCCCCATCACTTACTCAGTTATTGACTCTTTCCTACAATGTACTTGACACATTGCCACTAGACCCCCCACCTGGGTGCTTGGAGATAAAGGAATTTCTGGAATAGTCTATGGGTTTGCAGCACATGACAGATGCTTTAGCTCTGCATCTAGCATTTCGCCTTTTGAAGGAAGTACCTTGGCTTTCCTTTGGGGAATTGTTCTCCACTATTGGACACTGTCTTAATGGGACAATCAGTCGTGGTGTCTCTTCTCTGTAAGCCACAGAGTGCCCACGTGATCCAAGCTATGACAATCTCAATCTGTCTCCCAGGGATTTAAATTCTGAGTGTTAGAAGGGAAGAGAGAAAAACAGTTGGAACCAATTTATCCCAATGACAGTGCCTTGAAGATCCTGATTTCCTGAAAGACTGGTTCCTTCAACTTTAATTTCAGATCTTTGAGCACTTGACACTTTCATAAATTCGATTTTTACCTAAAATTAGGCAAAGTCAATTTATATTAATTGCATCCAAAAAATTCTATCTGATACCCCACTGATCCTTTATTTATCCACCTTGGGAAATACAGACAAGCACAATCCCCCTATGTTATTATAGATTTTCTTAGGTGTGAATACTTAGCACATGTCTCTTCAATCATCCTTCATCACATCCTTCTTAGGAAGCCATCCCGCCCTTCCACAATTTCTGCTCTTTGTCATGAGTTTCCTTTTACTCCTTCCCCATTAGGCATTCCTAAGAATATCTAAAATACAGGCTAGTAAATGTTTGTCTGATTTTTATTCTAGAACAATTGTATAGAATTTTGTAAATATTCTGTGAGAGGAACAGATATTTACACACACACACACACACACTCACACACAAACACAAACACATGGGCATATGGTATGTTGCAGCCAGAATATCCCATGCCACAAAGTTTAAGTCTTCTGCATGTTCTTTCTTTTGTGCTTGGTGACTGAAGTATCTCAAGTCTCCTTTATTTGACTTGTACCTTTCCTCCTATGGCATGCAACAGGTTGTGTGTGCTCCCCATCATCCTTGGGGCCCCAGATATTGACAATACTTTCTGTGACCCACACAAAGTGTTTCCATTTCTGGCATACATTCAGTCATGTGTTTGACATCTTGAATTCTTTTGAAAATATACAGACACATTTTGTCAGATAAATGGGATAAAGGAGGAAAATTCTTAATTTCTTTCTTTGCTTAACACGATTGGTTTCTTCCTCTGCATAGCTCTCTCCCTCATGCCTTTGGGACAAGTTAGAGTCACACCTAGCTTCTCCTCTCTTTCCAGCCAGTGTGTAGACCTTCCCTATGGTTCTTCTTGTGATAGGATGAGCCCCTCTCCACCCACTAGGTCAGTTTGCTAACTCAGACTGATTCTAGATATGAATCATCATGATTTCACCTTCCTATGTGATCTTCTCTAAACAAGCTCCAGTTGGTCTGCTATACTCAATTCCATTAATATATGCTGAGTACCTACTATGTGCCAGGCTCTGTGGTATAAAACTGAATCGGACATAGCTCCTGCCCTCCGGGGCACATAGATACATAAGCAATATGGCAATGCAAAGTGATGAATGTACAATACAAACGAGCCAGCACATGGTGGCAGTGATTAAATCTGCCTGGTGAGCATGAGGTTGGGAAAAGTGACCTTGAGCTAGCTTTGGAAAGATGGCTAGGAATATACCAGGCAGACAAGGGGACATTTCAGGCCCTTAACAGTGAATGTGGCACTCCAGGTGTACATAGAAAGGGGTATGTTCGCTCTCTCCTACCCTCTGGAATTGCCACCTATGATCATATTAGTCCTTCTGGCAGTCACAACACACAGCCGGTTCACTGACAGCTAAAACCCCTATCTTTCTTGTTTTGCCACATGGACCGTCATGGAGGCCAGTGAGTTGTTACTCTTTATCTGGAAAATAAAAGCAATCCTCACCTGTTTCATCTACCCTTCCTGGATCACTGTTTCTTGGGTCTGGAGAACACAGTACCGAGCCTTGTCTTTTCTGCATACAGCATGAGAATCCTACAATCCATCAGCTTTCCCTCCTCTCTCTCTCTCTCACACGTCTCCTTCTCAGGCATGCGCCTATCTTTGCAGGGATCAGAAATCAACACTCCACAAGTTTCCTAGAGGGTTAGATGCACTTTCTACCCAGCTGTTGTCCAGTGCTTTCTGAAACCAATCAAAGGAAAGAAACCAAAAACATGTTTGCAAAAATCAAATTAAAGCTGAGCTCTGATGGAGTCCCAGCTATCTACACCCATGTGGGCTGCCTGCCAAGAGTGTTGTTAATATAATAATCGCTCATCCATAGACCCATAATAATTGATATTTGCAATTCGATAATGCTTCTTAACAATTTTTTATTTGTTTCCAATCTCCCAGCTTCCCTCCTCACCTCATCCTCCCAACAACCTCCTGCATCAGCACATTCATGGGTCTTAATGACCCTCTCAGCAGCTACCGATCAAAGTCAAATTTTAATTACGATTCTAATTTTGGAAGTTTGCTTCCTTTTAATCTGAACTTTTAGAAGGGAGTCAAATGTGTGCTTGCAACAGCTCACAGGAAACACATTGAGCCCTAGGACTATTTAATTGGAGGAGTTGAACTGCCCTTGAGCTTCATGCTTCCTACCAACTTGTGTCTGCCAGATGATTGCACCTTCAGAATGCCAAGTGCATCACTAACAACTGTAGGCTCGCCCGAGAGACGGACAAAGTGAAACCAAGAAGCAACTGCGTGACCACAGAACTTTGTTCCCAACATTTCAGAATGGCTGCTTTTCTCCACTGTTCTATTCTTTCTACAATTTAGGCTGAGCCCACTTCAAGTCTTCTCTGGACCTCTGCTATAATCCCATTTTCCCTGAAAGAACATTTTACTTTTTAAGCCTTTGGGAATCCTACTCATAGGAACATTATCTTACTTTATAGTCCCAATAATCCTATTGTGCACTCTTATTATTGCCATGTTATAAATGAGAAAACTGAGTCTCAGACAAGTGAAAATGTGCTCAAAGTCAACTAGCTATTTAGTAGTACAGTAAAAATTTGAAGGCCTAGCCTATTACAGCAAACCACAAGATTTATATTCCTCCTACATGCACAAAAAGAATCTCAATTTGAATGTAAGCCTGTACAAAAAAGGAATTCGATCTCTTCTTTGAATCCCTTAATGTTCACAAAATTGTTATTTAATAAATATTTTTGGTCTGAATAACTCCTGCTCAGAACACACAGAAATATATTTAGAGACTTGATCAGGAGGAGGAATAAATGACTTTTTAAAAATTATGTTTCGGCTCTTTAACACATTCTTCAGAAACTTGGCAATTCAAAAGGACAACCAAGGTGATGTCTCTGTAGCACCACAAATTTTCAACTGAATAAGAGAAATAGACTTATGTATCCACAGTATCATCATTAGCCCCCCTCTATTAAGAACACACACATGGGAAGTACCATCCTTGGCACTATAGAGGACATGAGAACAAAAATAATTGCTCTTGACACCTAAGTAACTCTCAAGTTTAGGGTTACAATGAAAAGCCAATATTTAGATTCACTAATCCTGATTGCCTTATGAAAAAGTTAAATAATATGATAATAGAGCTTTTGTTCTAGCTAGTGGGTGTTTGGATGAATATGTGTGTATGCATTTGGAACAGGAAGCAGAGGTAGATCCCAATTGTCATGAATAACAGAAGGAAAAGAACTCCAAATACAGTTAGGAGTGAGAAGAAAAAAAAGGCAAGAGAGCTAAATAGTTAGGGATGATAATATTTAAAAGAAAAAATAAATACAATACATGTTTTGGATTTTAAATTATTTACCGTGAAGTGCAGTGTAAAGCCTTCCTCTAGGAAATCTTTAGCAATGTCTACATTGGTCACTCACAAGTTTATGATAAGTGGACTTCTCTGGGGAATGAAATTATGCCTCAGTTTACATGTGCATCAAGGCAATGTAGTCTGGGGACAGTGTGGAAGGGTGGAGGGGCTTGACAAAGTCACCAAACTTGACAGTAAAAACAGTTGTCTGTCAAGAAAACCGCAGGATCCATGCCCAGCTCCTCTCGATGTGCACACCTGCTCTCTTCTCCTTTGCTTTCCTGATTTTTTCTTCCAGCTCTAGAACCATGACCCTGGACTCCATCACCTTGATGGAATTTCCTGACAGCTTCTGGGGCACTGGACTGGGTTGAAAAGTATGCTTCAATAATATGTGTCTATGAAGAACTTCAGAATGTGATCTCTTTTGAAAATGGAGTTTCTGCAGATGTGGGCAATAAAGATAAGATCATACCTGGTTAGGTTATGCCCTAATCTAAAGTGGAATCATTACAAAAAGGATAATTTGGACATACACATTCACAGAGATCCTCCAGGTGAGGATTCACATGAAGACTGAGGTGAGGTGTCAGGGAGTCAAGAAATGCCAACATTGTAGGCAACCACCAGAAGGTTTGAGAGAGAATTGGAATCAGTCAGTGCTCCCTCAAACCCTCCAGAAGAAAGGAAGCCTTCAGATGCCTTGATTTCTGACTTCAGACCAGAAGAACTATGAGAGACTTTCTATTGTTAAAAGGCACTCGGTTTGTGGTAATTTGTTACAGCAACCCTAGAGAAATAATATAAACTCTTAACTTTTCTAGCCCAGGATGTGGCATTGCTCAGCACTCTGTGACATAATCTTCCCTAGTCCAGCCTCAGAACCCAATTATGTCCAGACTTGGAACAGAAAGTGAGAGGATTCAGTAGAGATCCCTAAAGGTCATATTTAGTCTTTCCTAAGACAGTGAGAAAGATAATTGTCAGGCATTTTTCCATCACAATCTTTTCTGCTTCTCTATGTAACAACACAGAACTCCTCTGAAGTTTAGGGCTCTGGAGTAGCAAGTCCTCTACAGAAAACCAATAATCCAATCATGTTAACAGTACATAAAACACAGCAAACTTCATTTAAACTTGGAAAACACAAATGGCAGGCTCGTCACTGTCCACTGAATCTTAGCTAAGTTCACTTTCGTGCAGTGGAGGTGGAATGTAAATACACACTTGACTACAATTAGGATGTGCTCTGCACTTGGGCATTTGCTAGTCCAAGAATTGTTACATGATATATGCTTAAAATTAATGCCATGCTGCTCTAATAAAGAACTCTTCATTCATTCACCAAATATCCACTGAATTATATTATGGGTCACTGTACAGTATTTGGAACTGAATTTTTTAAAAAAAGACATGGGACTTGAAACATCGTCAAGGAGAAAAAGACTTGAACACTCTTTATAATCCATGGAGATAAGCGCTATGGCATGGACTTGCTGAAATCTTATTTAAGAATGACCTGAAAGCTCTTCTTACATAGACTTAGATGGCTCAGTTCAATCGTTCTAACTGCCCAACATCAGCAAATCAACCTAGGTGTGTTGTTTTCATTCATCTTGTGTACACAGTTACTCTAGCGAGTGATAAAACCTTTGGTTCTTTGAGAGAAATGATCCTCAAGTGAGGGATAAAACTTTAGTGTGAGATGAAAAAGGCAGATAACTTGCCTTGTGTTTCCAAATACAAGGAAGCAGCTACAGGCCTGGGATATAAGAGAAAGCTTGTCACCCCTGCAAATATGTATTGTCATTGTAGAAATTATGAAGATTTAAAATGCCGTGACGGGCTACAGATAATGCAAAGGCCTGCATTGGTAAAAAAAAAAAAGAGAAAAAGTAAGAACAAGAAAGAGTAAGAGAGAAAGAGCGGCTCATTAAGCCCAACTAAGTAATAAGGTCCTAATTGCTCCCTTGTTTAAGGTGAAAGTGTATAAAATATCAAAAGATGGAAGGGAACCTGCATCCTCTGGTCCTTATATTTCCAGGAAAACTATTCAATTAGAATAAAAATGTTGGCCTCCAGAGAAAGGGAAGCCAGAGACTGATAAAATTGGGCAAAGAAACCAGACAAGAGTGGTTGGCTCTGTCTGCCCCCTACATGGCAGGATCACCCTTCTTCAAGAGCAGCTCTGTCCCTCCAAGAACAAACCTGCTCAGCAACTGGAAAGGCAGCCACTGTGGCCTGTGCAACCAGCTCAGTAGACTCCTCCAGCTCAGTAAAAGCAGGCACAGGACTCTGCTGAAGCCCAGATACTGAGGCTACCCCACACATCTGCTCTGTCAGGCACGGAGCTAATACTTCCCTCTGTCATGTATCAAACGCCTGCCTCCCCTTCTCTGCTGGCTCCAAACTTGGAAAGGAAAATGTCTGGTTTTGTTTATTAGCCCCTCACCTCAATCACTCTTCATGGATTCCTTCCTGCACCATCCACCAGGGTTTTTCCACATCTCTTTTTATTTCCTTAACCCAACAGCTCTCCCTGCAGGGTTCCATTATAAAGTTCCTCTAGGCCACCTCAAGGGCCAGGAAAGTGTGTCCATCATGTTGTCTGTCTCCTTCCATTGAGCGTCCCTGGCATGTTGCAGATGTATTTCTAGGCCACCTTCTATTCTGTCTCCAGTTACAATTCTTGGAGTATTTGTTTTCTCTGCTCTGCTAAATGCAACCCTCACATCACTGCACTACCAGCTCAACTTCACCTCTCCCTCAGCTTGAAATTCTGTAATCACAGGGCTGAGTCTTCTTTGCAGTTCTTAAGATTCCTGTTGGAGTGTCAGGGAAAAGAAACATCTGGAGTGCATATACTCTTTTTTATCAAAGGAACACACTGGGAGTGCATGTCATTGCATTAAGAACCTTGATTCTAACACCAGTCTGCCCTACTTTACCAATATGAAAGTACAGTCCCTTTGCAATTCTCATGAACTATTAAAATAAGATATATCAGGTAAAGGTACAAATTCCCAATGATGAAGGTCATCATATTGTATACCTAAAATGTACCATTAAACTTAATGATTTAAAAAAATCATACAAACAAATGAAACCCAAGCCCATTTAGACTCTGGTAAAGTGCTACAGGAACTAGGATGGTAGCAAAAGGACTCTGGGTCTTGGTTTGTCTATAATGTAGGAGAAAGAAACAGATGCTGAAGATGAATACTCCAATTTTAAAAATTTCTCTACTGAATCTTATTAGTTTTTAATAGAGATATAGGCATATCAATGATGATCAACAAAACTGTATAGGTCAAAATCATGAAAATATGCATGCTACTTTAACTTACAAAAGTAAAATACTTTTTGTATTTATCCTGAATAAATATTTTTGGCATTGAAATTTTACAGGAAAGCAACTGCTCTTCCTATCAAGAAGCAATTAATGAACATTTCAAGTAACCAGAATGTGGCCCACTGATCAAACAAGGAGATAAGATCAGATTAATAAAGTATTTTGCTCCAGCAAAAACAAAAAAAATCACTCTGATTCTGTTAGCAGCAAGCCTAGGGTCTTCTTCTCCACAATGATCTGTCCAGAGGAATGTATTCATCTAAAGGGGAAGTCCTGGGCTGAGGATTTAGCTCAGTGGCACTGTGCCTGCCTTGCAAGTGCAAGGTCTGAGTTCGATCCCTGGTACTGCAAAAAAAATAAATAAAGGGGCAGTCCTGCTTCTAAACAGCAGTGAGAAAGAGAAATGTTGAGCCTAGTCAGTGGTAACACAGCAACATCTCAATTGTTAGATGATCTCTGTCACTCATCCATCCTCTTCCTTTATGAAATTATGGTCCCTTTGGAGACTTCGAAGTTCTATTCTACCAGTCATCTCTGACCATACTAATCCATCAAAGAGATTCTGGTGGCCTTTATTCTTCTAGAGGAGCCTGGGAAACCTCTTGGAGCCCGGGAAACTTTTCCTACCCTGCTACTTGTTTGATCAAATCAGCATCTCAAGTAGCTTTGAAGGGGCTCTTGTGCTCATCACCTTGAGCATGTTGGGGGTCCATGCTCATGCATGTACACTCATCTTGCAGACACCAAATTGAGGAAGTCTCCCCTGAAAATGCAATGATGCTGAAAACCCACCTCCTGGGTCCACCTAACAAAGTAACTGGCAGCCTCTACAGCTAAAGTATAAAGTAAAATAAAATTCCACTTCATCAGGCGCCTTACTAAAGTACCTTAGGCCCAGAAAAATGTGTGTGTTTGTGTCTGTCTGTTTGCCAACATGAAGTTCAGAATTATTTTTTGCCTTTAAAAAAGACAAACACTTCAATGCCTCACAGAGCCTCCAAAAGTGGCATGTTTTACATAATAGCCTTCTGCCTGGTTTCTGTGTGTGTCTGGGTTGAAGAAGCCTGGGGTAAAGGTCCGCATGGTCAGCAACAGCCTTGGAAGTATGGGTAGAAAACACACACACACACACATACACACACACACACGCACACACATGCACACACAGCAACATAAACAGAAAGCATAACCTTGACACTTGTATGTTTCTGCTAATTGATCCTGATGCTCATTCTAGTATGCTGCGCTCTGGACAGCCAAAGGGAAGAGACCGAAATTTCTCAATTTCAGAGGAAGAGAAGACGACCCCACAATCACCCAGAGGAGTGAGGCTGCCATAGCAGTGCATGTGACTTTGACGATCAGAACATCTGCAGAATTGTTAAAACATCTATTCCATGGGATCCATTGAAGTAGAGTGGTCATTGTCCTGTGGGTGGCCACAGAAGCCATCTGCCAGGGATGGGGTGACCTGCGGGTGGCAAAGAAGGAGAACTTGATCCCCCGTCCTCCACCCTCAATGGAGAAAGCTGTGCTTTCATCTGTTACACATATGTGTGGTTCTATTAGAAAATAAAGCAGATTCGAAAACCACTGGGATAGGTTACAATAATTTTTTAAAAGTACTTTCTTTATAGAATGCCACACTTCATTTCTTTTGCTTAAGAGAAGCTGAAGAGTAGTGGTCCTTAACCTCGGATATGCATTAGAATCATCTAGGGAGATTTTTAAAAATACTGATGCCTGGGCTCAACCCCCAGAGATTCTGATTTATAATTTGTGTGGGGCTTCAGAGAAGCATCAGAGTCTGCTGAAGCTCCCAGATGATTTTCATGTGCAGACAGGATTGAGAGCCCCTGCCAGAGAGGAAACCGGACAAATTTTAGAATCAGAGCTGGGGTAGACTCCTGACTCAACTCCAACAGCCCATAACGTAAGCTAATTATATGAACTCTCAGAGCCTCTATTTCATTTGCTTACTATATATAGGGAAATCCTCTGTGTGTGTGTGTGTGTGTGTGTGTGTGTGTGTGTGTGTTGTTCATTTATCCCCCTTTGGCCTTCATTAATAGCTTTGGGTGGCTTAAGGAAATGCTTGTAATAGCAAGGAAAGTTTGGACACATACAAAAAAATGTGTGCAGGTAGACTATTGCCCCAAAGTTGTTGCAGAGATGGCTCCACTTCCTGGGGCTTCTCACCAATGTGTTTGAGAAAAGAGGGACACACAACTGTTTGCAGTCCAAAGCTTCAATAAGCCACCAATTGGCCAGGGAGTCCCACCAAGAAGATTTTGCCCGGAGGGTCCTTCAAAGAAGACACGGTGTGATGTGACAAACTAAATCCTCAAGCCCCAGTAAAACAAATAAGAAGTTCCCCAACACGGAGCCTGTTTCCTCCAAGCATAAAATGGGTCCAATGATGGGGACTGCTGGTACCCACACAATAGCAGGCCTCAGCCTCCTTAAGAATAGAATTATGCTTTTTACTTTTCACTCTAAGGACGACAGAGCAGTCTGAAGAGGAGGAGGAGGGATGGAAGAAGCAGGAGAAGGAGGAGGAGAAAAGGGGAGAGAGAAGCCCTCTAACTTCTGAGTGGAAATGAGGTTTTCAAGGAATTCTTTTTAAAGAGGAGTTTCCCCAGGTGAGAAGTGTTCTGTGTTCTTTTCCCTTCCCCATTTACATCAAAGACATGAGAGCTGGAACTGGACTTTGGAAAGAGAGAGAGAGAGAAAGAGAGAAAGAAAAAAGAGAGAGAAAGAGAGAGAAAGAAAGGAAGGAAGAGAGAAAGAAAGGAAGAAGGAAAGAAAGAGAAAGAGAGAAAGAAAGAAAAGAGAGAGAAAGAAAGAAAGGGAAAGAAGGAATTACAGAAACTGTGCTCCTAAGCAATGACCTACTCCTCTACATCCATGACACATGAACTCTTCATTACAATAAGTGATATAAAAAAATAAATAATCTTTGTTGTTCAGATTACTATAAGCAGGTCTCCAGAGCACAAAGCCAGACTCAGTTCTTAACCAATGTAGGAACAATTATACCTTTTAATCTTATGAGACTGAAAATGATGAACCTAGCCAGAGTGTCTAGCCAGTATTTATTTATGCTAATCTCATTAGTCATTCTCTTTCTGTGTTTGTGAAATGCCACTCTGCTGGAGAATGCAAGTTTGCCCTCATGGAGAGTGCATTCTAATGAAATTTTACTGCTGTTTGTTTGCTCAAAGGCTTCCTATTTTTATCTCTATGTTTATACAAACTTTTTAGCTTATTCAAAATCTAGATTTGTGTATCATCACTTTATATGACATATCTGTAACATTACACCCATGTCTACTGATCAGTCAATCGGATTTATCCCCCCCCCCTTGTATGTGTGGTGTTTGCTGTGCTGAATATCTCCAAATCACAATTGCTGCTCTCAAGAAATGCCAATTTCTATTAGAAAAGAGGAGGCTTAATGGAATAAAAACCATAGCCTGGAAGTCCAGACAGTCAATGATGCTAGTAGTTAACATTTACTGACATAGAATATTATGTGTTGAGCATTTTTCATGTGGTTTACGCCTCCCAGAAGTCCTTTGAGAGAGTGTATATTATCTTCATTTGTACTCCAAGCTAATCTCTCAAACCAAGTAGCTCTTAAGTGATTCAAATGCCAGGATTCAAACCAATACCAGAATATGTGCAATCTGTGATGACTCTAAACTAGCTCCAGATTATCAAGGGATGCCAAGCAGAGGTGTGGCAGCTATCTATCAAGAACTATTCATGGAGCTCCTCCTTCTGCATGCAAGGCATCATTTGGCACATAAGCAACTCCAGAAGAAAACAAACAAGCAAGCAAAACCTAAAAAGCAGGAGGAAAAACTGCCCATCAACTGGTCAGAAAGTATACCATCATGATAGATATCATCACTTTGACTGAGGCAAAGGTTTATGTTCTACACAAGGGGAAAAGTTTTTAGTATTAAACACCTGCAGACAAGGAAACTAGAGTGACCTACACCAGTCACTCTATCTCTTCCCAAATCACTGAGGACCAGTTAAGCTTTTGTCCTCTTTCCTTCTCTCATGGAATGCCTAAATGGTGAAGGAATTTTTTGAATTTGTTAATATTTCTTTTCCCTTTCCCTCTTAAAAAGCAGGAGAGGGACAGCGTGTGCAACTTACCCAAATTTTGTGTGATGTGAGACGTGGTGATGAGCATAATAAACCACAGAAAGGGTGTTTCCAGGAGGCCTATCAGGCGGGAATTAGCTGTAGCAAGCAAAGTCACTGGTGAGAGAAGGACCTTGAAGTCATCTCCAGTAGAGACCTTTAAGACACAAGCTGTGATCCTGCCTCTAATCCTGACCCGAATGCTCTCTGCTTTCACAAACCTATGAAAGCCACTCTGTCAAAGAGTTAAAAATAATCTAAAAACATGAAGCTAGTGGGTTTTCTTGGAAAAGGGCCAATCTGCTGGGTAAAAGCGTCGTACCCATTCCACATAATAACCATCACTTGTGAGGAATTTACTTCTGGTGTGTGCCCGCTATGGACTTCCACATCCTTTCACCATTTTCTCATTAACCCTCTGTAACAACTCTATAAGGCAGAAAAATGAACTCATGAGCTGTGGAATAGTTTGGTCATTTCTAAAAATATTAACATGGAGTCACTATTACCCAGAAATTCTACTCCTAGGTATGTACTCAAAAGAATCAAAAACACTGCTCAAAACAAACACATGTACACACATTTTTAGAGTACTACAATAGCCAATAGCCAAATGGTAGAAACAGCCCAAATGTCCTTTGATGGATAAATAGATAAACACAATGTGGTATATCCACACAATGAAATATTATTCAACCATAAAAAGGCACAAAGCACTGAGGCATGCTACAATATGGGTGAACCTCAAAAACATGCTAAGTGAAAGAAGCCAAATGCAAACATCACTTACTGCATGATTCTGTCTATTTGAGTACCCATAATAAGTGAAACCGAAAAGGCAGCAATTAGGTTAGTGGCTGTCAGCTTAAGGGGAGGAAGAAATACAACAGCTTAATAGGATCAGGGTCTTCTTTGATGGAGACGAGGATGTTTTGGAAGTAGATAGAGGTAATGGTTTCACAACATTGTTAATGTACTAGGAGTCACTATAGTTTACATTTAAAATGATTAATTTTCTGTTGTGTTAGTTTTACCACAGTTGAAAACTAAAACTTTTTAAAATGAGGATTGTTATCTCTAGTGGCCATCCGGAGCTCTGTTTCTTTCTCCCCATCAGAGGACCTGCCCTCTGGCAGGGGTGGTGGCTGACCAAGCTTCAGGCCCCGGAGGTGTAGGCTCATCAGGAGCGAGTCCTGGGGTCAGGGTCTTCTTCCTTCCTCCAAGACAAGGACTCAGCACTGCAGGCCCCCAGAGCCGGACCACACCTGTGCCTGCTCAGTGAAAACCTCACCCAGCAGGTAACTATCCTCAAAGTCCACTGCAGACTGAGGCCCTCACTCGATGCCACTCCCTCCCCTCTCTCTATTCACATGTCAGACTCTTCTTCTGCTCCTCGGCCTAATGAGGCCCCTCAGCACTTGATCCACCACAGGCAATCTGCCGTCCCAGCAAATCTGTGACACACTTAACTCTTCTTGATGTCTACATCACAGAGAACTCTAATACACACTCAAGAAAATTGCCCTGGATGACACAGCTGGTAAGGGGCAATCCCAAACCTCAGTTTCTACATTTCTAATTTCCATTAACTGAAATAGACCAAAATATTTATTTGTTTGTTTATTGTTATCTGAACAGGGATTGTTTATTGTATCCTCTGGTGAAGCAGTTCTTATTAAATAGCAGTGATTTGGAACAAACCACTTCCCTTTCTGTATCTGTATAAAACGGGAAAAGGAGAGGTCTCTCATTTGCAACTTGTGAGCCACACTCTCTCCTTCCTGTGCCCAAGGCTGACTTCACTAATCCACTTCAGCTCTATTAACCTTCTGGCAACAGGTAGCTATTCTAATTGATTGTTGTTGGGCATATAGATGAGGAAACATACTGCTTCTGCTGTGAAAGGGTCTACTCCAGCCCAGCCAAGTCCAGTGTGATTCAATTATCACTGTCTTTTAACCAGGGCACTGTGTTAGGCTGACAATTCTCCAAGTAAGACCTCCTCTCCTTCACCTCAGCCTTCTCACTACAATCCTCCACACCAGTGCTTCAGGACTAATCCAATCTTACTCTTCTCTGTATGTGGTCCTTTAAGTCAGTCAGCAACAAAGGCCCCACTCCCTGGATCACCCTTCATCACCTGCTCCTCTCCACATGCCATCTTTGCCAACTTCTCACATCCTTCATTCCTGTTCTCTTCTGCTTCTCTGACTTCTGCTAACTGAAACCTAGCTCTATAGTGAAGACACTGTACTCCCTGTAGCTCTACTAAGTAGTGACTCCTCCCTCCCTCAAGCATCTTACACCACTAAAGCTAGAAGCAAGTATCATCCTTGTACCTCCTGGCCACAGCTAGACTATTGTTCCTTCCATTCACAGAGATTCCCAGCTTCCAATTTAATTCCATTATCTTCTACTACTACTACTGCCCCTTCTTCAAAACCTGACCCTCACTAACACTTCCTTATTTCTTGATGATTTTAATACCTAGATCATTATTAGCCTCCAATATTTCTTCTTCAATGATCCTGATGATTTTCAATATCCATATATATATAATTTTTTTATTATTCTGACCTTTCACTGTCCATGCAACTTCAGCCACCTAGTACTGTACTGAGGAAATGTGCTGGACTTGGGCATGCCCTTAATCTCCACTTCTAGCATCGTTTCCTCATCCCATACCTCCTCTCTGGCAGATCACTTATTCTTGTATCCTGACTTAAACATCAATAAACCCCATAGGGACTTGTCAGACAATGAACCAAGAACCTACTCTTTCTTGTCCCTATTTCCTTCCATACCTAATTTAGATCCCATGGTTCTTTGCAAATAGGTTCAAGTCACCTCCCCTCTCTTCCTCAATCATGGTCCTTTGGCAAAAGCCCAACCATGAATAAACTTGATTGTCCACTTTCTCCATGCCTGCACCAGGTTGCTTACAAATAACTAGAGAAAAAATACACACACATGCTTGTTTATGTCACTTTGCAATCATTACCACAAGGCTCAAGAGGGTCCTTGAAGCTGGCTGAGAAGCCTACTAGTGTTCCCAATTCTGCTTTCCCTCCCATGATTTCAGGTGACAATTTCATATCTTCCTTTGAAAATTCTAACACATTTTACCTCATCCTTACCTGTCCCCCTGATGTGACTATCATATGTACTGAGAAATTAAGAGCAATCAGAAGAAAACTTCCTTATGCTCCCACTCCCAAATATACCCCTTCCTCACCTCTTTGTTCTTACTCACTGTTTTCACATGAGCACCTCCCCACCTTACACCTATTATGTACATAATCACTTCTTTATTGGTTTGCCATTCACTTTCCCCTATCAAATCTAATTTCAAAGAGCGCAGAGATTCACTGCTACATTGTGATCATCAGAACAGTGCCTGGATGCCGTAAGTACTTATTAATGACAGTTCCAGTATGCTGACACTTGACTCTTGTGATGCTCTCAAGTGTCATTTGGTGTCTTCCATCACTGGGATCTCACCTGCAGTTTATTAGAGTGATGGCATCCCCATTCTAGTGACTCTCTTACTCCTTGACTCAGATCCCAGGAAGCAAGTGGTATTTCCAGTATCTTTCCACTATGATCTGCTCACTTATTTTGGAAAAGATCTATGGCCATTCCATGAATGTTTGGCTTTTGCATAGCTACAAGAATTCATAGGAGGTACTCACTCCCACTTTGCCTTGACAAATTCTTAAGTGCCCGCTGCCCAGCGTGGTAGATTTGTCTTTGTTCCATCAGTGGAGTAGCCAGCCAGCCAGCCCACCTATCCTGGAAGCCTTCAGCAAAACAGAGTCTCCAAACAACCCTGTAATAATAACTAACACCTATGTTCATATGCACTAGCAGCATTTAAAAGTATTTGCTTATATTGATTTAGTTAATCCTGAAGGAGGCATTGGAGGGAAATAATATAATCATTGCCCTCTTACAAATGGGGACTGGGCACCTTCATGATGCAAGTCTTGCATGGTGAAGTCTAGCTCCACAATTCAAGGTATGGCTTCTATTATTTTTAGCCTTTGCCAAAATAATTGAATTCTTTAGTAATTTAAGAGTAGAATTTTTTTCTCAGTAGTTGTACTCATAATTTCAAAAATTTAAGTAATGTCATAGCCCCATCCATCCACAGTTAGCAATTAGAGCAAGTTTAATTTGTACTTGTGGTGGTGGCAGTGAAAATAGAACTTCCTTTGCTTGGCCAAGATCCAGGGACACCTTTGTGATGTTAGCTATGACTTTGTTGTTCACGAGAAGACTATCACAACATGGATGAACCTGTGGTGTTATCACTCTTGCCTGGCCCTATTAACAGATGCTTAATTGACCATTTGAGCATCTACCAAACTGTCTACAGTAAATGAGAGCATAGAGTCATAGAGACTGGGCCTGATGGCTGCTCTTTTAAATTTAAGCATATACTTAAAAACCCAACTCCCACAGAGGAGCTCTTCAAAAAAATAGGAAGCAAAATTAAGTCTGAGACAACTAGTTGGAGGTTTTCTGATACAGGGAGCAAGTGGCAATAAACATGACTTTCAGGACAATATTCTGATACTCCCTGCTGGGGCATCTTCTTCCTATAAGAGAAAGAGCTGAGAGACTCATCCATGAACTGGGAAGGCCTTCTGAACTGCAGTCTGTGATGACTACAGAGCTTTGGTACAATATGTGGGTGCCTAGCAGAAGAGCCCTGCCATGACGAAGAAACAAGGACAGTCCAGAATATTCTCATTTGAAGGCTTCTATGCTTCACATCTTAGATTTTGAAGGGCATCTGAAGAGCAAGAGTTGCCTGTCTGCAAGTCTGCAACTGCAATTAGTGAGGCATCTTTGAATCCAGAATTAAAAGCTCAGGAAAATCTCTAGCAGTGAATAGACAATGACAAGGTGGATCCAAAGAAAATGAGTCTAGTCCTTACCTCCCTTTCTCCACTGCCATCATCTGGGTAAACCCTCAATCCATTCCTTTGCAGTTATCATCTATTTTCTTTGCTTCTGGCCTTCTCTATGCCTATCCAAACTCAACTATTCAGCCAGAGCCATATTTCTAAAATGCAAATCTGATCATGTCACTTTTCTGCTCAAAAACTGATGTTCCCCACCGCCTACAGGCTAGAGTCCAACTCATTAAAATGGAAGTCAATGCCCTTGAAGAGTTGGCACTAAACCACCTTCTGGTCTCATTTCTCAATGTAATATTTCCAAACTCATCACGTTCTCTCCTATCTCTCTGCAAGTCTTTGCACATGTAGCCCTCCTATCTGGAATTCCCTGCAGTTCCTACTAGATCAGTGGAAAGTAACAAAAATCTCAGCTCAAATAGACCACAACAATGAAGCGTCAGTACTGGCTCACAGATTTGAAAGGCCAGAGGTTGACAGGATTCATATTTGGGTGAATCAATGGCTCATTGGCATTATCAAGGGCTGGCTGTCTTGTCATCTTTCTTCTTTGCCTTTGGTAATATATATTACAGTGTCTGGGAGGCTCATCTCTACAGAGCAGGGTGTAAATCAGCAGCAATCAAGTCTACAAAGGCTGGAGCATGCACACCTTGAGGAAAGAGTGGTTCCACAGCTAACACACCTGGGTGCTTATAGAAAAGGGGAATATAAGAATAAAGCTATACTTCATATTTTGGTCTAAATAAATCTTAGATGTCTTGCCAGTCTCAAAAGTTGCATGGGGGGCGGGGAACAATGCCATGCAGAATTAACCATTTCTTCCTTCATGACCACCTGATACTCTATTCATAGTTCTTTCATTAACATTCCCATAAAAGTTTTCTAAGTGGCCTACTACATCCTGATTATTGGGCAAACATTAACTATTTAACACTAATAATAAAATTTTGAAATAGGTATTGGTAGCTGTTATGGTTTAGGTCTAAGATGTTCCGCAAAAGGCTCACAGAGGTGGTGTTTCAGAACATGATTGGCCCATAGGGGCCATATATTCATTCATAGCTGAATAGGAGGAGATGGTTCACTGGAAGTGTGACCTGGAATGCTGTGTTCTTGTCCCCGCCCCTTCCTCTCTCTCTCTCTCTCTCTGCCTCTTCTGCTATCTGTCTGCCTCCTGGTTGCCATGGATCAAGCAGCTTTCCCCTACTAAGCCTTCCTGCCATGGCATATTTCTGCCTTGAAGCTAGCCCACCATGGACTGAGCCCTCTGAAACCAAGGGCCAAAATCAACCTTTTCTACTTTAAGTTGGATATGTCAGGTAATTTTTCTCAGTGTGAGGAAAGCTGACTAATACAGTATACATACTTGATGAGAAAACTATCATTTTGAGAGCTTCAATAACTTACCCAAAGTAACACAGTTGACAAAAGTCTTGAACTTCAAATTCATATTCCTTGATGTATATTGTGTACATGAAAATACTTCACAAAATATCTACCACAGAGCAATCACCAAAAAGCAATATTGCATGGATCATGCTGTCTTGTATTTGTAGGTCTCTCTTCCCCACCAACTATAAAACCCTTATCAGAAGATTTCAGTTGAAAATCCAAAAATATTGTGATTAAAATTATAAACTCTCAAAACAAATTCCTCTATTTCCTGTGAGATCGTGGACAAACTTCTTAACCTGTCTACCTCAGTTTCTTCATCCACAAATGGGTCTAACAATAGTGTTTACATCACAGCATTGCTATAAGGATAGACTAAGACTCAGAAAATCCAAAGAACAATACTTGAAACATAGAAGGACCTCAAGAAATATTACCTAACAAGTAGTATTATTAATCATTTATCCTCTGAGTATAGTGTCTGATATAAAACAAACAGTGAAATATGATCAGAGCCACAGGCAAGATCCATAGTCTGTAGAAAACTTAAAATTTCCACAAAGTTTTTCCAGTTCCTTGTGGCTCAAAAAACACAGAAATGTTTTCTTGATTGCAAAGCAACCAGGACCCGATTAGTACCCATAACCTTTTAGTGTCCTGGGAAGAACAACTTGCAACAAAAGAATCATAATATTACAGCAAAAGTAGAAATTAAAGATGGTCAAGAATCAAGAGATTTGGGTTCTTAGAGCTTTTTTTTTAACTTTATGAAGTGTTGGAATAAAACTAATAGAATTTGATGGCTATCTGAAAGAGATGATTGAAGAATAGAAATTAAGGATCATTCTGTTATCTAATCTTGGCCAAACTAATTGGTATGTAGTTGGCTTTCATTGTTTCACCTATGAAATGAAGAAAAGCAGGCTCAGCTTTCTCACTGGGTTGTTCGAAAGATCAAAGGAGTTTCTTATTGGAAGAATGGTACTCAGTGGGAAGGAAGTAACATAAGCATTTAAATTGAGAAACCTGGAGCAGATGTGGTAGTGACCAAGAAGACAGGACTCTCCTCATCACTTTACTACTTTAGATTTTATTCCTATTTGATCAGAAAGCAATAAGAACCACGTGCAGGAGAGTGGCAGCATATTTACATATGAGGATATTCCTCGGATTGTAGTTTGGATAAAAATTGTGGAACGGCTTAAGTAGTGAAATCAGTAAGGGGCTAATTACATAAATCTAAGTACGAAATAATGGGAGATTGGACTAGGGCTGTAGCAGTGGGAAAGAAGAAAATGAATGAATATAAAGCATGCATGGGGCAAAATCAATAGAACTTGGTGACTGGCTTAATGTGAGGATTGATGAACGAAGAGGAATTAAGGATATTTCTCAGTCATTCTGATTTATCCAACTGGGTGAAAGCAGCATCACTTTTAAGATGGGAAAACAAGAAGCCAGTTGGGGTTAAAAATAATCATGTGTTTCAGAAATCAAAACATGACGCGGAAGAGACTTCTGGCTGGTTATCTATTATGTGGACTCATGGATTTCATCAAAGGGCAGACATCGGATTGTTCATAGATATCATGATGTGATCTACTCTAGAGGATAAATGTGTGAAACTAAAAGAAATTATAAGGGAGAAATTTATGAAGTCCATGAATTCACAGGGCGAGTACTATTTTAGGCACCTTCGCTACAACAGTGAAGGAAATAAAACGCCCCTGACTTCAGGAAGCTGATATTCTAGTAGGATCAAAGAATCAAATAAATATTTTAACAAATAACCAAATAAACAGAAAAAAAAGATAATGTGAGGATTCTTCTTAACATGGAGATGGTGTGACCAAAAGTTCTAGGGTATGTCCCGTAGGAGCAATATGAGGACATAGCCTCTTTAATGGAGGGCACAAGTCAGCTGCGACCAAAATAACAAGAGGAGCCAGGAATCTTTATTGATCAAGAAAAGATAACTAGAAGTAAAAGGGAGAGCCAGAGCAAAGGCCCTGTGGCAGGAAAAAGCTTGTCATATACAGTCAACCTTAGCAACCAGCTGGAAGAGGGGGCAAGAACGAGATGTGGGGAGGGCCAGTTCGTACGTGACCCATATGTGACTGGGCTGTCAAGTTGGATTTGATTGTGTGGAGGAGGCTGCTGCAGGGATTAACTGGTTTGCATATTTAAAAGTACCCTGGTCTGCATACAGAATGGAATTTAGGGGGCCTTGAAGAACATGTAACTTGGGTGAGAATGCTTGGCGCTCTGAGATTAAAGATCTGAAATTATTTTTTGCAGATGGGTTAAATCATATAACCCTTGATGTGAGAAGTAAGGGCTCCCCTCCAGAGAAAGTCAAAGAGAGAAAGGGAAGCTATCGGGATGGTGCAGAGGACAGAGGAGGCTCTGCAGGAGGCTCAAGAGGTGAAGGAGAGACACGGGACTGAAAGCGGGGGGGCCGCGCCGGAGTGGCCCCCACACACAGATAGGCAGAGGACAGCCTTTGGGAAGTGGCAATCACAGAAGGAAAAGGAAAAGAGAATTAGAGACTCTGTGAAATATGCGTCAATTCAACAATGTATTTATATCTGGGGTCATTTTGGAAGATATAGACTTACTTATTGTATTATCTTACAACACTATAAGTCTTGTTAATAGGGCTTTCATTTGGAATTATGGGTAGTGAGGGCTACATGTTGGAACAGCATGCAGCTTGAGGGTGGATGTCTTGATTTACCTCTGAAGAGTGAATCTGGCAGAACTTCCTGAGAGCCGAAGGAGTCAATCAAAAGAAGATACATTTTTTCACAAAATATCCAAAAAAGGAAGACAAATTAGGAGGCGCAGTGAAAATAGTTGAAGGAAAGTGTTAATAAGCTTCAATAAAAAAAACAAAAACATTGAAAAATTCTAAGGGCAAAAAAGTAGAACATTTAGGGCAACATAGACAAATACTAGAAAGAATGGCAAATGAAGAGTCACAGGAATTGAAGGGGTAGTAGAAATGTCCCTGGCCTCTGGGGTAGAGGCTGTATGAACTCAAGTTCGCTTCTTTTTTCACTTATAGAAGTGCTTTTTCCTTTTCTAGACTCAGTTTCTTTGTGGGTAGGGATGATGGTGAGAGAAAATAATAGCACATCAATAAGAAGGTTTTGTAAATTTTAAGATCCTGAATGTAGAGAAATTAGTAATTAGTAATTGAAAACAAATTTGGGAAACTGGAGTGTTAGCACACATGAGTGCTTACACATATGTGCGCGCACACACACACACACACACACACAGTAGATCAGTTTGCCTGCTGAGCGGAGACTGGTTTGAAGAGAAAACGAGTGGAGGCAGGGGGATCTGTTGACAAGCTCTTACAACCAGTGGAAGAGAGTAAAGAACCAGATGTGGGCCCATGGGATATGTGGAAATTCGATGCATGGTTGCACTGGTATTTCAGATCAGTGAGAACAGGAGGGAGCATTCAATAAATGATGTGCAGACAATTTTTCTATGAAAAAAATGAATGTGTATCTCTTATACAGAAATTAAAGTGAAAGACAATATTCAGAACTGCAAAGATTCTGTGTAAATATGTATTTCATACAGAGAAATTAAAGTGAAAGACAATATTTCAAACTCCAAAAATTATCATTTTAAGAAAGGATTTTTAAATAATTCAGAAGATAAGCAAACTATAGAAAAAGGAAATGATAAATTTGATTATTAAAACGAAAAATGTTATCTCATCAAATGAACCCTCAAAGAAAAGGATAGATCACAAACTTGACTAAGATACACACGCACACGCACACACACACACACACGCACACACACTCCTGATTGCATCCACCCACCCTCCAAAATACTAGTCTGCAATTTGTTATTCTCTCTCCTGCTGTTTTTATGTTTTATCACATATATGTGGATACGTCCATGTAATGTACAATAGATCTGCTTGGTTTTGAAATGTGACCAAGGAATCATAATATATGCTTCAGGACTATTACAGATTCCTAGCCAATTCATATTGACTTAGGTAGCTACTTCATTTTTATGGTTGCGTTTAGTTGAATAAATATACCGCAATATGGTTATCTCTGCTTTCTGTTGATCACCATTTGAGTTGTTTCAATCTCTTGGCTTGTGTGAGCAATGCTATTGTGAACATTCTTTTGGATGTCTCCTTGTGCTCAGAGGCAAGATTTCTTTACAGAAAGGGATTGGCAAATATTTTCTGAAAACAATCAAATATGAAAGATTTTAGGCTTTGCCAGGAATTTGGTGCCTGTTATAATTACCCAACTCTGCCATCCTAGCCGAAAAGAGCCATATACATTATGTTCCAATAAAACTTCATAAAAACACACAGTGGAGCCAATTTGACTCATGAACTGTAGTTTGCCAACCATGCTATGGACAAAATCATAAAAAACATTAACACTGAGGAAAAGAGCAAGCTATAACATATTATGATTGCATTTGTTTAAATTCCCAAACCAAGAATTTATAAGATGTGAGGTACATAGATATGTTGTAGAACTACAAAGAAAACAAGGACGTAATTAGAAAAACGTAGTCTCATTTTTCTGAGAGGATAGGGAGACGATGTAATTGAGGACTTTTCAAGTTAGGTTGGCAATATTCTAAATCATAAACTGTTTGGTGGATAAAAAATATCACTGTATTGTTCTTCTTTAAACAATACACTTAGGCTTCTTAGCTTCTTCTACTATATGCAATATAATGTGTGTATATGTGCCTATGCTATATTTCACAATAAAAGAAGAATTTAAAAAGAGTCATTTATAGTGGTCCTGCTGCTGATGTCTTGGTCTAGTGTTGTGGGGCTAAAGCAAAAGCTCAACTCTGTGACACCTCTGTGGGACCTTGTGATTATTTGCATATGGAGTTGAGGAATGGGAGGTACCAATGACAGCATGTGAGTGTTTCGCATAAGGACTTTAAAGACATTGGCATTGTTTCCTGAAATGAGAGGATTTGGGAATTTAAGGTAAAATGTTTCAGAGTTGAGTCTCAGGGGTAAATCTGTGATGGCCACGAGGTAGTGGTGAAGAGATGGATTGAGGTAGCTGATATACTGGGAACTCCAGAGGATGCCCTCAGCAGAGAGTTGGTATTTCCTGTGGTGGAGTGCTTGAGGGGGGCTGGCACTGAGCATGGACAATGGCAGTGAGTCCAGTGGTGAGTGCCTAGGCCTCAGAGTCAAATGTGTACTTTGCCACCTGTCGATATGACGTAGGAAATTTACTAAATCCCCTCCGACTTCGGTATTTCAGTACTTGGAGACAACCCAGTTAAGGTTCACTGCACAGTTTCAGCACGTATTAGGTGACTGATAGTATCAACCTGCAAAGTCACAGAAAATATAAACTCAATGAATAGTCAGGGAGACAAGGGAAAATTTTGTTATTTCATACTCTCACTCAGTCCTGTCCTTTTCATTCTTTCAGGGGAGAAGCATCCACCTTTCTGCCCAAAACTGTATCTTTTATTCCCAGCCTGAGGCGAGGCACTGGGGAGAAATCAGGGAAGGAGGAAGGAGGGAGAGAAAGCTGGTTCACTAGATTATACTACATTTTAACTCCACATAAATTTTGCCGAACCTGTTTCTTGCCCGTTAGCATCACATCCTGCCCTCTCTCTCTCTAAGTAGTCTGCCCAAGTCCCTAAATGTATCCAGACCTTGCAGAAACTTCATTTTCCCGTCCTCTTTTCTTCACTTTTCATTGAACTCAACCACTCACATCATTTTCCCTTGATGAGAACCACTATGCTCATCGGGAAAGATATTAAGCTCTCAGTTCTGTCTGTCACTGGGAAACATTTTCAGATATTTGGTATGAAGATTGCTAAAGAAAAACAAATCGAGTTCTCCCCTACCTGCCAGCATGGCTGCTGATACACCAACTTTAATGAAAGATTGCCATCAGGTGTCTAAATACTTAAGCTACGCAAGGTCAAGCTGACTTATCCTCTGCTATAAACAGAATACACATCCTGGGCTCGCAGAACCCAAGGAGGGAGAGCAAATCATAGATGCAATCACAAAACTTCTCCTTTATTATCTTGTCTGTATTCTTATTCAAATTATTTTAAAATGTTCTGTCATTTTAAATATTCTTATGACAATATATAAAATCAAAAGCTCACCTTTTTCATAATTCACCAATACATGTTGTTACATTGTCTGAAATTTAAATATTTTTTCTGTAAATTATTACTAAAAATTATCTTTTTAACTGTAAAGGCATTAACCAAAACTATTATTCCTTTTGAGTGAAGGTGAAGTTATATAAAATACTTTCAGACAATTGCATAGCCTTCAGTTTCAAACATAGTAATGAATTCATTTATTCAATCATTATTTAATGAGCACCTACCAAATGGTTAGAAATTTTGCTGGACTCCAGGAAGAAGCAAGTGAGCTAGACAGAAAAAGTTTCCACAGTCTGGAGTTTGCATTGTAGGTGGGTGCTCTGTGTTGAATTTATGTGGGCAATAAACAAAAAAAATAAAGTAAAACAAGCAATTCCAATTCAGAACATGAGAAGTGTTTTAAAGAAGATTAAACTGGGTGGAGACTCAAAAGACCTATGTGACAAAATGCTGAAAAATGAGGCAACAATTAGATGGAAGTTGCATGGATACTAATACCACAAAGATGAGAGTGAGCCTTCAGATGATGACCTGGGGGAAAGTCTTCCAGACTTTCGATGGGAAGCTCAGATTTAAAAGCCCTGAATGGGAAAGAGCACGGTAATTTTATCAACCACAAAGCAAGCTAGTTATGATCCAGAAGCAATACCTGCAGTCTTATGTTCATTGCAGCCTTACCCATGAAAGCCAAGATATGGGAACATCCTGACCGTCAATGGATTAATGAATAAAGAAAATGTGAATTTCATATGCATGTGTACACACACACGTGCGCGCGCGCGCACACACACACACACTCGTCAAGGAATACTATTCAGCTTTACAGCAGAAAGAAATTCTGCCATATGTGTAAACATGGATGAACCTTGAGGTCATAAGGACTAAACGAGAGGATTAAGAAAGACAAATACAGCACTATCTCCCTCATATGTGGAATCTAAAAGAGCTGAACTCCCAGAATCTGAGAAGAAAGGTAACTTAGAGGCTGGTATTTGGGAAAGATGAGGAAAAGTTAATCAAAAAGTACAACTCTACATTTGCACAATGAATAATTCTGGAGATATAATGTACAGCAATAGTGGCTACTATTAATAATCTATACTTGAAATTTGCAAAAAGAGTACATCTTAAAAATTCTCAGCACACACATAAACAAGGAACGTCATGAGATGATGGATATCATACTTTAGCTTGAGTGTGGTAATATTTTTACAGTGTACATTTAGATCAAATTTCATGTTATATAATTTGAATATGTAAAATTTTTATTAATCTGTTATATCTCAATAAAGCTGACAGAAAAAACGAAGCCAGTGAACAGGGTACAGAGGGAAAAGAAGCAAATGTTAGAGAATGCCACAGGTATAACTGCAAGGTCTTATGGACCACTGGAAGAGCAATATCCAAAGCCAATTCACAGCTTCTGGACTGGGCATTCTCATCCATTTGTGCTCAGTCTGAGGCGAAAACTACTACAAATCCTGTCGCTGTTTTGATTCCCCTTCCTAGTTATCTGTGTCCTGGGTTTGATGAGGTTCACCCAAAACCCCTCACCTAATTCAGGCCCTTTGCATCTCCATCTGAGCCATGGAAAGAGCTCTGGACTCTGACTTCCTTCCTGCTTCTACCCTCTTTCTCTCCATCCACAAACTGCTCCACTAGGAAACAGTTAGCTTTTTATAAGGTAGCTTGGGCCACTTCTGAAGGTTCCGACCACTCAGACTGCTGCACACACAACTAAAGGGCTCTCACAGTCTAGTCCTGATTTGCATTTCCTGCTTCACCTCCGCAGGCATTTTCTAGGGCAGCAAAGTAAACCAGATTGGGTGGCATAAACTCGAAAATTTACTGTCCTACAGTTCTGGTAGCTAAAAGTCCATAATAAAAATGTTGATAGGATTGGTTACTTCAGAAGGCTGTAAGGAAAGGATACACTGCAGACCTCTCTCCTTGGCTTAGACAATCAATTTCCATCTGTTTTTCTCCACATCATCTTCATTGTTTGTGTGTTTGACTACAAATTTCCTCTTCTTAAAATCCCAGCAGTCATATTGGACTAGGATCCTCTTCATGACCTCATTTTAACTTGATTGGCCTTGTAAAGACCCCATCTTCCACTAAGGTCACATTCTAAGACACTGGAAGTTATAACTTCAACATTTGAATTTTGGAAGAACACAATTCAACCATAATGACTTCCATTTCCTACCCAGTACACATTCTAGTTTCTTCTTCTTTTTTTTTTTTTTAACATTCTAGTTTCTGAATCTAGTTATCACTCAGTTCATCCCAGTACTCTTTCACAGCACTGGGTATTTGTTGATCCTTTTCCCTCTACATATGGAATTACCTTATTTTCCCTCTTTGTTTAGTGAATTTTTATCAAAGAAGTGACCCTCAAAATTTATATGACTTCTGTAAACTACCCAAACACTCACAATCTTACAATTTAAAAAAATAGTCTCACCCATGTGTGATTTGTACAAATTTGGTTGCCACTGGACATGACCTGTAATGAATTGTAGGAAACCTGTGATTTATTATAGTCAGCTTGAAGCATGCCCATCTGCCCCACGGAGGCGGGGAAGCAGCTATTGTCCTGGATGTAACAGATACTCAGTACACACTTGGCAGACTGCACTGTGCGGTTTTTCTGTTAGCCTGCTGGTTTTCTTTTCAGAAACATATTTGTTGGAGACCTTTGACAATAACAAATGACTTTATCAAAATAAAGATGAAGACAATGTGATGGATTGACCAGCTGATTGAAGGATTGCGTGATTGAAGGAAAATAAAAATATGATCCATTGGATGAGACAATGTTTAAACTGTCTCCCTCCTGGCATGTTATGACACAACATTCAGTTGGATTTAAATAGCTGCTTATTTGCTAGTCCTTCTCATTCCCCTCCTCATGAACAAAACTTTATTACATAGATTTTAAAGGTTTGTTGCAGTGACTGATAATCTAAAACAGTTATCCCATTTATAAAGGTGTCCTATGGTCAAATGAGTTTGACTAAAGCTAAATACAAAATTCCTCTTTTGAAGATGACAAAAGTATCAACATATAGAAAGCTCTTAAATACCAGTAGAAGTTTTCTTCATTATTTGTTACATCTTTCATATATGTGATTATCGAAACTTTCTAAAGATAATAATATGCATGCACATTTATATAACATATAAATTTCTGGCACATATTTGCATATGTTTGTACATATATTTATATATTGTATAAAGTATATATTTCATGTATAAATGCTAATAAATAGGTACATAGATAGATGATAGATACTATTTTGCAAATGGGCATTTGATCTCAAGAAATCAGTGTTCCATGGAATCCAATTTAGGAAATGTTGACCCAATAACACTCAATGCATCTAATAATGAAGAGGTATCTTTTATTATAAGCAGCCATTTACATTTTGCTTTTTTTCCTATAGACTTATATTCTGCCCCCTTCCACATACACAGATTTAAGAGAATCATATAAAATTCATTTCTCCCCCTAATTTCTCCCTAAAGACATAATAGCAATGAGTCCTGAATCTTTGAAGACAGCAAAACTAGTGATTGTATTTGGAAAATGAAATTGTTAGCATTAAGTAGCAGATTTTCTCACTAGGTATTGTTGGCAATTTTGGAAGAGCTCTATATTTGATCTCTGATTCATAAGGATTTTGCAAATGATGATTACAATGGTTGGTTTTTTGTACCAATTTGGCTAGGGACTAGCCACCAGTTATTCAATCAAACATTAATCTAGGTGTTACTACAATAGTATTGTGCATGTAGGATGATTAGTTGACTTTAAGTAAGGAAGTTGATTTTAGATAATCTAAAAGGCGAGGAGTGTTTGATTCACTCCATTAGAAGCCCTTAGGAGGCGAGGTTTCCCTAATGAAGAAGAAATTTCACCTGTGGCAACAATATCCACTCAAGTTCATCAGCTTCAGCCAACCCTTCTTGATGATCCATCAGGTGGATTTTGGATGAGACTAGACGGTCTGCACAATTGCTGAAGCCAATTTCTTATAATATACAGCTCTTATTTCTTCTGCTTCCTTGATTAAACTCTGATGCAATGGTGATATGGTTTCTATACTCACACTTTTTCTCCCATTTTGATCAGAACCCCTTTAAGGGCAAGGAATGGGTCTCATTCATCTCAAAGGCTCAGTGAGGCTTGCAGAGTTGAGCTCATTAAATGTAAACTGAATGAAATAATTAATCAATACAGCCTGAACTTGGAGCAGTGGCACATTTAAGTAGAGTATTTTTATGTGTTTCTGTGTGGGTTTGTAATAATCCACTGAGGTGATCTTTTTTGTGGCTTTGCTGATAAAGGAAAAAATTCTAGTTTCTGTGTCATTCTATACAATGAAAGAAAAATATAAAAGCACTATAAGTGCAAGTGTTGGCTAATTATTAGGAAAATTACATGAAGCAAGCACTGAAAACAAAGTAGCTTCAAAGGTAATAACACTGTAGCATTTTATATAACTATAGAATTTTACAATAATTTTTTTACTAGTCTTATGATACTATTCCACAATTTTGCAAATCAGGGTACTGATGTTTTTAGAATAATTTTATCACACTGTAAAATTCAGGTATATTTATAAGGGAAACCCAGGGTGCCAATGATCCTGAATTGGTAAGGGAAAAAGCAAGTATAATTTTCATTGAGTGTATATATGATAGATGGTCCACTAGATTATTTGCATTCCAAACAAAAGATGTTCTTCCCTGAACAATAGGTCAAGTTATTATGATGAAGTGAAATAAACCCTATGAATGTACAGAGGATGTGTTTGTGTGGGAGGGAGGGGGAAGATAAATAAATGTTACTTGTTCCAAAGAAGAGAAATGAGGAAAATAACTCACAGTAGAGTTCTACTATATGCCAGCCTTGATGATATAGAGAGATAATGAAGTAAGTTATATATCTTATCTTATTTAATCTTTACAGTCCTGTGAGATAGATTTAGTTACCCATATTTTACAGAAGAGGCTCATATAGGTTGAATAATTGAGTTGGTAGCTAGTCTGCCAACAAGGCACGATTTGAATCCATGGCTGATTCCAAGACTGATGTCTTTCACTTCATAAATGTTTCCTTTGCATTTTTATCATGTATTAAATTAGATAAACTCTAATATATGTGTGTGTTTGGGATGGTAGGCTATCACATCTATTTCTCATATATATCCATTTCTCATATATATCCCTCATATACATCCCTTAAAATGAATAGAAAAATTAGATAAATGGAAGACAAAGTATCCCCTTGATTACTGTATAGGTAAAAGTGGAATGAAGAAATCAGCTTCAGTGTGTAACCTCCTTAGGGGTGGGTAATATTGCCCCCAAAATATGGAGCTTGGTAAGATCCACCTAAAGGAGATCAAACACCCACCATTACTTTGAACCTTTGAATCAAATGACTTTTTACGTATTCATAGGAAAAGTCAGAATTCCGACCTATCTTTTAGAAATGCAGCTTGGACACAAACCCACACATGCTAAAGGAAGACTAAAGTAGAAACTAGCCATACTGTGTGAAATAGATGCAAAACCAAAAACTAGGATGAATTTACTCATCCATCTTCAGCACTCTCTTCTACATCTCATCCATCAGAGAAGCTATGCTTCTTCAAATGATGAGAAGTGGGTGAGCAATGAAGAAAGATCAGAAAGAGTATCTCCCAAACTTTCCCTCCAGGAAGTGCAGTGGAAGCCCTCCCAAACAATACTCCTCACACTGCCAGTCATAGATATTTAAGAAATGGAAATTAGGACTTTTTTAATATGCTTCACTGATTTCAACTAGAATGCAGATACCTCCCTGGGTAGAGTTGAGGAAGAATAGAAAAATAGTGTTTTATTTGGGACTATCTTACTTCTACTTTCATGAGGTATTTCTCCCCTACCCCTACTACTTTGCAAGAGTTGAGGGGTTGCTGAACTTTTCCCTACAGAAAGCTCTCAAGTGAGTCAAAAAGTAAATCAATAAACCACCAACACCAATTTCTACCCAAGACTACAACTTCATTTTCTATTCTATTTCCCATTCAAAATTGTATCCAATCAATTATCTTATATGATTTATCAGAGATATGCAAAGTATATTCATTTCATATGGCTGCCATAACAAATTACTACAAAGTAGGTGAATGCAAACATTAGCAACAATGGCATCACAGTTTTGGAGAGTAGCTCTGAAGTTACAGTATTAGTAGGGTTATGCTTCCTCTGAAAGTTGTAGAGGAGAATCCTTTCTTTTCTCCACTAACTTTGGTTGTATCTTGGCAATCCTTGGAGTTCTTGGCTCATACATGGATCACTCCAGTCTCTGTCATCATCATATGCTTGTCTTTTGCCTTTGTGTGCCTGCCTTCATATGAAGATCTCTTTTTTGTAAACTCTCTTTCCTTTTCTTATAAAGACACCAATTCTGAAGTGTCCACCCTACTGCAAAATGACCTCTTCTTTGCTTAACTAATTACATCTGCAGTGATCTTATTTCCAAACAAGATCATATTCTGAGGGATAGGAAGTTCAACCTATATTTTTGGGGAGAGGAACACAATTTAACCCATAAGATAGCCATAACTACATAATGATACCTAAACAATACAACAAAAGCACCTAAAACTGCTTCAAATTTAAATGTTTAAATCGTTACCTTCCTGGAGAAAAACAAAGTCCAAATCTTTGGATTCATTCTTTCCTATAATTCATCTGCTGTAGCTTAGCTAGACCTATCTCTCTCTGCTACTGCTTTTCTCCAGGAGCTGAATGCTCCAGGATGGAAGTGATTCCTTCAGAAATACATTGACTATAAAGTGTCCTTTCTGTCCTTTTCTCTCAGTTTTCTAAAGAATCCACAGGACTCATGGGTTAGCACAGAAATACCTTCCCCTCCACAAAACTTAGAGAACAGGCCAATCTCCTGTTCCTAGAGCAAAGTTACACTCCCTAACCCAGCACTGGGCACAACAAAGGCTCAGGGATATCCAAAGGAAAGAAAAACATTAGTGGTGAGATAGTAAGCTAGTTACTTCTACTTCTGATGCTAGTCAGCAGGTCCACCCTTAACCATTATAGGGCCTAGACAAGAGTATAAATGGAGGTCCTCATTTTCCAAATATTCAAAATTTATTAAACAAGTCAGCAAATTGTGAAATGAAATATACTCTCCTCCTTTCAAATAAGAATGCAATCTGTAAATTAAGTTAGAATTTAAAATTCTTGAGCTCTTCTATATTCTTTTTCTAACGACATTTTTAAGAGCAATTAGACTCTGTGGCACCAATTTTTCTTCTACTCTGTGATCTCAGAGCTCTTCTTAGCTATTCTATTGAGTCTTTCCTTTGTTTTTCTTTCCATTCTTTTCCTTTCCTTTCTTTCTCTTGTTCTTCCTTCCTTCCTTTCTGCTTTTTTTCTTTTTGATTCTTCCTTAATTTCCAGAGCTAAATCCACTTCTGAAGTTCCGGTCACGTGTTTATCTGTAACAACTTGACTATTTTGTCTGTCTGCTCTCCAAGGTCTTTGTATTCATTCCATCATCATCTGATTCCTTAGAGAAAGCACTCCAGATACAAGCCATGTTTGGTAAATTTCTAGCCTTGGTGTTTGTAATGATCTCACGCAACTGTTTTACCTCCATTATTCAAAAGAGCTTTTCCAACAGATTAAAAGCACCCATTAATGTCTGTTTATTAATATAACCCACTATTCCTCCAAGAGTGAAGCTAGTGTCCAGGCATCTGAAATATAAAACTCACTGTCAGAACTTCCATAATTGACAAGTGGAGAGACAAAGTGAAACAATGCAATGCAAAGAGGGAATTAATAGCTTTAGAGCTCTGTGAACCAGCCACGTGAAATTGAGAGATTGGACTGTCCAGAGTCTTGATATTTTCCTTCTCTATACATTGTTTCTTGGAAAATGGGGAGAGGGAGAAAGGAAGGATGAAGAAGGGAGGGAAGGGGAAGGGAAGGAGGAGGAGAATGAAGGCAGCTAATCAATTTTGGGGTTTTGGTTTTGTTTTTTTCTTTTGGTCCTGGGGATCAAACTCAGGTCCTTGTGCTTCTGGGGCAGGCAGTGGAACCATTGAGCTAAATCCCCACCCCTAATGAATTGTTCTTTACAACTAGCAGAAACAACTTCAAGACTCAAATCTAAATGCTTGCTTTGTGTTCCTCTGGAATACACTTGCCCTTTGCATTTTTAAAGCCCATTCTAAAGTCCTAGGTATGACCCCAATAAAAACAGATAATAATAAATATATTGTTACATATACTGTTAGGTTAAAAAGAAAAGCCAGCATAATGCCGATCTGCTCATATTGAAAGGAGTTTACCTAGAAATAAAAATACCTTTTTCCTTATAATCTAATTGCTGTTGAAGCTAATCCTGTGAGGTCAAATGAACTTCAGAGGGCCATTCCTAAAGTCTCAAATTGACTAGGCTCTGCACAACCTGAGTGAGTTTGACAACAGCAGTAACAAACCTGCACAATGAAAATAATTTGCTTATTGTTCTTTGCTATCACTAAGACATGTTAGTTCCTTCCAAGGGAACTCAAATAAGTTGAAGGAAGACTCAGTGCTATCTACTGACAAGATAATAGTGTTGTCCCTGTTTCCATGTGAGTAAACCAAGTCTTTGTGTCATGTGATGAACAAACACTGATTATACCTAGGATGACCAAATATCTTTGCTGGTAACTTGATGTATATAAAAATTAAGGAAGGAATGTCTGCCCTCAATGACTATATTACTTGCTGAAATAAAGGACAGGTCTAAATTATATACCATCAGCTCCTTTTTTATTCTGGGAAACTATAAATTTAAAGTTAGCAATTTCTATGAATGAAGACAATTGAAATCAGGCTTCATAGCAATGTTTCAGTGAGTAAGAGAAAACATCCAACTGAAGGAATGCCAAAGGTTTCAGGGAGGAACATTTGAGGTAGGGCAAGAAATTCATGCAACTATTTTTCTATAAAAACAATTGAGTTGAGCAACTGAACTCAAATTGCTCATGAGCCCCAATTTTTATCTTTCAGGTACCAATAAAATTAATGATGCCGTACGGAGGTTCTTCTAGCATCTTTAATCTCTTTTGATCTGAACAAATTTCCAGGGTATTTTGTTTTGTTGTTTGTTGATCTCATACTTCTGTCCACCTTTTACTTACCCCCCTATCTGATCTGAAATCCTAGGGGGCCCTACCTGCACTGTGGTATTACCAGGGGAAGCTGTGCTCAGGTATATTTATCCCTCAGTCTCACCATTTGGATTTTGCAGTGATCTAACTGTTCTCCCAGCCACAGGATGTCCTGCATCAGAATCCAGAGCTGGCTGGATATGCCTGAATACTTTGGGTATAGGAACAATATGCAACTCTCTTGCTTTCATGGTGAACACTACCAGTCTGCCCATCTGAGCCTTCCTCAAGTCCAGCCCCAGCCCCTCTCACTCAAAAAGTCTTCCCAGCATTTCCCCAAAACTACAGAAGACTTGGAAATTCTAAATTGCTGTCTCTAGACTTCAGTGGAATTTAAGGGACTCCATGAGCTGCCTTGAGTTCCACACCCATAACTATGGTACTGGCCCCAAAGTTTGGGGGAAGCCAAAAACAACATTCTGAGTCTGTAGTAATATTTCTCTTTTCTCTCTCTTCCCCATATTTCTCTTTCTCTTCCTTCTTCCCCTTTCCTTCTCTCCTCCACTTCCTATCTGCCATATTCTCCTGCTTTCCCTTAGTCTCTTCCCTCTCCTCTTTCCCTCTTTCTTGTCTTCTTTCTCTCTCTTGTTCAAACAACCCTGAAACTCAGAGAGCTTTGCTTTCCTTCCTGGATCACAGGAACTTCCCCATGGTTATAATCAAAACCCCCTACAATCTACAGCTTTGATATTTGATAGACACAGGCTTGCCAGTTCCTAGATACAACAAATCTTCAGAAAAATATGTGAAAAGATTTCCTCTCTTAGTATAGTCACCTCACTGGTGGCATTTTTAAAAACCAGGAATACAAAAAAAGCATTTAGAGTTGCATGGCTGTTGGGGCTCCACGGGGTTTGGGAAGCTTGCAATTGTGTGTGCTTCTGCAGATGACTGACCTAACAAGCTTAGCTGAGAGTGGGATTAGTTATAAGAAAAAGAGCCATTTTCTTTCCAGTTCAGGCTCACCTCAAAATGAACAGAGTTGCAGTATGTTGACTTTTGAATACTAGTAAATAAATAGTCACTTACTCATTATGCTTCTTAGATATTACTTGAGGTCAGACTTTAAAAATGTAAAGGGTAGAAAGTTCCATTTGAGATTTGAGTCTTTAATTGTTAGTTATAGGAATAATTGGTATTGTGTTCCCCATCTAAAATCCTTGAATTCTCTTATCTCCTTCTAACTGTCCATTTACAGGGTCAAAGAGAAGACCATGAGAGGCTACTGCTCTTCTCCTGGGGCTTTCCACAGGCTCTGGAAGTCACCTATGTCCCTCCTATTCCTAATCACCACATGGCTTCAAGTTGACTCTGGACGGGTCTTTCACAGCGTCAACTCACACCATGAAAGAGCAGCTCTAGGCTAAGAGAACAGAACAATAGCAATTAATATTCAGTACATGAGGCAAGGGAGAAGGATTAAAAGTGCTGGAATTTTATATAGGCTTAGGTTTTAGCCAAAACTAGGAAGAACTTTGATTGTAGCATTTATTAAGTAGATGACATTGAGAAAAAACTCAACCATCTGAAAAACCACCCTCTCTAAAAGTTCAGAATAGGTCTGACTTGGGGAAACAAAATAAATCGTAATTTAGAGATGCGATAGGTGGACAAAAGGACAATTTATCCTAAAAAGTGCCCTGTTTTCCCAAACTAGAACCAATACATTTAACCCAGAATATCACAAAACTCTCTCTAGTAAAAATAGCTACATATATCATTAGACGTGAAGATTCAAGAATTACAAAAATCATCAAGACAATTTTTAAAGGAATATTAAATATGTCATTATTAAATTCCTTCCAGCTGATCATGCCAAAACATATTCAAATTATACTCCAATGACTTATGCTATGCCAGCCTGGAGTGACTTCCAAGTGGCAGTGGCTGAGATGTATTTTAAAAACAGGTTTTCTTTAATTGAATTCAAAACCAATTAAAGTCCCATTAGAAACATAATTGTCATGATATAAATCATAAAATGCTATCTTTTATACTGGCAAATAGAATACCAAAGATCATCAAGAAGATCATACAGCCTGACCAAGTGGGATCCATCCCAGGGATGCAAGGATGGTTCAACATACACAAATCAATCAATGTAATACACTACATCAATAGAGCCAAGGACAAAAACCATATGATCATCTCAATAGATGCAGATAAAGCATTTGACAAAATCCAACATGCATTTATGAGAAAAACCCTACAAAAAATTGGAATAGATGGTCTCTACCTAAATCTGATAAAAGCAATCTATGAAAAAACAACAGCCAATATCATACTAAATG
>NW_004624755.1:9311802-9393388 GCF_000247695.1 Heterocephalus glaber
TACAATTCCCAATGAGAAATGTAATTGTGTTGTATACCTACAATGTACCAATAAAAGAATTTAATACAAAAAAAAAAAATATGGGACCAGGGCCCAGGATTACCGACCCTGCCTTGCAAGCCCAAGGTCCTGTGTTCAATCCCTGATACAAAAAATAAAATAAAATAAAACAAAATAAAATAAAGAACCATACCATATATTAATCTCTAAACTTCATTCCACACACACACACATTCCAGCATATAATGTACATTTCCTCAAGTTAACACATATAAATGTCATTTTTTCTTAATAGCGACACACTACTCCTCAGAATGGATATTCACAATGTATTAATCATTCATCTTTGATGGACATTTAGACTGTTTTGAGGCCATCCTCTTAAGTGAAATAAATAGGACACACATGTGTAAATACCGAATAGTTTCTCTAGTGTGAGAAACTGAAAGTGTAAATAAGGATTAAAATGATTAAAATGAATAATTGATAATTTGAAATACGAAGAAAAGGCTTAAAGTGGTAGGGAGGGCAGGAGGGGAAGGGGAGAGATCAGAATTACAGGCTGGAATCTGGAAAGAATCCATATATAGATCGTGCTTAAAACTATAGGAAGAGATGTAAATAGAGACTAGGCTGGAGCTCATCAGTGGGTTGGGAAGGAAGAGTCACTGAGATCAAAGGAGAGGAGGGTGTGTTTCCAGAAAAGCACATACAAGTATCTACAGTACACAGTACTCGATAGTGTGATAAACGACTGTTACTGTTTTATGTACTTATCATAACATGCAGTGTTTTTCATCCTTTAGAGCATAATCCTACTTATATAAAAGAGTTTACTGTAAAACAGTGTGCTGCTATGCCAGTGGTAGCCTCATGTATCTTGTGTTTAACTGCATATTTGGATAATATCAAGGGGCCATCACAGATGATTGACATATACCTTCTCAGTTTGCACTTGGAAGTTGGCACTCACATGGTACTTTGTGATACACACAGATGAAATTGCCTAATAACATATTTCTCAGATCATATTTCCATCATGTGTCACATGACTGTATTGAAATTTAAATTTAAAAAATTTGGCCTATGTGAAGTCTGGTAGTTAATCAGAATTTTTTCTCCAGACCACTATCTGTTCAATATTAGTTTTGAAAATCTTTCTAAAACAAATCACATCTTCTGATGTCTTGTTAATGCTTGAGATGTTTTTTTAAATTATATGGAAAAATGTTTAAGTACTTTTCAGTTTTGCTTTGGTTGAGTTCTATTATATTTGAATATTATTATAGTTTTTTTTCCCTTGCATTGTTTTTCTTTGAATAATTTTTTTCTTTTTTTGGTACTGGGGATCAAACTCGGGACCTTGGGTTTGCAAGACAGGCGGTGGAACCACTGAGCTAAATCTTCTGCCCTAATTTTAATTTTTGTATATATGTGTGTTTAGTGAATGATAATAAAGTTATACATTAATTTTAAAAATGCTATATTTTAGAATAAACTAAAAATGAGAGGGAGGGGTGACTCCATAATTACCGCTCTGGACCACACAGACTGCATCATGCTTTTCTTTCATCACCTGCCCAGATGTCGGCAGATGCTTCAGTTACTAATGAGAGAACAACTACAAAGCATGTCAAATACTTGTGTGGACATCCATAAGACACATTGATCCCATTGATTCTGTCCTGAGAGAGACAAAAGTCCTGAAGCTATCACAAAATGGCTTAGGACACATTCTACATCTTTTCTACCAACTTACTCCTGAGCAACCTCTCCAATACATACTTTTCTCCATTATCCTCAAATACCACTCTTTTGTCAAAGCCAAGCCTGATTCCTAAAGCTGCCAGTTACCAACTGTTTCCTAAGAACAATAATAATGTGCGGCTTTGCTCTTTATCAGTTTAAAATTGGTTTAAGTGTCCTTGTTTTCAAAGTGCGGTCCTCAAGCCCCAGACTCGGAATCCTCTGGGAACTTGTTAGAAATACAGGATCTCCTGCCCCAAGCAGACCCACTGAATCAGACCTTGCAGACTGACCAGAGGATTGAGTGGTTTGTACACACATTAGATTGAGAACCACTGTGCTTTTTCTTGTACTTAGGAGAGTGCCTTAAGTTTGAAGATATAAAAATATACATCCCAATACATTTTTTAAAAAATAAATAGGTGTTTTTAAATTTTTGATGTATTAGCAAAGTAATATACAAATTGAGCAAACTTTTCTGCCTGAGGAAAACCTTTTGCTTCTGAATAGTAAGACTTAAATGAGACAATTACATGTAGAGCACTTATCTAAGGCAATTACATTTAAGCACTTAAAATGGCTATCATATAGTTGGTTTATTAAATGTTAGTTAATATCATCATTATCTAGATTGCTATGGCATTTTTTTTAACCCTTGTCGACACAGTGTCTGTGTTTTGGTCAATGTATTCCAGTATAACTTGGTTGACTTTAGATTTTAGGGTAGAGAAAGAAAATGAAACAATATTACAGAGCCATTATTAAAAGCAGTGGGAAAGGAAATGGAGAAAGTGAGCTTTTTCTCTTAGAGCAGAATGACTGTGAGTCATAATGTAAGGAATACAATTATTATGGTCATTGCATAGAACATTTCATAAGTAGCCACTGGGTACTGGGAAAACTCAAGCCCACTAAAGACATAAGTTTTATTTAGCATAGTGCTAGGAGAATTAAATTGTTTTGTTATGTTTATGTTTTGGCTCTCCCTTCAGCCAAAGTAAATTCCAATTTTCATCCATTTCTTTGTCAATCTTGCTTTTTAAAAGCCCTTAAAAAATAATTTGAGTTGCAAAAAGTAGACACTTCAAGTTTTGAGCTGATACTTCTTCAAGTCAGAGCTATAGAAAAAGATGAAGTACCTAGTTTAATTGTCCTTTTATCAGATTAGGGTGGGGTGCATGATAAGATTCCCTTCAGCAGCCTATTGACTCTTTCAACCTTACCTCTTGAAACCTTTCTGAACATAGGAGCTGATACTGCAGGTTTTATATTTATAATGATTAATTAAGTCTGCACTAAGCAATGTTCTTGACTGCAGGAACAAAATCCACTTTAGAAAGCTGAAATGACAGCTTGCCTAAAATAATTAACACCCATACTGATAGAATTGAAATGTTCTTCCCTGACTTTACACAGGCAGATTCCAGTAATTTAATTACTGATATTTCTAATTGTTCTAAAATTATAATAAAAATAAAGAGGGTTAGATAAAGCAGTGATGTAGCTGAAAATCATACAAGGGATATAAAATGAAATAACATTTAAATGTGGATACATCTGTAATTATTACATATTGTCCAGGCACAAACGCAGTTTGGTTGGTTGGTCTGTGGAAAGAAAACAAGAGTTGGTTATGGGCCAAGTTTGGAAGGAAGCTCTTAGAACACTATGACTGCTCTCTGGAACTACTCAATATTCCAGTGAAGTATTATATAACTGTGGCTTCTTAATGTCAGAGGTTTAGCATTTTCTTGAAATGCACTGGCCCTTACTGTCAACTTTACTTATTATCTAGTTCATCATGGGACTTAAAAATTGCTAAATTTAAGAGTTCTGACATATGATTCATGTGACATAAGTAAATAAAAGAGGCAGAAGGATTTGATATAGTCTCTTGGATTTTCCATGAATTTCTGAGTATAGTTCATAAAATTACCTTACAAGTGGACATTCTCCTCCAAAGCAAATTCAGTGTAGTGCCTGTCAGATAACTAAGTCTCTACAAAGTGACAGCTTTGCTGATAAAAGGCTTTGATGACATCCTCACAACTCTCATTTCCCATCTCCTTATTTTTTATTCCCTAAATATCCAGTAAATGAATTCTAAATATTTCCTTTTGTTCCACATGAAATCCTAACTACTTTTCTTTTCAATTTGCTTGCAAGAAGAGAAAAATAACCAAGCTCATGTTCTAAGTGAAGAAATCATATTTTTTCTTAAAGGCAAAGCAAGTTAGGCTACTCTTTTGCTTTGTAGATTTAGCAAGTACAGTCCAAAATTTCATTGACAGGATTAATTCATAAAATCTTTGATCACATTGTTTTTTATGCTGTACTGTGACAATTTTTTCTAAGGCTACCAACTTCAATGCCTTCTATACCTTGGAAGATCATCCAAATTGACAAAGCAATTGTCTAAAGCTGCATGATACACTATGGTAGTCACTGGCCGTGTGTGGATTAGAAATACTTGAAATGTGGCTAGTTCAGTGGATATGTGCTGTAGGTGCAAAATACTAACCACATGAAAAAATGAACACTCCCTTAGTCGCTTTCATACTCATTACTTATTTGAGTGAAAATATTTTGGATATATTAGGGTACATAAAATGCACTCCTAAAAGTAAATTCACTACTTTCTTTTTATTTTTCATGTGGCTACTATAAATTTTTGAATCAAATACATGCACATATTTTTGACTCTCATGCTTTCATCAAATAGTGTGGCCTGGAGAGGGTTATACAACAGTCTCCCCTTATCCATGGGGAATGTATTCCAAGAGCCCTACTGAATGATGGAAACAAATCATGGGACCAAGCTCTGAAACCCAATGCCTTGTCTATTTTCACCTAGAATTCATCACACATTGTCTATAACTATTGCAGTCTGAAATGTAACAGCGCAAGTAGCATGAATTTTTCTTTTTTCAAAATTTCATGGATAGAACATTTGTTCTCACTGTAGATCCCAGCAATCTCAGTGTACAGATGTTTTCTTTCCCTATTCAGTCAAGAAATTTCACTTTGGAAACACTTTATGGCTTCTCTTTGGAAGATCTACACTGCCAGCATCATTAGTCTTGTGCTTTGGAGCCATTATTAAGTAAAATAGGCATTACTTGAACAGAAGCTCTTCAACACTGGGATAGTTGATCTGTTCACCAAGATGGTAACTAAGTGACTAATGAGGGGGTAGTGTATACAGTGCAGATACACTAAACAAAGGTATGATTCAGGCTCCAACTGAAAGGGAACAGGGTGGCATGAGATTTCATCATGCTACTCAAAATGGCATCCAACTTAAAACTCATGAATTGTTTATTTATGAAATTTTCCATTAAATATTTTCAGATTACATCTGACCCCCAGAAAGTGAAACCATGGAAGGTAAATAAGTAGATAAAGAAGAACTACTGTACAGATGACAATTTACTAAAGATTCATCTTCAGGCATTCTTACTATAAAAAGAAAATGAACTTTGAAATCTAAAAATTATAAATCTAAATGATCTTGTGACTTTAAATGAAAAGAAATATATTTCTCAGGGTTATTGGAAGCAATACACGAATAAACTATTAAATATTAAAGGGCCAAAGGTAGTGCCTGGCGAGTTACACAAAAAAGAAGACAGATTTGAATAACTGGACGGAATCAGAACTTTGAATATGTGCCTCTTCCCAGTGGCATAATTGTGGGCCAATTAACCTCAGTGCCTCACTACTTTTCACCCAGAAAGTGAGAGACATAGTCCAAGCTTACCAGAATGTAGTTGTAAAAACATAGTGATCAACCATTTGTTAAATGTCAGTTATGTTCCTTTAACTTCCTACCATTTACTGCTTACCAGGTCCCAGAGATTAAAGAATTTCAGATACACTTTACCATTTCATCCTCACAACAACATTAATAACAGCATCTAAAGCTTGCAGAGATTTGATCAAGTCCTGAGTAAAGTGGCTGACCTGTGCCACCACACAAGATCACAATGAGCTATGCATTCTGGCAAGGAAATCCAGACAAGAAGCATTATTAGGCACATTTTATACTTAAGAAAATTGAGGCTCAGAGGGGTATTCTACCAACATCACACCATTTGTGCAAGGCAGAGATGAGTCTGCCGCGTTCTGTTAGTCAATCCCAGAGTTTCTCTGAACCCTCCTTCCCTTCATAGCTTTGCTCTTTCTCATCTTCTTCCTTGTCTTCTTCCTTTCCTGTCTTTTCCTTTCTTCTCCCATCCTGTTCTTCCTTTCTTTGGATCTTATTTTTCTTTTAGTCTTTCTTCTCTCCAACCCACTTTTAAGATACCATCTTTTATATGCTAATATTTTTCTCCCAGCAATGTATAGTTTGGTGCATTAATACACTTTTTTTTAAAACTCTTTTGTTTGTTGGAGTTTTTTTTTTTTTTAAAGCATTTTGTACTTAGTTGCTCCTACTTGTGATGCTACATTTGAGCTTTCAGCTGCATGTTAAGGTCTGATTCAGTCCCCTCATGTCATGTCTCCTCTAATGTCCTAAGCAGTATATCGGTGCTGCTGGGAGAAGGCTGTCCAGCTCCTGTGCAAGGCTGCTAGATGTCAGGAATCTTAGGAAAATAAATTCACAACAGAACTTCTGCTAGATTGCCACCATAAATCACAGAATTTGGTACTGAGAAACAGGTTAGAGGTGATCTAGTACAGCTTTCTATGTATTTCAGAGAATGAAATTCTATTCCAAAGATATTTTCATTTAATTTTGATCCTCACATAGCTATTTTGCCATTAAGATCTAGAACTAATCTAATGTACTTTTTACCATACTATTCTATACTCCTATTTTATTTATCTTTAGTAAAATCTCACCTCAGGATACTGGCACATCTTATAATCCTAGGCCAGATAATATATGAGAGGCTGAGATGGGAGGATAACAAGGTTGAGTTCAGCCTGAGCAACACAATGAGACTCCATTAAAAAAAATTCAATTTTACTGCAAAATATAAAGTCAAATTTAGAAAAGAAAATTCAGGAAAAGTAAAGCAAGATCAAAAATTTTGCAGTGGAATTTCATTATTACTTTTTTAAAAACTCTGTGTGTCTATCTCTTGATCCTGTTTTAAACTGTACCCAAATCCTCGTATTTAAGTTTTAGTTGGATCAAAATTTCCATTCAGAAGAAAACAACTATTTCCCCATACTTGAACCTTTAGCATCTAGTGGAAGAAAAAATGCTCACCTCAGAGCTGCAAACCCAGCCTGCTTAGTGTTATATAACTCAAAACAACATAGATTCCATTCTAGTACATTTAGATTGCTATAACAAAGTGCCATACACGGGTGACTTATAAACAACAGAAATATATGTCTTATACTTCTAGAGGTTGGAGAGACCAAGATGAATACTGTGAATGCACCAGCAGATTCAGTGTCTGGTGAGAGCCTATTTCCTGCTTTATACCTGGTCATCATCTTACTGTGTCCTCATAGTGTAGAAGGCAAAAGAGAGGTCATTTACCTCCCAAGACTCTACCCACTAACATGATCAGTTTAAGTCCTAGTAGTCAACATTCTATGAATTTAGTGAAAGGTACAAACATTCAGTCCAGTGCATAAGCCAAGTTGTTAGGCTGACTTCTCAGTTGCTCTGGTCTACTTCCACAGATCTAAGCCTCAGTGGATATTGGATATTACTATTACACACTTGAGGGCTGAAATTTTATAATTAAAAAAGCCACTCTGGAGAAGTATACAAAGCTAATTGAAACTCTCTAAGCTTTTCTAATAAAAGTTTAGTAATCATTTTAATATACCTGTAATAAAGTTTTTCAAATGTTGGAGACCAATTTCCAGCTTATCTATCCTCAATAATAGTGAACCACTGTATAACACCAAGGAAAGGTGATTATTTGAAAATCTTCATAAGTAAAGTTTTTTCAATCTAAGAGAATATTCATGGACTCTTCCTTGTAACAGCTACTCACATCATGTTTTACATAGCTCCCTTTCCATCAATATACATTTCAGAATCTATTATTATTATATCCATCAAAGAAGGTGCCAGAAATTATCATTTATTGCTTATATTTTTAGTATGGCAATGAAAGATTAGCAACAAATTTATTAACCATCACCAGAGCATAATGAATTTGATGGAAATAACATTAATTTGTAGCAACCACAGTACACACTGACCTCCATCTAACCTTTGAGGCTTGTCAGAGTCCTTCTGACCCACATCTCTAGCAAAAGAATTTCAGTCGTTTTCATCTCACAAGGTCATTTCATTTGTTCTTAGAATAGTTAGCTATATTTCCCAATGTTCTCTCTATTGAGTGAACAGAAAGAGACTACTGACATCATTATCTTCCAAGCACTTCAATGGAGCACCTATCCCTATGCAGCAGGGGTCTGGACATGATAGAACACCAGATAACTAGACTCTGTCCAGTCCTCCAAAACTTTATCAGATACCTAGGGTTCTCTGGGTAGATATAGGATTCAGGCATACCATTTTTCTTCTATATATTGGATATAACATTCAGTAGATGAAAAGATATTGGTTTTTATAATACTTATTCCACAGTCTCTACTCACATAGCAAATCCTGTAGGGTTCTGTCTTGAGAAAATACAGCACACTTTAAAAACTTGTGTGGACTACCCTTTTTTGTCAAGCCTGGGCCATCAGTTCAATCTGAATTACAACTTGGTTCCTGTCTATAGCTTCTACCACTCACATAAACCAAACATTAGTGCAAGGATACAGATTTCTCAGGGATATAGACAGACATCCCAGGAAAGAAATCTTATAGAATACATCAAGCACATTCCTTCCATAAAATAGAGAGAATACTTTAATTAAACAGATCCATATTTCTCCTATGACCCCAGACCTCTGAGCCTGAATTCGAGTGTTTCCTTTGAGAGGAATCACTCTTGATTATAAATAGGTTTTTGTTGTTGTTGTTGTTGTTTCTGCTGCTGTCGCTGTTGTTGTTGTTTGCAGTACCAGGGATCGAACTCAGGACCTTGTGCTTTTGAGGCAGGTGCAGTACCACTGAGCTAAATCCCTGGCCCAAGAGGTATCACTCTTGAAAGCCTGCTGGCCTCATCTGCATGTTAAAGTCCTTCTGGTTTCCCCTTTAAATTCTCTCTCATTTCTAGAGGCTTCGGGGGTGTGTAACCTGCATCGTGTAGGGTTTGCTTATTGCACTTCAGCCCACCAGTTGCAATCATGTTCTTCTAGAAGCTTCTTCATAATGCTGTCTCCTTCGCTCCCCGCCTTCAAGGTCCTTCCTGAGAACAAAGATGTCTGCCTGGAGGCCAGCGTTGGAGCTTCCAGCCTTCCACAAGTGTGAACTGAGGGGTGAGGACCGAAGTAGCATTGCATGCCATGTTCTTCAGAGAAGTGAGATGCCCACTGACCTTAGACGCTGAAATAATGCTATTTGTTTCCCAATCTTCTCAGAATCCTCTCACAGATCCAGAAAAGTAGTGATGAAGTTCAACTTACCGAATGCTCCCCCACCGCACTTCATCTTTCCCTAGCTCCTCTTCACAAATCAGATTATGAGAAATAGATCCCGAACCACTAAATAAAGCCAGGACAGACTTCCCAGGAAATTGCAGAATAATATCTAACCCTTTCTGGGGGTCTAATTGAAGATCAGTGCTTTTCTGAGTCCCTGATGGCTGAAAGTCTGTCTCACTTCTAGCTGTGTGATCTTGGCACTTCTAAACTCTTTCATGCTACATCGCTTCAACATCTGTAATCATCCTCAGACATTCCCTTCTCTTTTCTTCATGTATTGTTTTAAATACTTTGTGTTCCAGCGTCAATCCCACCTTTTCTCGCCATTTACCCACAACAGCTGCACATTTGCCCCTAGCTTTCTCTTGCGGACCTCATACCATCCAGTAAACTGTAACCAAAGTTCTGAAGCAGCAAACTTGGGCGGCCCTCCCCCTAGTGGTGATGTAGGGAATATCCTAAAATTGCCTCCGTTACAAATGAATCACTATCAAAACTTGCCTACTCCTTTGAAAGTTGTTCCAAAAGAGACAGCAGGTAAGCGGCGAAGGTCAAATGACCAGGATGAAATAAGTTTCTGATGCCCCCTAAAAGCTTAGGTCCTTCAGTCACTGGAGGATGAGTAGAACAGCAAGATTGGAGGAGAGAGAGGGGAAGAAAACTCAAATTTATAAGGAAGGCACTCAGACTGTACTAAAATCTCTGATGTAAAAAGAAGCAGAATCTGCTAGAAATGGGGTTCAAAAGGTTGTAAAGAAGTGAGAGAATTACCCAGGCCAGTGCATGCAAACTTCTATAGGCAAAGTTTAGGATTAGAATCTTTTTGTCTGCAAGCTGTGGGAACCAATTGAAAGTCTTTAATCAAGAAAGTAAAATGATCAAACTCTAATTTTTAGTAGGTCCCTCAAATCTTATTTAATCACACCAGGATCAAAGTAGGAGTAATTCCCAGTGATTTTGTATTCCTCATTATCTTCAAGTCATATTTCTGGGCATGGACAAAACCTCACCAACAGCACTATATAACTGCTATTTTAACAGAGGCAGAAAGAGAGATGCTTTTCCTGGGAAGTGAGGGATATTGCTAAGTCAGTGCTCCCTATTGGGTAGCTGTCAGCTCCGTCTGGAAATGGCTGGAGTTACTGATCAGGATACGAATTTAATAATTTCTTGGTGATCTTCCCCTCTGTGAAGAGGAAAACAATAAATACTTCTCCATGGTTATAGTACATTTGCTTATCCAGTCACTTATCCAAATGGCTTGGGAGTCCCAGAGAAGCCTGAAATTTGATGCTGCCAAAATTCTACCCATTCTTTAAGGCCTTCTCCATGAAACCTGCCCAGCTGTGATCTGCCTCTTCTTTCTTTGCTGTCCTCCAACAACTATCACATTTTGTCCTTGTTCATCTTTGTATCACCAAGGCCTGAAGTAGGTGTTGGAACATGATACGTCCTCGGTATATATTCATTGAATGAATAAAAAAAAAAGATGAATAGCATACTTACAACATAGCATTGTAACCTTAAATCTTAACTCTTACCTCTGAGCACAACAGCTTGCATGTCTTATACTTAGCTAGTTCATCTATAACCATAGGAATAATGATAACTATCATCAGAGTGATTGGTGCAAACAAAAGAAGAAAAATTCTGTTTGGAATGTTTCGTGGTAGCTCTCACACAGGGGATGTACAGTAAATGGACAATCAATTCAGATGTACAAAAGAAATCAGGAGCCTTTCTTTGAAATTTAAAAGTTATAACTAGGTTCCCATGTAAATTTTTAGTTTCAACTAGTAACATAATCTAACTAGTATCATTATTCCTCTATGCAATTTCTTCCTTGCAACACCTGAGATTTTATAGCTTAAATCATAAGTATTCTAACACATGCTTCGTCTGTAATAAGAAACTTCTCGAGGGCAAATTCCACTTATTTTTGCAAAGAATTACATACAATCTTGTATTAATTAACTCTTGCTCTTGGTTATATATCAGTTCTTCAACTGTACAGCAATCACTTGGGAAAAGGAAATGATTCACTCCTATCCTTTGCCTGTCAGGGCCAACTTCTCACTCTCACACAAAATCTCCTTATGGATCCTGAGCACATAGTTGGGCCTCAATCCTCAAACTCTTGTTAATTCAGTGGGACTGATTGTGGCAGGTAGCCTCTCAGATACAACTCACCTCCTGATGTTCCTGGACTTGTATTAACTCCTTCCTTTTAGTGTGAGTTGGATCTAATGACTTTCTTCTAAAGAACACAATACTTCTTTACTATTAGGTCACTTCTGGTATTAGGTTACAAAAAAGACTGTTTTCTTAACCCCTTTCGTTCTCTTTCCGTCTGAGACACCTCACTCTGTGGGTGTGGTGGTACTCTGTGCCACGTTGGGTAGGGTGCAGAAGATGCCCAGATGGTGTGAGACTGGTGTCTATAAGTTTGGTCTTTTTTTTTGGTACTGGGGATTGAACTCAGGACCTTGTGCTTGCGAGGCAGGCAGCAGAACCATTGAGCTAAATCCCCGGCCCTAGATTGGTGTCTATAATCAGCGGCCAGCAAGAACCCGTGTCTCCACCTGTCATGTGAATGGATATTCTCAGGCCTTCCTGCAGCCACGAAGTTGACTTGGAAGTACCTTTCTGAATGACAGTGCCTTGGGCTGCTGAATCCCTGCAGGATACGTGGACTGCAGTCTTGGAGAGAGACAGCTAGTCAAGAGTACTCAATGCATTTGCAGAATCCTATCCCACAGAAAGTCTGAGAAAATCAACATGCATTGTCTTAAACTACCAAGTTTGGGGATAATTTATTCCATGGTAATAGATAACTGATGTAGAACATTTGGTAGTTTGCTCAACAAGTACTGACAGTTAAGACTTATGAATTCAGAAACTTAGAAAAGTAACCTTTTTTACTTTACTCTGTTATTTGCAACCTGGGGAACAGAAAGCTAGAAAGCAAATAACTTTGATAACATTTTGTGTCAGAAAGAGAATGTGAAAATAGGGCTTCTGTTCTAGAGGTCATACACCAGTCTTCCTGTCACTAACAAGTGTCTTCATGTCAATCATGCTGGCCATCTGCAATTCTGGGTGAAAGAAAACTAAATGAAAATATGATAATTATTTTAAAAAGATTATTCAGCCAGACAAAAATATAAGTCTGGCTCTCTATAAACTGCCAAAGATTTCTTCAAAACTGAAAAAAAAGAAACCTTCCACGTGTTCTCAATTTCTCCAATAGTAAAATAACTATCATGACATCTTCCTTGTTAAGAATTTATAAGGTCCAGTGCCAAGATTAAGAATTATTTGTCCATGGGCCAGGGATTTAACCCAGTGGTTCCATTGCCTGCCTCACAAGCGCAAGGATCCAAGTTCAATCTCCGGTACCAGAAAAAAAAAAAAAAAAAAAGAATTATTTGTCCAAAGGAACTAAAAACTTTAATACTCTTCCCACCTCCTATCTACTGTTTTGCTTTCTACAGTTTGTTACCTGTGGTCTGAAAATATTAAATGGAAACTTCCAGAAATAAATCACAAGTTTTAAAGTGCATGTTGATTTGGGTAGTAGGATGAAGTCTCATGCCATGTTGTTCCATCCCCTTGGCATATAAAGCATCCCTTTGGCCAAAGGCTCCCTGTTGACTTTGTAACCTACCCATTGCTTAGGAATCTCCTCAGTTATCACATTGACTGTCAGGATACCATGGGAGTCGTATTCAATTAACTCTTATTTTCCATAATACTGGTCCCAAAGTCAAAGAGTAGTGATGCTGGCAATTGTATTGTTTGAATACGTTTGTATATTGTTTGAGTCGTTCTATATTGTTATTAGTCATTAATGTTAATATCTCTCATTAAGATCACAGACCTCCACATCCTCCAAACACATATGGAAGTGAGAGCTACCTAAAGCTAAAGTGAAAACACTGCATCATTAAGTAGATAATAAACATAAGAAACTGCAAACTTGAGAAATAAAAGGTGATGAAATAGGGATATATAAACACTTATCTGAAAGCTTATAAAAAAGTCTAGTAAAAGGAAAAATTTGTGTCACCAAATTAATTCACCAAAGCATGTGGTTTTTAGTCTCAGTGCCCATTTAGAATTAATTCTAACATATATGAATATTTAACTTTTCAGTCCTCTTTACATTAGACACAAGCTGTGGCATAGTCAGACAAACTGAAAGTACTGAACAACAGTAGTCTGACAAAGAAAAGGTAATGAGAGTTAATTGGGAAAAAACCCTCATAAACAAAGCAACAGTCTCAGGTCCTTTAATGAAGGTAAAGGAGGTCCTGCATTTCCCAACGATGGCAATGTAAGCATCACTCTTTCACGAAAGTGCAATAGCTATACTGATTAAAACAAATCTTTGGAAAGATGCTAAAATTATCTTTGGAAATGTCCCATGACTTTTTAAAAGAAGGTTATTGTTATTTGGATTAAAATTATATACGATGTCATATTCGAATCACCTATTGGATTCACATATAAGTTCTTCTAGCCCAGTGACTTCAGGCAAATAAAACATGAAATCAGCACTCATGCAGGGATTGCAGACACCCAGTGAGTCACTGGGAACAAAGGGTTGTGTGGGGAAGACCCTCACTTTAATGCCGGCTTCCATAAAGACAGGCATGCCTGTGTTCATTGTCTCCCTTGGGATACCAGGCAGATACCAGTTGGAAGCATGATGCTTAGGAGTCTTGGTATATATCCCATGCAGACAAGGAAAGACTCCTGTGCTTATGTTCTCACTTTGCCATTCCTCCAAAGACAGAATCATTGAATGAGAAAAATACAGAGAAAGTCAACTATGAGTATTCCACAGAAAACAAGTGATTGATGTTAGAAGTAGTTTACTTGAGAATGTAGGTTCAAACAGCAAGACCTAGATTTTTCTTTCTAACATGTGGTGAGAGGAATAGAGGAGTGAACCATGCATGAATACTATACTCTCATAGTGTAGACAGGGTTCTTCAGTTGATATGTCCTATGGTGCCAACTACCGCATTGGCAAATCTTTCAGCCAAAGGTATTTCCAACTTTACACTTTTCTCCCTGGTGGTTCTCTTCGGGTCTTGCACTCCGTGGAAAGACTCCATGCTGGATGTCCCTACTGACTCTTATAGACCCACTCTCTGCTCTGCTCTGGGCCTCAGAAAGCCGGCCTCACAATCCTGCCTCAATCAGACTCCCTTGCTCTCTGTCTTCTGTGTGAGACAGATCAGAAAGTGGGGAAATGGGGAGACCAGCATTTTCTTCGCCTGGTTTCCTCTAGGCTGGACCTCTCATTAGAGATGGCTGCTTCATTTTTTTTTATCAACTCTTCTATATCCAGTCCAACCCCTTTTACTGGCTTCTCTCAATGAGTTTTGAGGAATCCATACACCCTTGTAAACAGCACCATTATCCAGACAGTGATATGCCCTCACTGAGGGATGCTGCTGCCCAGGGAGCTGCCTCCCTCTTGCCTGCAACCCCCACCTCCCCAGCCCCAGGCAACCGACCACAGATTTGATTTCTGTCATTGTAGATTAGTTTTACCTTTATTAGAATTTAATATAAATGGAATCAGAGTATAAACTCTTCTGTTCCACATAATTATTTGGAGATTTATCTATGTTGTTGAACCTATCAATAGTTCATTATATTTTATTGCTTCACAGTAGTATTCCACTGTCCACCTATTACAACAAAGACCATGACCCCTGCACTAATATTTCCTCCTACAACTAGCATGCTGCCTGGTTCTACCATGCTTTTCTTGGTTCCTAGTAAGTCAGCTACCCACTTTGTGAACAGCCCCTTCATTCAACTCCATTCCTTCATCCTGTAAGGATCTTTGTCTCTCTCCTCTTAACTGACCCACCGTTGCTTAGGAAATACAATATCCAAGTGAATATGATCTTTTGGTATTCTAAGGAATTGAAGGTTCTCATAGGCACTGACTTAGTCTATTTTGTGTGGCTATAACATGATACCATACACTGGAGAGTGTGTAAAGAACAGAAATGTATTTCACACAGTTCTTGAAGCTGGCAGCCCCATGATCAAGATGTCAGATTCTGCTGAGGGCCTTCTGGCTGTGTCTTCATGTAGCCAAAGGCAGAGGGGAAGAGATAGAGGTACATGGCATGCAGCCTCTTTTATAAGGGCCTTAATGCCGTTAATGAAGAAGAGGCCCTCATAACCTAATTGCCTCTTAATTCTACACACTGGCAACATTTGAATGCTGCAGAAGACATGCTCAAACTGTAGCAGGCATTATTCTGTCATTCTTCAGTGTTCCTCTGTAGCAAAGAAAGAGGCATCAGCCTTTTTAAATTACAAAATGAAAGAAAAGAGAAATGTAAAGACACCTGTCTCTACCTGTTAAAGGTCACAAAATAGTAGATAGAAAAGAATAGGAGCAGAAGTATCTGGACCCTTAAATTTCTAAGCCTTTAATACCTCTATAATCACTTAAGGGTAGCTTTTTTCAGACTATAAGAGATAGATGTGCTAGACAAATATTTGGAAAATGCAGGAAAGTATAAAGGAAAAATAAAAACCATCCATAAGGCCATCTCACCTAAGACAAACGTATTTCTTTCAAATCTCTTTTTTCTTTCATGATGATCCATTTGCAGCTACTTTAAATAAAATGAAATTCCCATAATAGTTTTGTTTCATACCTTTTCTACACATAACTATATATTACCATCATTTCTATCATCATTGAATATTATTGTAAGGCATTATTCTAATGGCTATCTAAATCTTATATTATGTAACACTTGCACTCAACTACTTCTCTACTGTTTGTCACCTGCTTCTTACACAGAAGTAAATTTTTCAGTAAGCAAACCAAGCTTCCCCTCCCTCATTGGCCAATATGATCACATTCTCAACATGTGGGGTCAGCCTCACTCCTAAATAGAATTTTTTTTGTATTAAATTCTTTTATTGGTACATTGTAGGTATACAACACACTTACATTTCTCATTAGGAATTGTACCTTTACATAATGCATCTTGGTTCTTATTTTTCCCCCGTTCCTAGCCCTCCCTTCACGCCCTCCACCCTTCCCTAACTCCTAAATAGAATTTAAAATCAAGGGATTTAACAACTGGGAGAAAGATGCTCGACAGCTAATGGAGCTCAACAGTCATTTAGGCGAATATTCACTGGGCCTAATAAGGAAAATAGTGGGGATCTCAGCCTCCATCTCTGGGTGACTTCAGAAACCTGACCTGACGAGGTTCAATTAAGGTGAGAAAGATCAGGTAACTTCACAGGAAGACCATAATTCCTGCAATAACAAATGTCAAATGTTGCGATTTTAGCTGTTCTGAGTGACTGCCTTGTTATTTCTGAGGGGTTTAAGGACGGTATTTGTCAATGGCAGAAGCACAGACTTTTTGAAGTAATTAACTTTGTATCCAGAAATAACCTTAATTGTTTAACCACCGGTGTATGCGGCACCATGGGAGGGATGTACCACTTTCTTTGGAAATAAATCTGATTTCTTCAGTCTCTCGATTTATTTCTCCAGGAACTGTGTTATTGTCTTGTAAAATGGTCCACCCCTCCCATTAGTTCCTAAGTAGCAGTTAGCTGGGGAGGAAACAGTTATATTGATATATGAAGTTGGAGGCAGATGCCAAGCTAATTGATCTGAGTAGGTTAAATGGGAGAAAATACTTCCAAGAATCAATAGAGGTGCTAATTCGGCTAATTGTTGGATAGTGTTTCTTTTTTAAGTGAGCAATTTTCCAGATTACTGTTTATCATGTTGATTCTCTTTTTGTTTTCCCTGAGTTTATCAGTTTTAACTTTTCCAAGTCTTCTGTTTCCAATGTGTCTTCCTCAAAAAGTTTTTATTGCCAACCTAGTGACAGGCAGTTTTCCTGAATACGATGATCTATACAGTATAAAACTAGGCTTGGTACTTTAGTAAGATGACTCCAGAACGGATAATTTTCTACTAATGGCATCAAACACAAAAACAAATGTTTTCCTATGACTAAAGTTGATGGACCAAAAAATAGAAGGTTAAGCCAATGATTTAAAGTTACAAGGATAACCAATAGACAAGCTAAAGATTAATACCTTCCTAATTAAGAAACTGGGAAGAATGCAGTGGGAGTAGATAGCAAACTAACTGCTTAAGTTCCCAGAGGTGTATTTATGAAAATTGTCAATACATATGGCTTAAGATTGACAGATCCACACATGGTCAACAGTGGATCCAAGAAGTGGAAAGGAAAAGGAACACAAGTGAAGGAAAGAGAATTTTCATCCTTTTTTTTAACTTTGCTATATAATAATTTAAAAATAATATAACCTAAAATGTTGAAGGTTCAGAAAGAACAGTAAGTAGATGAGAACAAAAAGGAAATCCTAGAGTCTTAAGGTATAAGAGCAAAAAAGACCTAAGAGAGCAAAGTCCTATTCCACTCCCATTACAAGCGGTAGACTAAGAAACAGACGTTTGATAGACACTATCACAAATATTGAAACCAAAAAAGGACAAAAAGCAGTACATCCAACTGGCATGCGTGCCATCTTTTAGAAAGAACACTTGGAAAGTTCTTTGTTCCTAGCCCCCACCTTCTAAAATCTCTCAAGCCTCCTCACTAATGCCTGAAATTCTTTTATGAATTTCTTAAAGAAATTCTTGAAAAATGCTTTTTCATTCCAGAATGAAAGATACCCTAGGGAAAAATTTACACATTACCTCAGGGTTCTGCCTGAGTAGTTTTGACCTAAATTGGAACAAAAGTTTAAATGTTTAATATTAGAAGCATACAAAACTCTGAACACTGAGACAAAAGAAGCTCCATCAAATAAGCTCAAAAAGGAATGCCTGAAGGCGCTAAACACAGATACTTTACACCACTACATTCCTACCTTTCTCTAGCCTCTTGGTCCTTTCTATGCAATGGTCCATGATACTGTAGTTGTTTTCACAGCTAAAATCAGCATTAGAATTAGATTTTCAAATACTTATTGTAAGATTTAGGCTGGACTCTTTGGCGGATCCCCCTGCTAGAGTTTTTATTGTTGTATCAGGATGGTAACAAGAAACTTGAACCAACACATGGGCTCGTGGCTAACTTGGAATGAAAGAGAACTTTCAAGGTCTTTCTCCAAGCAGTTTGCTGGTTAAAAGAATCTACACGAACATCACAGCAACAAGAAACATCTCCTTGCAAATAATGTGCTGTCATTGTTGTAGGTAGCATCACGGTCATCATCATCATCATCATCATCATCATCCTCATCCTCATCCCTACCCTTGGGTCACTGGGTGACCTAGAACAGCTTCTCTGAGCAGCCTGCTTTTATATCAAATGGAGGCACTAAACTTTATTCTGTCCACTTATAGAGTAAGGAGATATAAATGTGGAAAATAAATGAGGCAAAGATGCATACATAAGCCATTAAGAAGTACTAAGCAAATAGGAGCGTAGTCACAAATGACTCCAAGATTGTGAGTTCTGTGAGGTCAGGAACCCCACAGAGAATTCCACGGAGTTCTGCACATCATAGATGTGCAAATGTGTCTGATGTTATTGTAGCTGAGAAAACAGGGCAAAACACACAAAAATGACTGTGACAATATAGCTGATTCTGTACGGCAGCATATGATGATTATGGGGTATGGAAACACAGCTATGTAGTTTTAGAGTACACTGGGCCCTTCAAGAAATTCTAGTGTAAAATTTTGAATGAACAACTCCAATTGTGTCTTGAAGAACAGACCAAGTTTTGATAGATAATGAAGAAGAGCGAAGACGATTAAAGATAGGGCATTTCTACTTCTTTGTCTGAGAAATGTCTGTTCATTTCAGATGCCCATTTTTGGATTGGGTCTTTAAATTTGGGAGGTCTGATCTTTTAAAGTTCTTTATAGATTCAAGATAGTAGACCTTTGTCTGAGGAAGAGCAGGTGAAGATTTTTTCCCACATTGTGGGTTGTCTCTTCACACTGCTGGTGGTTTCTCTTGCTGTGCAGAAGCTTTTCAATAAGAAGAGATCCCATTTGTTGATTGTTTGTGCTAGTTCATGGGCAACTGAGGTTTTGTTCTTAAAATCTTTTCCTACACCGATGTCTTCAAGAGTTCTACCTAACCTCTGTTCCAACTGGTTCAGAGTTTCTATTTTAATATTTAGATCTTTAATCCATTTTGATTTTAGTTTACTGCATGGTGAGAGATATAGGTCTAGTTTTAATCTTTGGCAAGTTGAAACCCAATTTTTCCAGCACCATTTATTAAAGAGGCTATCTTTCCTCCAGTGAGGGTATTTGGCTCCTTTGTCGAAGATGAGATGGCTGAGTGTGTCTGGCATTGTTTCTGACAAAGAAGTAGAAATAGCAAATAAATACATGAAAAAATGTTCAACATCACTGGTCATTCGAGAGATGCAAATGAAAACAATGCTGAGATTCCACTTCACTCCAGAAAGAATGGCTGCTATCATGAAATCAACCAATAACTAGTGCTGGCAGGGCTGTGGGGAAAGAGGAACCCTGCTCCACTGCTGGTGGGAGTGCAGACTGGTGCAAGCACTGTGGAAATCAGTATGGAGATAACTCAAAGAACTAGGACTGGAAGTCCCATTTGACCCCGCTATTCCACTGCTGGGGATCTTCCCCAAAGAATTAAAAGAATCATACCACAGTGATATATATGCACCCATGTTCATAGCAGCACAGTTTGTAATAGCTAAAACTTGGAAACAGCCCAAATGTCCATCAACTGGAGACTGGATAAAGAAAATGTGGTTTTTTTATAAAATGGAGTACTACTCAGCCATAAAAAATGAGAAATTAGAGATATTTATAGCTAAGTGGATGCACATTGAGGCGATACTCTTAAGTGAAATAAATAGGACACACATGTATAAATACCAAATAGTTTCTCTGGTGTGAGAAACTGAAAGTGTAAATAAGGACTAAATGTATAATAGGTAATGTGAAATAAGAAGGAAAGGGGCAAAGGGGAAGGAAGTGGGAGGGCTAGGGGAAAGGATAGAAGGGAATGGGATTAATATGAGAAAATGGAAAAATAGGAACAAAATCTTTGTAAATAGGGAGGAATGGAGGGGTTGAAGGGAGGGCTGGGCAAGGGTGAAAAATAAGAACCAAGAGAGACTATGGAAAGGTGCAAATTTCCAATGATGAATGTCATTATATTGTATACCTAAAATGTACCAATGATTAGAATGAATAATCGATAATGTAAAATAGGAAGAAAAGGTCCAAAGGGGTAGGGGTAGTGGGAAGGGCAGGGGAAAGGAAAGAAGGGAAAGGAAAAATGATGAGAAATGGAAAAATTGGAAATAAAGTCTTTGTAAATAGGGAAGGGTGGAGGGCATGAAGAGAGGTCTAGGAATGGGGAAAAAATAAGAACCAAGATGCATCATGTAAAGGTACAATTCCCAATGAGAAATGTAATTGTGTTGTATACCTACAATGTACCAATAAAAGAATTTAATACAAAACAAAAAAAGGATAGGGCAAAATATAATCAGTAAATTTATCAAGTGTTTACAATGCATCCAGAAATGACTATCTAGTGGCCCCATGCAAGTATTGTTCAGTTTCCCCAAATTCTTTCGGAGGGGTAAATGCAAGTCATGAAAAGGAGGACTGCCAGTGAAACTCGAAACATTGTCAGAGCTATACAATAGTTTTCCGATGTGTCACTTCCAGGTGAAAGGTTTCAAATGGAGGAAAAGAGAAGAAAGAAGACAAAAAACAATGGTGGTAATATAAGAGAAGACAAAACAATAAATAAATAAAATTAATTGGATAGAAAAAGAAGGATAAAATATGGGATAGAAAAATAATTATCATATAAACCTGGGAAAGGTAGAGGGGGAATAATGACAAAAGTGTCTCTTACTACTCATGCCCTGTGAGGGTACCGATCCCACATGGGTTAGCCCACGCCCAAGGCTGTTTATTAGAAACCAAGAGTTTTTACTATCTGTTCACTATTAATTGGTTAGGAAGTCTTGAGCAATTGAATTTCCCTATCAACTTAACTCATCTGTTCTGCTACAGTATTACCTTTCCTGACCACTGCATTCAATGTCTGAAAGAACAAAGTGAGTGCATATTACAGGAAGCACTTTGGGGAAAATGCACTAGGCAGAATATTCAATTGTACTTCTAGAAAATACTATGCATCAACCAAGCTCCATATAAGATGCTAGAGATTCAGAGCTGAGCAAGACCTCCTCCTGCAAAGAGCTCACAGGCCAGGGATGGAGGCAAGATGTGCTACTGAATGTATTGCAGAACAGTTGACAAATGTAATAAGAAAAATACTTTCCAGCAATGGTTAACTCCATCAAGGGAGATTAGGGAAAGGATTATAGGAAGGAAATGTACCATCAGTTTTATGAATTTTAAAAGAGCAGAGATTAAAAAAAGAAGAAAGTCAAGAAATAAATATGTCCAGCTTTAAATCCACTTAATTTGGTATCAAAGGAACAATGTATGTGTTAATGTCCAACTTCCTTTCTGTGCTGTTTTAATCAAGTCCAAAAGGATACTTGTGAGATTAAATCACCACCCACAAGACCTTGATTTATCCAGAGAAAACGGACTATTTGAGCCTTTGTTCCCTGAACAGAACAGACAAGCCAATTTTACCTTGAAAAAAATCAACAGGTAGAGGCATAACAAAGGTCATAGATTATGAGGCTGCAGATGGAGATTCTACCTCAGCAGTTACATCAACACAGTTATTACTGTTATTACAGCTCAACCTCCTCAGTCCACTGACATTATTAACCAAGACAAACGTGGCCCTGCAGCTTTATTTCATGGGGCAGATCACCTATTAAACCAAGAACAATATCACTGTCTTTTGCAGCACTTCCAAAATTGTTTTCTGCCTCTAAATGCTTTCCTGGGCTTTCTCCCCTCACCATTAGAAGAAATGTCATCCTGCTCCTACAGTTTGTTATACAGCCGTGTTCTGTTTTGCATATCCCAATATGTACCCACAGTCCTCACGTGGGTAAGAGGTAGATAATTGTGATCATTTATGAGATCATCAACATGTTCTCTAGCAATCACATTTAGGTGCTCACAGAGTGAATCAGCCCCTTAAGAAGCCCAAAATTTAAAAGGGTAATTTTTTTTTCCTCTAACCAAAATTGTGTGCTTCAGAATCCATGAGTAAATTTTAGCCCGGAATTTGAGAGTGCTACCTTAATCAAGAGCAAGGAAGTGAGCCTCAGCAAGCTGTAAGTGATTTGACCAAAATTATGCAGTTATAAATGAATGGACAGAGAATAATTCTGAGGTGATGTGAACATTTTTGACCTATTTACCTAGGGAAAATGATTGCTCTTTTTGAAACAGGAATGCAAATCACTATTTGCTAGGAAGGTGATAAACTAAAATCCAAACACCTTCATTTGGCTTATGAGTTGGGCTGATTTTTGCATGAAAATTTCCTTCGTTTAATTATACCTTTCTTACTGCAATTAATTTACTGAGTAAATGCAAATATCACTTCCGCACTCCATGTGTCTTGGATTCCTTTCAATCTGATCATATTTCTTTCTTGTCAAAAGGAGAATAAACCCCTTCTAAGCATTGATGTTCCTGGAACTGACATTATTGACTATTTTTGATGGTATACCATGCAATTATAAATAAAAATCCAAACAAAAGTAATTATGGCAATCATTGGACATCATTCTGTTCTCTCGTGAATGGTAACCTCAAGACACAGAGTTCAGCAAGAAGTGTGAGACAAAATAATTCTTTAAACAAGGAAATTATTCTTTAGGTTTTATGAAACCCCAACTGATCAAGGCCATCCAAGGAGCTTTGCCATACGGTTTGGACTTTTGCACACTTTTTCTTGAATTTTCTTCTCTAATAAAACACACCAACATATCACTGTTGAAGAACAACAGCATAGCAGGACTTGATGTTCCAAAGGCATGGAGTTTGGGACCCTGACCTTCGAGGCCTCTGTGGGTCGCCTCTCCCTTGGGCTCCCCTCTCCCAGCCAGCCTGGCAGAGGCCACACTGGAAGAGCAGCAACAGAGCCCTGGTGATTCAGTGGCTTCTCTGGTCTGTGGGCACTCAGACTGATCCAGGGCCAGACCTGGCTCCCCAGCTCTTCTCCTATTGGCAACCAGCCACCTGGAGTCTGTTCAAATGAACAAGCTGCCTTTTCTTCCTACATATTGGTTTCTCCTCCATTTGAAAACAAAACTCTTCCCCATCTGCTTGCTTCTGGGATCACCATAATTGCATGGAGGATAATTGGCGGCAACTCAATCTGAGGAAAACCCTGTTGATTCGAAGCACAGTCTCAATAAACATTTGTGTTTCAACGTTTTTGCTAAATGGTGCCTGCGTCCCAGCCAGCTCTGCTAATGCAGGAGTGGAATTAATTGGAGACATAAGAGTAGGAAGGGAAGTGCTGAACAATGCTTTGTCATGACCCCTTAATTTCTAAGAATCCTCTATTGTCAGGGGACCCACTGACTTGCCTCGACTGTGTCCCCCTAATCCATAAAGCATCAAAGTGAATGATGCCAGAATAGAACTCTAAAACCAATGAGACTGCCAAGACTAGGGCCATTTTCCTGATCCCATGTAATAAGGTATGGCCCTGGATCTTAGTATCAAGCTGGCCCACTCCCATAATAAAGAAGAGATCATTGCCTTGGTATTTAACATTTGCTTTCTGAAATACTCACTACCTGCCATGAAAAAGGCCAGTAGATTTGGGGTATAACCTATGAACAGGGAGCATGAGTGGAAGGGAGCAACCTAGTCATTCATACACCTAGGTTCTATTCCTACCTCTGCCACTTAACAGCATGTAACCTTGATCACGTCCTTTAATCTCCCTCAGCCTCAGTGTCTCATCTTCAACATGGGAGTTAAGAATCATTTCCAACTCATTGGGGTGTTGTGAATAAGATTACTTATGAAAGGATTGGACCAGTGTCTGATGCAGTGACCTGGAGAACTTGGCTATTGTTAGTCAGCTGGTATTGATTTAAGCAACATTTACCGAGCATTTACTATCTATTTGACACTGCATCACATCCTTCAAATACAACAGAGAAAAACACAGACAAGGTTTTCGTACTCATGAGTCTTAGAGACTTGGAAGAGAGGAGACAGACAATAAATAAGGAAATGAATTATAAATAAGAGAATTGGAAGTAGTGACTGTCGTACTTTAGTTATAAAATGTTCCCCAAAAGTCCATGATCAGAGGTGGAGCTTTTGGAAGGTGAGTGGGTCATGGCAGCATTATACTCATGCATGGATTAATCCACTGATGCGTTCATAGCTGAGTGTGTGAGAAGGTGAAACCCCGGTGGAGGATGTAGGTCCCTGAGGATGGGACTCCCTTTGGAGGCTATAGCCCTTCCTCTGGGTTTCTTGCTCACTTTCTGACCACCATGAGGTGAACAGATTTCCTCTGCAATATCCTTCCAGCATGATGTTTCCGCCTTGAAGCCAGGTGACTATGAACTTAAATCTCTGAAATGTGAGCCAAAATAAACCTTTTCTCCTTAAATTGCACATGTCAGCTATTTTGCCCCAGGAATGGAAAGGTGATTAATAAAGTAACAATGCCCATAATGAAAACTAAGCCAAACAGATATGGTAGGATGGAATGATGCTTCTACTTCAGGTAGGTTATTCAAGGCAGACTGTTTTAAAGAAGAAACATATAAATTGCTTACCTGAGTGCTTAGACATAGTAAATAGCTAGAACAAAGGCATGTTTTGGAAATAGTCTTGATATGTTCAAAGAAAAAAGGAAAAGTGGAATTGGAAGTACAATCAGAGGGCTCATAGGACCTTGTTGTTCAAGGTAAGCGTTCTTTTGTGTGCAATAGAAGGCTCTGCAAGGAACTGTTGCTATGTGATTAAAATTTTGCCGTGCTCTCTCTTGATGCTTTTAGAACAGGCTGGCCTGACAGGTGCAGGCCCAGACCTCAGGAGGGCCTTGTGGCGGGATGGTGAGAGCTTGGAGTAGAGTGCTATCAGTGGCGATGGAGCAAGGTGGGTGAGGTGGAGCCATGTACTTCTTTGCATATGTAAGTCAGCTTGACACCTGCTTGCACTCACTGATCAAGTTCTCCATTTCAGTCCTGAGTTCAGTGTGCAGTTCTGTAAACATAGACAATGGTGAGGACTGAAATTAGTTACATTCCAAGGACATCTTTTCACTATGCCAGGTAGGCAGGATGCAGTCGTGGAAAGTGCCCCAGGCTGAGAATGAGAATGAGCTCTGCCACCAGGAACTGTACTACTGGGATCAAATCCCTCAGTGTCCAGTTAATTTCCTCATCTGTAAAATACAGAGGTTTGTACTAAACTCACAGACTTGTGAATGCACAGTGAAAGTCTTCTGTGTGGTTTCATGTGACATTAAAACATAAGAATTTCCAAACAGAGCTGCACCACCGTGTTTCTGCTTTTCTTGATGACCAGTGCTCAAGCACAGGGCCAGCCAGGCCGCATCTTGTTTGAATTTTTTACTAGTTTCTTAGGGTTGTAAAAATAAGCTATATAAAGTCAGAGCTTAGAATAGTAGAAAGTTATCCTCACACAGTTCTCAAGGTTACAATTCCAAAATGAAGGTGTTGGCAGCACCATGCTCCAAGGAAAAATTCTTCCTACCCATTGAGCTTCTGCCTACCCTAGGCTTTTCTTGGCCTCCATCTCCTCTCTGTCTGTTTCTCTGTATCTCTGCAAGGCACTCTTCCTCTCCCTGCTTCTCTGTTTACTTCTTCATATTTTCTTCTAAACAGGAAAACAATGATCGGTATTGAGTTCAAGAAGTCGTCTTGGCAAAAGGGCAAAATAAAAATCCCAGTAAGTGGAACCACAAGAAGATGGGATAAGTTTGATGTTAAAATCAAAACTTAAATCAGAGCTATCTGGTGGCCCCAGATTGGAAGAAGTAGGGGAAATATAGAGCAGAGACTAGCCAGAATTTTTATCAGGAAAGGAAGTGTTAAATTGGTCTAGATGGGAAATGGATGGATGGATGGATGGATGGATGAGTGGATTCTGCCTGGGTATTCTATTTGCCAAGCAAAGAGTAGGTTACTCAATAAGAAACAAAGAAAATGATTCAAGGAAAGCCAGTTTAAAGTTCTGCAGGTCCTTGATTGAGCACAGGTGGAAGCCCTAAAGAAATTAGACTGTAAGTTACTCTGAATTGTACTTGTGTTTGGCAGTGGCTCTGTCTGGCGAATAGCCACGTTCCTAGGCAGACAAGTTGGGAATTTAAAAAAAAAAAAGTCTCGTTTTGTTGGTTTCTTCTTGCTTGTTTGTTTTAATAAAACTTCAATTTAAACCTTTCCACATATACTCAGAGATAGTAACAATCCCATTTTATTAATTCATTTCTTCCTTAGCTGCTAGGAAGGAATTCTAATCCTAGAATTAATCAAGTACATTTGTTTTAAATGCTTCAATGAATGGAGTTTTGTGAGACATCTTCTGAAAGAAATTAATGCAAGGAATGTTGATTTTTTTATGTAGAAAGGAAAGAATCAGAGTATTCTCCTTCCATAAGAAATCATAGCAGCTTTTAGGGATCAAAGCAGTAGGCAAATTATTATCCTAGAGCCGGTGAAATAAAATGTGGACTTTGAATCCATAAAGTGGAACTGACAGTGTTTCTTTCATAGCATCAAGGACTGCCATGAGAATTTTCCTGTATATAATCTCAGGCACACACGTCATATGAAGCCACATTAGCATTTATTAGCACCAACACTGTGCCATCCTCTTAAAGATATATGACTGTTAGCGTGTTTGTTTCTCTGAGTTTATGTATTTACTCCCCTTCTTTTGATAATAGGTTGAATATCTCTCCTCCCCCCAGAAAAATAGAAGAGGCTGTCTTTCATGTGTATACACAGCCCCGGACCACCTTGGAATTAAAACCCAAAGAACAAATGTAGCTAAGTTACTACTATCTCACTTTCCCCTAAATATATAATAAAATAAAATTCTCTGTGGTTTGACTGGAGACTCAAAGGACATTCCAAGCAAAGACAATAAAATATGCAAAAGCACGGAAGTAGGGAAGTATTAAGTAAAAATGAGAAAATGGCAAGTTGGAAGTGAAGACAAAATATTAGCTGAAGGCATATATGGTAGCCCAAGGAAATTACCCCAGCCTGACTTCGCCATCAGTTAGGGTTCAATTTAGATTGAACCCCAGGTATTTCAGTCCGAAAACAGGCAATTGAGAGCTCACGGGACTCTTAGAAATGCTGAATGAGCAGGTTTTGCCCTTGTCCTCTCTGAACAACTCCCAGATGAACACAGAACTGAGGCACCAAAGCAGCTATTGTATCTAAAAGCCCTGGAGTTTTGCTACGGTCAAGAAACTGCTGCTGTCTCTGTTGTTCGACCAAAATTCCAGACTCCGATGGAAACAATGGTGAGTAACAAAATTTTGCTGCAGAAACACCTACCTATCCACACCTCTGTCCTAGAAGACCAGAAGCACAGCCTGCACTTCATTGGCACCTCCTAAATACTGCACATCATCCAGTGGGGGAAACTAATTTCAATCCAGAGCCCTATCTACAAAGGATTCTGGGACATGTAGTTTTAATGTAGGTTTCAGCTTTTTAATCTCTCCAGCTAGAAAGAAGGTAGAGGTTTGAATGAGTCAAACCACAATATCCAGAAAAGCTCTTACATTATTAAAGTGAGGATGACAAAAGTGACCATTTGAGAAATTTACCTAGTGGTCATATGTATGATAAATTAAAGAGAGTCTGAGACAGAGAAACAAACATAATGAAATGAAAAGGCAATTTATATTAACTAAATATTAATCAGAGATTTTATCGTAACTCAAATATTTTAATATATTTTCCTGCTTTGAAGATGTATGTGTATTTTAATAAAACTGCTTTATGACTGATAAGAGCATTTATCAGCAGGGATCAATAAAACACTGATAAGGAAAAAGTACCCCTCAGCTCCGGGCCGCCTACAGTTGTCATCTTACAGTGTGCTCTGCTGAATCTTGGAGTCATCCTTGGGATTTCTTGAATTAATTTGGCATTTCAAATATCAGCTACAGTTTTAGGTCAAGCAATGGTTTACATTTCTATGGGGTTTGTTCAATATGGTGCCTCAGGTCTGGGTATTGGCGAACTGTCACTGTAATTGTGCTTCTAATTTGTTGTGACTGCAGTATGTTCCTTCCCTAAAACCTCCTGAGCAGCTTTCAGAATCCCTGATTAGCTTAGAAAAAGAAAATAAGTTTCTTCATTAAAAGAAAGAAATAAAAATGGTCACATTAGTAATGAGGCATTGTTTGTAAATGTGAGAAGATGAAGTCTCTATCTCTTCAGCGCTACATCCTAAGCTTCTCTCCAGTGGATCAGGGGAGGAAAGATGTATGTGTTCAACCCACACCTAAGCCTACTGAATACCAGGCTGCCACCCCTTGCAGCTGTGTAACCTTGGGCTAGTTATTCAAATGTTCTATGTCTCAGTTTCATCTTCTGTAAAATGGGCATGACACTTATTTTATATGTGGTTTAAGAGATTCATAAACACATAATTTGTGGCCTGTAGCATAATATAATTTTTATAAGTTATTTCTCCCCCCCCCCTTCCCTACTTAACCATCTGCTAAGGAGCACACTTCATGTTTCTTTGTTGCTAGCACTTATGTGCTTACCTGGTATATAGTAGGACCTCAATAACTATTTTGAGGTCATTAATTAAGGCTTCTACAATGGATGGACAGATGGATAGATAGGTGGGTGTACTGCTCGTAACAACCATTCATATTATGAGTTATTGTTAGTTGGTCATCTGGGCTGTGTCTGAGTCTCTGTAGTGCTGGGTGGTGGGTTTATAGTGCAGTCACTAACCCACACTGAGCAGGAAAGCAACAGTCATTTTCGTTCTCTGCTAAAACCGAACAGGACCCTCTCTTTTTCTGCCATGGAAGACTTGACTTGCATTTGAGACCCCAGGAGTAATTGTTCTTTCCAAGGGGCTTATTTCACAGTCAATTATGCTGTGGCAGCCCCAGACATCCCATTTTAAACATGTATAGCATGTCCTTGAAGAGGCAAATCACTTCGACAAGATGCAGTTACTCAAAATATTAAATATCACTCAATCTTCCAAGCAACTTATCATATCCAGCTAGCCCCTCCTGCTGCAAGAACTGCTATTGTCAAAACATAAAATAAGATTTAAAAAATAGCCTGACTTAAATAGGAAGTTTGGAGATGTGATCAGTCAATTCCTGAGGTATCCGAAGGGCTGGCCACCACCAGGGGAACATCATCCAGTGAAAGGCTCAAAGTCCTTGGCTGCCAACATCTGAACAAGTACTTTATTTTAATATTTTATTTTTTATTTATTTGGTACCAGGGATCAAACTCAAGACCTTGTGCTTGCTGAACAATATTTTAAACCAAACAGACATAGAGCTCTGATTCTGTGCAACCTGTAAGGACTTCAATTCTTACCTCCTTCCTTTGCTCCTTTCCTCCTTCCCCATGGCTCAATTTTGCCTTTGGATGCCTCCAAGTGATTGTTTATCTTGGCTGCCTGAGCCACCCCAGCATCATTAATGACTGCAGAAATAGATTCCAAGTCCTCTCCTCTGCTTCCAGCTCACTATGGACAATAGGGACAGGGTGGTTTGAATAGCTCCTGAGAAATCGACTGCTAGGAGAGATTTTCTCTCCCCCTGAGAAAGGAAATTATATGGGCCTTTGATCTTACTTTTATTTTTTGTCTCTAAAGTGAAATTTATGCCTTTGGAAACTGCCAGACTATCAGGCCAGAGACATGAAGGGCTGCACTTGCCAATGAGGATGGTCAGAGGGAAAAAAGAACTCCGATCTCAAAGGTCAAGTTTGTCCTCTCATACCCCAGGGTTTAGGGGAAAGCAGTCCAAACTTTGATGGTTTCCCATCTTTGCGGTAGTCTAATTTGAAAGCTTAGCCAGATTCCTTTCTGTATCTTGGTTTTCCCTTCCATTGAGTGGGCAGATCGACTCATGAGTGCGCAGATCGACTCATGAGTGCCTTCTCCTTCCTCAGTCAAAAACTTAGAATAAAGTTGTTTTCATGTGTGAAGAGCTTCTGAGTTCACCAGAGCACAGTACGATATCACCTGGGACAACTGGAAACAAATCAGCTTCTAGGCACTGGGGAATGTGTGCCAGCACTTACTGAGTTCACACTGTGTTCTCCAGATTGTGCCTCCTCTGCATGGAGCAGGAAGAAATACAGAAATGGAGCCCTGCACTCTATCTGGATTATTTATACAATTTCTCACTTTTTATAGGAATGGAAATGTAGAACTCCCCTGAAAATTAATATCAATTCAATATATAATTGAACAGGAAAAAAGTTAAACCAAAAAGAATGATATTGCTGCTTCTGCCTCTCAAAAGAGCTGAAAGTGAGGATGGGTTGGTGTAACTTAACAACCACAAAGTGTCTTGGAGATAGCAATTGTACCAATTAGTTCCACCCCTAGAACTGAGAAACCTAAGAGGGAAAATTAACATTATTAAAGCAAAACAGAGAAATATGCAGTGTGCCCTATTCCGACATTTGAGGAAGGGGTACCGCTTGGATGGAACTAGTGTCTCTGAGGATAGTGATGTAGCTGGTCCAACAAGTGATGAGAAGACTTCAACATGCCCTGAAATGCTAGAAGAAGAAGCAACAAGAGTGGTCCTGACAGGAACAGGAAGTTGAATCAAGAAAACAGGAAATGCCTCTCTCCAGTACTGTTCCCAGTCCTCTCCTTGTCAGGACCTAGGAGGCAGTGGGAAAAGCTGAAAAGTAGCTGCAGGGTACCAGCTCCAGCATCCCAAGAGGAAGAGAAAGAGTTGGTTTAAAATTGGGACCCGATTCCTCAGTAACTGAAACAAAGGGTATTAAAGGAGAGAAGGAGGGGCAGACTATGTTGGGGCTGGTGCTGTAAAGGCACAGAGTAGGAAATAACTTAGGAGACATAGAAATGAGGAGTGAGATATGAGCAAGCACAAAAGTAAAGTGCTTGGAATTCATACGAAAAATTCAAGAGGGATTAAACATGGTACCAAATGTAAGATCAAAGTGAGCCAGTTGAAAGAGCCACAAGGGTAGCGAGCCATATGGGGTAAAGCATAAAACATTGGGAGCATATAGTTTAATTTAAATGTAAGTTCCAACAGTTACTCAATGTGTGACCTTGGGCAACATACTTAAACTCTCCACGCTTCACTGTCCATATGTAGAGGGTGAGGATACAATGCTATCAATGTGGTGAATTATTGTAGAGTGCCTGAGATAATTTTTAAAAGGGCTCAGCAGAGCACCTATACAGAAAAATCACTGTTTTTAAATTTTTAAAACCAACTTACACATATTATTTTCACTCATGATGATGTAGCAGAAATGCTCATTTTCTCCCCAGTATCTTTTTCCTTTAAATTTAATAGTGCAGCTATTAGCTGGGCACATGTCTTTAGCTCTCAGCTATCCATGATCCTATAGATAGGTGCCGAAGTCTTGGTCAGCAGTGTAATAAGCCAAGTGATATGTGCAACTTCCAGGTAGTGCCTTTAAAAGGATGATACCTCTTCTCTCTTGTTGTTCCTTTCTGCTGCCTGGGATACAGGCATAATGTTGAGCTATGCTTTATAGATGAGGACAATACCCTACTATGAAGAACAGAGCAACATTGTGAAAGGAACCTGTTCACATGACAAGATCACACAGCCAATGCAACAGCTCGGACTTTGTGTAAGAGAGAAAAAACTTCCATCATGTTAAAATCACTGTAATTTAGAGTGAACCAGAGTTGATCCCTGCCCTCGTGTAGCTGCCATGCTGAAAGGAAAATGTAAGCATTATAGAGGTGTGGCAGTTAGGATGCTTTTGTTTTCAAGAAGCTGAATGACCAATATAAGAGACCTTGACATAAAGGTTAGTTTGTTTCACATAAGAAGGAGTCCAGGTAGACACAGCATTTATTCAATCAATCAGCAGTGTCAAAGCTCTGTGGTAGCTTCTCTGCAAAGCTCCTGGACTTATCCTTGTAGTACAAAGATGGCTGCCATAATTCCAAGAATCACATTCTCACATACAAAATATATTTAAAGTAGGAAAATGAAGAAAGATGTGTTCCTCATTTATGCCTTTCTTTTATCTTGGAAGAAAGTCTTTGACAAGCATCCTCAAGAGATTTCTTCTTAGGTCCAAATGATCAGTATTGGAACACTGTCCATACCCCAGCAACAAGGGAGGCCAGGTAAGCCAAAAACTGGTCTTTTCAACCTCTCTGAATTTTGAAAGGTGGGATCTTCCAGAAAGGAAAGAGCAGGCTGGCAATACTGTTGATTAGGCATCAATACTTTCTGGAACCTTCTTTCATTTCTATAATTTTAATGCAGTCATATTAATCCTGAAATTCTCTTCTAAATGTACTTATTTTCCCTCTACTTTTTGCTGAATTGTCATTTTGTATTATAGAGAAAGGATAGGGTTAATTAGTTTTTAGAAAAACTCAATGTTACTACTATTTAATTTCATTCTACTATGTGCCATATGCTGTGTTGGGTACTTGGTATACATTTTATCATTTAGTAAGGCATAGTTTCTGAAAATTTCTGGCTGTCAGTTTGTTCCCTTCCCAAGCATTGCATTTTTGTGTGAATAAAAACAAATCTGGATGATAGAAGGGTCTGTGAATCAATTTTCAATGTCCTCAAGACTGAACATTACAGTAAGCAGGCATCTTATTAGCTTGGCCAAACTACATCAAGTATTCAGTTAGCTTTTAGCTATGGCTTCAAATCGATTCTGATAATGGTGACAGAAACACAACAGAAAACTAAAACTTATCTGGCATTTTCCTGTCAGATGAAGCAACCATTCCTTAGGATGTGAAACATTGGTCAAGAATTGAGATCAATTCGCTATGACTATTCCAGGACATAAGAAAAAGTCTGAGTCCTTCTAATTTACATAAATGGTTGTTTGCCAAGGTTGTGTACATTTCCATTTATTTATGATCTAGAAAGAGCTACACACACACATACACATTCTAAGCCCACATAGACTAAGCCCATAGTACATACTTTAATCTACTGAGTTCAAGAAATTAGCATTTGGAAACTTTATTAAAACCATCACATCCTCTTCCCTGCAAACAAATGGTGAGAGCTGATGTAGTAGAAGCTGCCATGGTTACAAGGACTATACTGAAAGAATTGTGTAATGGGGCTGAGCATATTCCACATCATACAACACAGACAAGGTTGGCGTCAGGTCTATGATTTTACAAGATCTCAAGGTTTGGCTAGGATGTATAGTCTTAACACAGACATAGTCTAGAATTATTTATTCTCAATTTTGGGCAGTCAAGAGAATCACATAAGCAGCATGTCAAAAACATATTTCCTCAACATATGTATTTAGTAGATATGGTTAAAATAAAAGAATCTGCATTTCTAACACATGCTCCAGGTAGTTCTGAAGTAGGTAAACCACAGAGTAGAATTTACAAAAGCACATATGCCAACTCCACTTAACTGGCATCTGTTTTCTCAACTTTACATTATAAAATTTTGTCTTTGAAAGTAATGATGAAGTTGGGCTATAGGAGGACTCCTTTAAAACTGAGATTATATCCCAGCAATCGAGGAAGTGGAGGCAGGAGGACTTCAAGTTTAATCCTAGACTGGGCAATTTACTGACTTAGTGAGATCCTGTCTCAAAAGGGCTGGGGATCTAGCTCAATACAAAGTAGTTGAGTCCCCCATGTAGGGGGAAAAAAAGATCACAGAAGCCTACTTATAAAATAATTAGACAATGGCTATATCAAAGTAACACTACCATATTTACTGGTATGTAGTTTGTACATGCAAGTGCATAGTGTGTGCATATGCACACATATATTGAGAGGAGGGGGGGGGGAGAGAGAGAGAGAGAGAGACAGACAGACCAGCCCAGTGACTTGCCAGGAACAGACTTACTAGAATAATATCTTCTCAGTCCCGTAGATGAATTATCAAGTATACTGGAGACACAATGTAATGAAAATGATAACTATTGTGAGATGACCCCAAGATACTATGATCAAGCTACCTAGCATTTCTATACCTACTGTTACAGCAAAGATTGTGAGACATTTTGTTCCAGAATGAACTTTAATATTAGGCAATAAGTATAAATGTTTGATAGCTAAGAACGTAGAATTCATGAATATTACCCTAAAAAATATAGTTTCCCAGAAAAGATTATATGCAAAATGTGGAAACAGGATGTTTTGCAATGAAAGAATCACTAATATTAATAGCTTAAGAGGATCTTCATGCCATTTTACATTCCGGCATGACAGAATTGGAGCAAGTTTGTGTTCCCCTGGATACCTGAATTGGACCTTAATCTCCCTCCCTTGTCTTGTAAATGTAAATTCTGAGGCAATTATACTCAGTTAAGTATGTGGGGGAAGGTAGGGAGGAAGTGATGAAAGACAGAGCAAGGGTACAAAGAAGAAATAAAAAGGGAGAAAGAGAGGATATGGATGCTAGATAAAGATGGAGATCAGGCCCTGGCCTGAGCTACCTACTCAGACAGCTGCTAAAGGAAATCAAAACATGAGGAACTGTAATTCTCTAGAATGGCAGGACCTGCTTAGATCTGTTTATTCGAGGGAGAGAAATCGAGAGAGAGGGGTAAATGCTTTTTCCACCTTTTAGAACTATTGTGGTTTGAATGTGTTCCCCGAAGTTTGTGTGTTGGAAAATTAGTACCCAAATTAATATGATCATGGTGTTTGGATAGTGACCCTTTGGGAGGTAATTAGGCTCAGATGAGATCAGGAAGATGAGGCTCTGTTTGTGGCATTAGTAACTCTTTAAAAAAGGAAAAGAGATCTAAGGCAGCATGCGTGCTCTAACTAGCTATGCACTCTGCCATATTATGATGGAACAAGAAAGCCCTCACTGGATGCTGGTACTGTGTGCTTGGCTTTCCCTCTGCCAAAACTGCAAGCCAAATGATATCAATTACCAAGTCTCAAGTATTTTGTGATAGCAACAGAAAATGGATTATACAAGGACTTTAACCATGCCTGCAACAATAGTTAGATGCCAAGGAGAACTTGGGAATTTAACTAGCCATATAGAGCACCTTGTTTCTTGGTGGTAAGGGTGTTAGCTTCCCTTTGCTGTAACAAAATACCTGAGATAATCATCACCAAAAGAAGAAAAGGTTTATTTTGGCTTACAGGTTGGAAGTTTCAGTCCATCTTCAGTTGGCCTGACTGCTTTTGGGTGTGTGGCAAGGGAGCACAACAGAGCAGGGGCATGTGGTGGAGGTAGACAATGCATCTCAGGGCTGGAAACAAGAGAGTGAGAGGAAGAAGCCAGGGTCCCATAGCCCCCTTTAAGGCTACTCCCCCAATGATATAAGACCTCTGATTAGGCTGCACCTCTTAAAGATCCCATCATTTCCCAGTAGCACCAGAGGCTGTGGACTCCTCCGGGAGAGACTTTTCCAAACCCATAGCAGAATGTAAAAATTTTAAAAGGATGGGACAGGAAGATAAAGACAAATTAGCTCCTGTTATGGCTTGATAACTAGTTTTGACATTGAAATGAAAAGGTCAGCCTGTTCCCTCATCCCATCTATCTTTCTAAATCTTTTTTTTTTTTTTTTGGTACCAGGGATTGAACTCGGGTCCTTGCACTTGTGAGGCAAGTGACAGAACCACTGTGCTAAATCCCTGGCCCTATCTTTCTAAATCTTAATCATCATTTAGGCTTCAGCTCAAGCCCATTCTCCTGTCTGATATTTGTTCAGATAGTTCTTCCCACTGGATCACATGCTGCACATCTAATTAATTTTCTAGCTTATCTTTTGACAGATTCTGAATATTTATACTTACTAAAAAGTAGTCTTACCCTTTGTTATGATTTAGATTTAAAACGACCCCCAACAGTCATATGTGTCTGGAAGATCCAGTCGGATCATGGGGTTAAATGTGCTGAGAGGAGGTGGGGCCTCATGGGAGGTAGCTCCCTGGGGGAGTGACCTACGAAGAATATGCTTCCCCTCAGGCTCCTCAGTCTCTCTGCTTCCTGGCTGCCATGATTAAACAGCTTTTCTTTGCCACACCCATCCACCATGTGGTTTTTGAGCCAGCCAACTAGGGACTGAACCCACTGGAGCCATATAAGCCTCCCTTCCTTTAAATTATGGGTGTTGAGTACTGTATTTTGTTCCAATGATGGGAAAGTGACTCATATACCATTGTATAAATTCATGGAATAACCAGAAGGAGATCTGAGATGTTGTTTTACCTTATCTTCTTCACTGGATTCTCCATTCCTTAAAGAGAGCAACTCTGCTTTGAATATTTTGTAATCTTTGTTTCATCCATAATGTATAATCCAAAAAATATCTTTACTTACATGTATTCAATTTACAAACTTGTGTAGATATAAGGATTCTCAAAAAAAGTGAAGCAGTCTGACAGCCATCAACAGATGGTAGGGTACGGTCCCCTAAAATGTAACCATCAAGTGTTTTATTAATTATTGCATATCTGAAGCAGTACCACATTATCAGCTTGAGATTAAAAAATGAAAATATCTTTGGGAAAAATGTTTAAGAAGGTTTAAAAAAATCAGAAATGTCGGGTACTCACAATTTTTTTCTAAAACTTAAGTATACATAAATGGGCTCACAACAATTGCTGGTAGAGTTTTCTGGGACTTCTCAACAAATAAAATAATAAAGAGCCTTTTAGAAACTGAACTATAAGCTAAAGAGTATTTTGTACATTGTACTCCAGGAAGTTATTATTCAATAAATTTTGATTTGACTTTATATCACTATTTTGACTCCATTTGGATTTTAATCTTTTCCAAGACAAGAACCACAACAACTGCTTCTCTTACATCTCCCCCAAAAGTCCAACTCTGGTGCTAAACAACATTATCAGCTCTGGAAAGAACAAGTCAACAGATCACCATCAAAATAAAGTTCATAACACATATGTATGTGTGATATTTTATGTACAAATCCAGACATCTTCTTTCCTAGAAAATACCCAGAGAAGGGAAAGAAAATAACTTAGTAAAGATACTGAGCCATTCGTGTACAGCAGACTTTACAGCATCAGGCCCTACAGCCCAGTTTCTTCACATGTACAACCTTGGGTAAGATACTTGGACTTTCTGTCCCTCTGTTTACTTTTCCATGAAGTGAGGATAATGAGATTAGCAGGACCAATCTAGTTTTGATACTTTGAGACTCAATAGATTTAATACATGCAAAGCATTCAGTTTTGCCTGTCACCTGGCATGCAGCACAGTGAGCATAGCTATTATTTTTATGGTGCTGGGGATGAAACTCTAGTCCTAGTTATTCAGCTATCCCTTGTGACAACATGTTACCTCATCTGAGAAATGGAAATATGTAAACCAGATGAGCTCTAGTGCCAACACTAACTTGGATTATTCAGTAAAGAGAATACAGGGGTGATTAAAAAAAGTATGGTGTGTGGTTAAATAAAATACTAATACATTAAAAGACACACGGCCATTAATCCCCCTCAATAACTCCATTTTGCTTCAAACACACTTAACCCAGTCTGGCAACCTCCTGAAGCAGTTCTGGAAGTCATCTTGTGAGTGTCTTTACGAAGTATGAGCTAAAATATGGTGAATGCAACTGGTGTGCAATGTAAAGGAAAAACAGGCTCATAAAAACTTTACAGTGTGTCTGCATCCACCTTATTAACCAGATGTGACACTGTGACACTCCTGGGTCTTCCCTAAATTCAAAATGACCATGAAAGGTAAACGATTGGGAACAATCGAGGCAGCCATGAGGCAAAATATAGATAAGAAATGAGAATACAGATAATGCAGAGCAGATTATTTGACAGAAAGGATTCTGCTACCCCCACACACACTCAAAATAAAAAGCAACTAAGAGAGGGAACAGAACGTAAAAAGAAAGAATAAAAGTATAAAAAGAAAGAAGAGCCAGTATTTCATTCAGGGCTCTCACACTTTTATTAAATGGGAGACAAATTCACTCAGAACATCTAATTTTTCAAACAACAAGCATCCTATACACCATTATCTGTTTGCTTGTGCCTGTAGCATTTACTGTAAATCCCCAGCTTAAAACCACAGCCTCTAATATTACAGGACAAGGAAGGAGTGAGACAGGCTTAATGCAATTCAAGATATTCAAAGGTAAAAAGCTGCAAATGAAAATTATCACAATAAGCAAGAATGAAATTATTATAAAACTGTCACATTTCTAATATTTCATATCACTTCTGACCATAAGCTCTGCAGCTATAAAAGCAATATCTTTTACTCCCCAGTGTGCAGTGGTGATGGTTTGCATTCTTCGAGGCCTGTGATGTTAAAATGCCTTTAATTATGCTCAGCATAGCTATTCGAAAGGCATTCTTAAACCTCCCCAAGGTCAGCATCTTCTTCTCACTGAGTCTCAGATCATCGCTCTACGATTTGAGCCTCACTGACACGATATTCATTTTATTCCTGGAAAAGACACAATTGCTGAATTGGTCACACTGGCATCCGGGACGGGAGCAACTACTGTCCCGGAAGGCTCCTTAGTAGGGCCCTTGATGTCTGCTTTGGTCTCGTCTGTCAACCTTTAGAGGTCAGCCAAAGAGAAAATTTAGATTTGTACTTCTGCAATTCAAAAGTCCGAGCGCTACAAACAGCCACCACCTTTTGAGGCCATTTGGAGACCCTGAGTACCAAGCAGATGGTAAGCGGGAGAGTCCCTGACAGATTTGTGTTTCTGGCGATAGCTTGTAACAGGGAGCAGGAGAGCAACGTTGAGTTGCCAATCACAGTGCTAAGTAGGCACCTTGGAAACTGAAAACGTTAAGTCTGCACGTAGTTTATCCTGAATTTAAACAATTGCTGGCTATGTCGTGTAGAGTAACAGACTTTACTCTCAAACCAATAATTTAAATGCTCAGACACCAAGCCCCAAAAAAGAATCAACTTCATGGATTGCTAGCCTTGTTAGCAAGTGGCAAATGGGATATGTTATATTTTAGGAGCACTGACTCCCCACGTTCTTGTTAAGGGCATAGCCACTCTGGAAAATCCCAGTTTTCAGGGATTTTCTTTGTATTCACACACACACACACACACACACACACAGAGAGAGAGAGAGAGGGAGGGAGGGAGGGAGAGAGAGAGTCAGAGAGAGAGAGAGACAGAAAGATCTGTGCAGCTTTTTCTCCTATGTGAAATGTCTTAAAGGTAGTGAAAAAGTAACTGTGGAATAACTTCAAAACCCAAAGCAACAGAAGGAAGAACAAAGTACAAGGTAGGATATATTCCAGGCATACATGGGAAATGAGGAATGACTGTTTTCTTTTAATAACTTTGCTGGGATTTTTCTGCTGATTAAGAGAAAATCTTGCATGTTATAGAAAATTTGCGAAAAACCCCCAGAATGTAGAGAAGTTCTATTATTCAGACACCACTGATATTGTGATGTATTTTAACCAAGCTTTTTTCTAATCGCCACTGCTGTGTTGACTTTTAATACCTTCTCATTCCTAGCCCAACCCTAATCACAATCTTTCATTACTTTGCCAATTTATCTGCTTGTTGTGTCACCCATCCCTGTTCCCAACCCCCCCTCCTGCCCTAGAAAATATGCTCCCAACAGGAAGAGTTTTATCCTATTCTTGAATTTCACAGAACTTGGGAGGTATTAGTAATTTAATAGATCAAAAAATGCATGAATTGAGATTTGAATGTGCATGTACCTTTAGCAGTTATTTTTCTGGCACAACATAACAACACTTTAATGAGTACATCCAGGAGCCAGTGGGGTATATACTGCTCCACTACAGCAAGTGAGCAGAAGAGGGGAGCAGTTGGAGGATAGCTTTGCGCAGGCACAGTTGGAGAGTGCCCCTTGAAGACTTCCGCCTTCCATCCTGAGGGATTCTCTGACTCCACAGACCCAGACCCTCATGGGGATTCTGCACAACACGGAGGTGTGTGCATGAGCCTCCTGTTGATCATTGAGAGTCAGGAGCCAGTGAATAAATGCTTCCTCCTGTCATTCCTGCGGAAAATGATTCTATACTGCATTTTATGAGACCTCTCTAAAGTCCCTGGTGGGGCCAAGTTCCAGAAAGCCAGTGACAACACAAAAACATACCCTTGCCAGCTCTCTCTGTGTCACTCCCTGGTGATCTGCACTCCTGCTCTGTTTATCCTTACCTTAAAGAGATGACCTTGGGCTGGGGGTGTAGCTCAGGGGGTAAAGCATTTGCCTAACAGGCAGGAGGCTCCACAGTTTCATCCCAGTACCACAAAAATTCATAAATAAATAAGTAAATAAATTTAACATGACATTACCTGATTTATGGAAAACCAGCCTCAACCTTTTTAAGTATGATAAAATAGACCCAAGACCATGGTCCAAAAGTGAAAAAAAAAAAAAGAATCTAGAAGACAGAAATCATCTGGACTACACATACAAAACTGATTGAAGAGATCTCTCCCAACAGGTTTTCAAGAGTGAAAGATGTAAAGCATCCACTTAAAAGTTGTTTTCTGGGTAACAGGTAACGCCCTCCTTCCTATATTCAAAACTACAACAAAACAAACACCTGCAAAAATTATGAGGGCTAATTTGGGGTGTCACTTGAGTGAATTAAGGCACACCCTGATAGCTGGAAAAGTTTCATTCCTATTCAATGATTCCATCCATTACTCCCCATTTACTTCAGTAGACACTTAGCCCATAATCCTCTTATCAAAGAGAAACTCAGAGGGTCTGGCATTTGATGAAAAAGACCCGTCTGCCCCAGCTATGTCTGGGAGGGTCTCTCCAAAGGAGTATGGAATATGAGTTGGTGGGCTCAGTGGGGAAGATCTGCCCTCCGTGTGTGTGGACACCATCCAGTTTGCTGGGGTTGGGGATGAAAGAAATGGTGAATTCTTGTCCTCTCTTTAGGAACTGGAAGGTTCTTTTTCTCTTGGCCTTGGGCATCAAAACTCCAGGATCTCCAGCTTTGGGTCTCTAGGACTTGCATGAACTGCCCCCCAGGCTCTCAGGCCGTCAGCCCCAGTCAGTCACACCATCAGCTTTCTTGGTTCTGAGGCCTTCCAACTTTTGAACCACAATGCCAACACCCTTGGTTCTCAAGTTTGCAGACAACTTTTACAGTCTCCACAATTGGGTCAATTCCCCTAATTAATCCTTTCTCATATATCCATATCTATGTGTATACCTATATCTATACCCAACTGGTCCTTGCTTCTGGGGAATGCTGACTAAAACAAGCTACCCACATTGTCTAGCACCAGTTAGTTAATATGTTTATAAGGGTTAAAGATTACTAGAAACCACCTTTTCTTCTATAGTCAGCATTGATTTATTGAAAAAGTGCTTTATTGAGGAATCATAGAAAGATATATTCATACTGATAAACTGAATTAATTTTGCTCTGATGTTTCCTCAATTTCCCAAGTCTCTATATAATGACCTGTAACCTAACTTAGTATGGAAACGAACTGAAATTCTAATTTAGGAGAATATTTTGCAGCAAATACCTGGATGGGAACTAATCATAGCAGTCAATCTTCAGCAGTTGTAGGCTGCAAACTGATTAGATCAGATCCAAACAAGGCAAACACCAAAAGCTACAAACAATCAAGACGGTTCTATACCTCACTTCTGTTTTCTGCATTTAAATACAACCCATCTATGTTATAGAGAGAAGTTTTATGAACCTCTTCTCATTTTAAGACTGCTAAATTCACAAAACTTTTCTTTGCTTAAAAAATTGTCTTAAACCTAAATTTTTTTGAAAGTTTTTCTTTTTATAGTTCCTAAAATGTTTTTATCTGTCAATATTTGGATGTGACTCCAAACTTTGTCTTCAAATGAAGTTTTTTGAGTTGGGTTTCTTGTCATCTTTCTTACATAAGACATTCTTATGATAAAGCATCAATTGCATCCATTTCCATTTTAATTTCTTTAAAGTGGAGTAAAAATTTAAAATCATTGCAAACAATCTCAGCACAGAATCCTCCCAGCCTGTGACAACTTTTTCCCAAATCTTTTACTATTATTTTCCCCAGGTTTAATTTAATTCTATTTTATTCAATAACTCATCTTTACTGAGACTTGCTGTCATTATTTCATAATAAACAAAAACTCCCTTTCTCATGTATTCAGGATAATGTTTCTACAGATTAATTAGTTATATTTTTAAAACTCTCACAAGCAAACCTGGTACCGAATACTTTTAATTTTGTCAAGCACACTGTTTGAATAGAAGGGATCCATGTGCATGGATGTGTGCAGTTCTCAACAGTGGCTAAAATGACTTCCATTCCAGCAGAATGACAGATTAGATAATTCGGAACAATCTCCTGACTGAAACAGCTAAAGGTTGGGTAAAACATATATTCGCTCTTCTAAAAAAAGTGTTGCTGAGCTGGCACAAAAAGAAGTAATTCACAGAGGCCAAAGACAGAGTGAAAGCAGGGACATCAAAAGATAAGAGAACACCAAGTCCAGATTGCAAGAAGTTTCTGTTAAACTCAGGAGTATTCAAGCTTCTGTGTTGAGGCCATAAAGGGTGCAGGGCACTGCAGTTAAAACCTAGGATTTTTCCCAAAGTTGGAGTCTATAAGGACAAACTTTATAAGGCTTATCCCCAAAGGACTGCATACAAAAGGTAAAATTTTTTGAAAAGACCAAAGAAAATGTGTCCTAATAGCTTCTGTGATGAGAGAAGAAAGAGGGAAAATATCTCGTGGCAATTTGTTGCCATTATGCACCAGTATAGAGATTTACAACCCAAATTCATTCTTCCACTTTGATTTTTAGAAATCCTAGCATGAAACAAAGTGATCATGGGTTGATATGACTGCCAGTCAAATAGCACGAACAAACATAAACGTACTTTGGAGGAATGTGACAAAGTAGGCTTCACGACATTTCCACAGATTTCTCTCTCGCATAAAGGTCAATGTTGATCCCTTAAGGGCTCAGGGATCTTTCAGATCATCTGTCTCAATAAGTTATCTCCACAATTGCCACCAAGGGGAAGAGAAAGTTAGAGGTTTATAAAAGCAGCAGAAATGATGTGTGAAATTCTCTCTGCCCTTGTTGGTAACTTTGGCAATGGCATCATTGCTTTCTTCCACGCCCACACAGCACACACACAGTTCCAACCTCAAATCCTATCTAGCCAGTGCCCTGATCTAGAGTCTGGGAATTCTGAGTGGTATATGCAGTGATCTCTTCAGACATAGCTTCTCTTATTCCTGGGACCTATGTTCTTACTATGTAACCAAGAGTGAGAAAATTTTTTAAAAAATTATTACCATTCTGGAGAAAAAACAATGGAAGGCACATAGTATGATATTTGCTGAAATCCAGAAAGCCAACATTGTGTATGCTTTTTATTCAAAGATTTTCCTTGATTAAGCCTTGATTCTCGTTTTTGGAAGAATCTTGTCCATTGGTGTCCTGATCCCTGGAGCCACTCTCTGAAGAGTTACTCCTGTTCAATTATTAGCTTTGTCTGCCTTGGAAGTGGGCTTTGGGAATCAGCCATTCATGTGGTCTTCACAGCTTTCATAACATACTTTGCTTATGAAAATTTAGAATCAAGTTATTGTTTTAAACCTTAAAAGTCATACGCTTTCTAAATGTACAGGTTTATAGTTTCTTTGTCAATAAAACTTTACAAATAACTGAAGAAGCTTCTGCTTTATTTGCCTCCAATCAAGTAACATGTCCCATTAATGATATCAGAAGTACTCTTAGAGATAGTGTTTTCAATATATTATTTATTTCTTATTTCCCTACACAGTCCTTTCTTATTCCCTCAATTTAATGACAGCTACTTTGAGGATATCTGAAAAAATGAGTGGGGTGGTCATACTTTTAATGTAATTTTATCCTAGGTCATTTTATGTATTGATAGCTTTTGCTACTTGCTACATTTTTTGGTTGTCCCAACTCTACAAGTTTATAGATTTCTAGCATCTCTATATTCTCTTTTATTGTACTTGCAAAGTAGTCCTATTTTTCCTGACTAAATCACATTTTTATAACTTTGTCTTATATTGGCTTCTCCAGAAAGCAAATTTCAACTTGGAGTGTAATGTACAGAATGTTATTAAGGGATGGCTTTGGGATTAGAACAAAGGGACTGAATGGGAAAGGCAAGTAGCAGGACTGAACAGAGGGGAAATTGAGATGTAAAGCAAACCCATGAAAGCCTCAGCTCTTCTCACAGAGAGCCGTGGAACTGAAATCACCCAAGAGAGTTGTCGATTACTGGGCCAAAACAGCTGAGTTCTTATCTACTTGCTTTGATCAGTCAGCGGCTATGAGCCACCCTAGGAAGGGGAAGCATGTGGGCAAGCTGGTTGGCTGACTGTAGTCAAGGAATTCACTGAGGAGGCTGCTGTCTAAAGCAATGGTGGAAAACCTATGATCCGTGTGCTGCAGCAGATTGTTTTATCCTTGAAAGCTCTAAAAGGTTTGACATCACTGTTCTAAAGGACCTATAGCAATACAGTAACAGAGAAACAAGCTCATCTATGAAGGGAGATCGAGGCAGAAGAATTTCACTCTCGCAGTCTACCCCATGTGCCTCTCAACCACATTTCTTAGCATGTGTTTGGGGAGCAACATCGCCAAGATCTCTCTTCCTCTGGAAAACATAAAAGAGGAAGGTTAGTGAAACAAAAGCTATCCCCTTCTGCTGCAGATGGTCTCAAAGGTATAGAGTGAAATGAGACAAGAAGATAATATTTAGCCAAACAAGCATATCACAGAATACATTACATATACACACACACTCATAGATCAGAACTCAGAATAATACAGCAATTTCTATGTATGCATATAAAATCATAAAGGAAACTTACAGGGTGATTTAGAGACAATTTAGGGTGGTGATCCCCTGGGGAGAATGCAAGGGCAAGGAGGGAGAGGGAGAAGGATGGAATGAAGGAGAGGAACATTTTGAAAGCAGGACAGTGGATACCCAGGTATTTAATTATTATCTTTTAAAGGAATAAAAAATGCTTTAAATACTGTTTTGTGTATATATAAGATATATGAAATACATCAAAAATCAACATTCAGAGAAACTGATTTTTAAAAATAAAGCCTACTATCTTTAAAAGGCTGTAAGTGTTAGTATGAGTTATCAGCACATATATTTTAAGGAAGGAATGGAGAGTGTCAATGAATGCAGTAAATCAGTCAGTCCAGGAAAACATTAATGCAGCCATTTGATTAAGTAATGATCAGTTAAAAGTGGCTCAAGTCTGGGAATCTGCAACTATTTGAATGGACTCTCCCTGGGGAGGAAGAGAAAGGAGACCTGGTAGCCTGGGAGAATGGAGTGCTCCTCATTCGACTTTTTGGAAACTGTTCTGGATTTTGTCTGAGTCTATCTGGCTGTGATGTCTCCATTGTTAAGCAATGGGCATGCAAACTGCATTAACACTCATGTGCATAATGAATTTCATTCTTTATGAGCTGTGTCCCTTCCTATACATCATTTTTTCTTCTACGAAAAGCACAGCAACAGGTAACTGTTTAACAAAAATGATGATAGTTAATAAAGCTTGTATTTCTTCTAACGTTGCTTGAATAGTGTCTGCTCAGCTCCCTGAAGAAACTAGGATAAAATAATGGTATATATTTTAATAAAATATGCAAGCGATTTAAGCATTAAAACTGCCATTATCAGTAGTCCCATTATCAGTAAAGAAGTTGTATACCTAATTCTTTATACATTATGTGGAAAAATTAAAGCATTATGTCTAATACAATGTCAAAGACAATGTTAATGCAAAAATTGACTACAGGAAAGTACAAAAGCAAAAGAATGGGATTCTAAAAGAGCAGATTAGAAAGATGGTAGTGAGAAAGTATCTTTGACTTCTAGACCTAGTACACAGAGCTTTCTACTGTAGAGCTCTGAAAATGTTCCTTCATAGAAGCTCTCCCCATAGTCACTGTATTTTATAAACTATATGTAAGATGGCTACTTGCCAAGGTACAATACTGACATTAGGTTGGTGACAAATCAACAAGCAAGAAATGCTCCAGAATATCCTCACCCAAGCTCTCATAATTGGCTGCACACTATGCTTTGTCAGAAAGAAATACAAGAACTGAATGATCAGAGTTCCTGTCTAGCTCTGTGAGTGAAAGGAAGAGATTCCATATTGGCACAGTGTGTTCCTGACTCCAGTTCTTTGCCTCATAGGGGTTGTTACTGAAATTGTAGTTGAACAATGACTATGTGATAAGTCGCACCAAAGTGCTCTTGGAATACCAAGAAGCAAATAACAGGCAAGATGAATCTTGATGGAAGGACGGGGCACTTCTGCATGGGGAAATTTTCAGCTAGTATATAGAGATGAATGAAGAGAAAGATTGTGTTTCCCATCCAAAGTGTAACACGTGAATAAGGGATATATAAGGTGAGAGGTTCAGAACACCTGGGATGAGGTTGGAGGTGAACCTGGGAGGTCTACTGGGCCATATTATGAAAGATATGTATTCCAAACTCAAGTGTTTGCACTTTCTTCTACAAAGACACAGAGCCTTCAGAGGGTTTTCTGCAGGGGAAATATTGGATATAGTTTGTTTCTAGAAGGAGAAAGCTCCATCAGTATCATGGAGCAGGGACTGGCAAAGGAATATTATGGCCCTGTGTTTGTGGCCACACCAAGGTGCAGAATACACTGTCACTGCTCTCCAGGTTCCTATAGTCTGGGAGAGAGTCACCTAAAATCAGGGCACAGAAAATTGCTATACAAATCTGTTAAGTGTTGGTAGAGAGATAAGCACAGTGGGCCCTTAGAAGTACAGATGAGGATCACCTACCTCACCATGGAGAAGTCAGAAAGTCCCGAGGATGATGTGTCGACTGAACCACACCTTGGAACCTGGCCAATGCAGGTGCATCCACTGGACTTTATTTATTGCTTAGGCCACACAATGGTATTAAAGGGTCACAATGGATTTGTGCCCAACTGTGTGTGCCTGTGTGTGTGTGTATGTGTGTGTGTGTGTTTGGAATATGGCAGAGTATAAATTAAAAAGTAATTAAATAAATCGATAAAGTCATAAGAACACTATCCTGTTAAGCACAAGGAGTGTTTAATTGATTACTCACGCACAGAGTGCTTATCAAGGGCTAGGCAGAAAAGAAGCTTCAGAGAGTTATCTGAAGCACAATGGGATTGGCCTCAGAATGGGTTCAACTTCTCTAAGCCCCTTTGAGTGCAGAGGTTCCATTTCTCACATCTTCCAGCCCTCGGTTTATAAGCTAATGGATGAAGGAGGGTTTTCAAGTCAGAAAACATGTAAGGCTAAACCAAGGCTTATTTTTTTTTAAAAAAGTAGGACAAATGGTTAGGTACAAACTGAATGAGTTCTGAGAAATGAGGGGTAAACGATTCCAGGCAGAGGAAACAGGCTGAACCAAGGGTATAGAAATAAGCAACAGCCTGGTTTTTCTTTCCTTTTTCTTTTTTCCTTCCATCTCTCCCTCCTGGTTTCTTTCCCTTCTTCATCTTTTTTTTCTTACATCTGGTGTTTATTGAACATTTTTAAAAATCCAAAATGTTCTTTTTTCAATGGGAAGTGCTTGCAAATCAGTGAGCAAATACCAAAAGGAGAATTCTTTTTCTCCCCCTAAACCTAATTCCAACTTCAAGAAACAGGAATAGGGCTTTCATCAATGAATGTATCCCAAAAGAGGAAATGCCCAAACTAAATGCCTGGAAGTCATTCCAGGCAGAAAAATGTACAGTGTACCCTAGTCTTAGGACCGGTCTGACATACAAACAACTTGGATTACTACCGGAATTTTAGTTTTAACTTTTGACCAAAGTCTTGAGTTACAACCTGAATGCCAGCCACTTGTGCTTCCAGATGGTCTCAGATATATATTTACCCCTTAAAGAGTTCTGGAAGGAACATCACAGCATCCTTTCCTGTGTGGCGTTAATTGTGAAATCCTGGGCCAATGTCTAAGGACACTGAGATCTGCCTGTACACAGGAGAGAGACTTTGAAGGCTGTGTAAAGAAGCTTGAGCCTTTAATTGACCAACTTGAGCTACAACCAGCCCTCTTGGATGAACTGAGTTCATAAGTCAAGTGCCCACTGTAGTTCAGGCCAAAGCAAAGAACAGTGTAAGATATGTTCAAGGAACTCCAAGGATTTGTCTTCAGCGGAAGCTGGTTGGAATGTGTTGGAGAGGGATGAGGAGTAGGAACAGAGCTGCAGTGGGATGATGACTCCCCAGACAGGGGCCTGACTTAGCTCATGGAGGGAATGGTGGGAAATCAGGTTGCACAGGTCATTTAAGGTCCTGCTTGCCAGAGAAGAGCAGATGGACTTTGCATAAAAATGGTCCCTGATAGTCCTTCAGAAGTATGTTTGCTAAGCAATTTTGCACACTTGAAAGCAATCTGGGTACATGCAGGCCTCCTAACTATAATTTGTGTTACCTGTAATTATTATTAATTAAGGCAGAGGCTCATGTATATGAAAGGAGTGTGGAAATCTACAGGGTTCATTTTCATATTTGTCAACTTTTATTTGAAAACAGCAGGTGAAATTCTGATTTGAGCAACGTTTAGCCTCAAACTATCATGCAGATTGTTTTGGTATCTATGTAATTGCAAAAGACTGCTTTGGTCGAAGCTTCTGAACACTTTTTATTGCTAATTTTGGCAATAAACCTGTTAATTAGTTAATTGTAAAACATTAGTGAATCAAGCAAAAAGAATCCATCTGTTTATAAAATTTCAAAGATCTCTTCTGGGCATAACATTTAAAACAAGAGCTGGCTTGTACTGTATCGCCTACTAACTACAAACCATCTCTTGAATATTGGTAGTCTCCTCTTAGGGATAAAGGATAACATTTGAATGCAGTCATTTGCCATACTTTTAGGTAATTTTATAAGTACATGGTCCTGCGTATTATTTGTTTTGGGGACTGTTGGAAACTGAAAAATTGGTGAGGTATATACAACTTTTTCATTTATATCCCAAGTTGAACCTAGAAATAATTAGCCAGGCAGGAAAAAAGGGGAAGGGCATTCCACACAGAGAAACAGCTATAAAAGCAAAGAGAGTTAGAAAAAAATCAGAGAACTGAAAAATTCCTAAACAAAGAGAGTCTCTAGTACACCTAGAAGGTCAGAAGGCGCCTGCTTAAATAGCCAAGGGCCAGACTGTAGAAAACTGAAATCTCCATACTAAGGAAACATCCTTGAACTTTACCATCAAAGTCATAGGATCCCATTGGAAATCTTCCCTCTAGAGAGTATGATGAAAACTTATATTGAGGAAACATCACCTACTTGGAAAACTGGGAAGAGTTCTAAGATCTTGTTTTTCCTCTCATTCTCAAAGTAAAGCACAATGGGACAGCCAGGAAGAGCCCAAAGCCAGAGAAAGAAATCAGGGAAATGTCACTTGAGTAGGAGCCCAAGTTTTGGCTTCTAGTCCCACCTCTACTGCTAACTGGCTGGTGAGCAAAGCCATGCAATTTATCTTTCCTCTCGCTATGCTTTCCTTTAGAAATGCGAAAGTTGTTTGAGGACACATTTGGTCTGGGTTTAGGGGAATAAATTCAAAGAGCAGTTCATAGTCACTTCTATTTATAATTACAGTCATCTAGACAAAGGAATGGCATTAAAATCTTCTATACTTAAAATGTTGGCTAATCTGACCTCATCACATGAAAGGTGCAGGGTCAGAGGTCACAGCAGTATGAGCTAAAACACCTATATTAGAAGTATGTAAGTATCACAGAAGAAACAGAGTTTAAGATACATGATGCCAGAAGCGAGTCTGTAGAGAATTCTTCCAAACAGCAGACATGCAGAAATCGTTAAAGGGGGCTCTCATTTTCATGGGCATCCGATCACATGGCAGTTAGCACATTTGTTATAATCTGAGTTTTTTGTTATAATGTGCTTCTCAATGCCAAAATGATTTCTATTGATTTCTTCTACTGCTAATCTTCACAACTTCACAGAATATAAAACAGTTTTATATTCTGTTTTATATTATGTTTCTGAATTTTCTCTCAGATCTTTAACAAATACATGTAAAGCTTACCCAAAGAAATCTTCCAGATATATCTAGATACAAATAAATTGTTTTGACTCCTTAACATTCCAAAGCATCTTAAATGCTTTTTGAAAACGCAGTTAACCTGAGTACAGATTAAGCCAAGGAGTCCCAAACTTTCTACCATCCTCTCTCTCTCTCTCTCTTCTTAGTCACTGTCTTTCTGGGGACTTCATTGTATCTTAATGCAACCAGATATTTCAAACTATGGGGGACCCAGGCATCAGTAAGATTTATACTAAGCCATCAGTAAGATCTATACTAAGATTTACCTAGGTGTAAATCAAAATTCTTTATTTTATTAAAGAGCTGCTTGCTTTGATAGCCTACCAAGGGACCCAAAGGACAGCTCTTACCAAGTAGTGCAATTTGTTCATAATGTCGTTTAACTCTTCAGTGAAACTCCGAGAAGAGAAGGCACTATGTTGCTATGAGCTGAAAGTCAGGAAAGCCAGCCTGAGGCAGGAATGAGAGCAGTGCGCCTTTTCCCCCTTCCTTAATATCCTCAAGTCCCCGTTTTCCCTATGAAAACAGAGGCTGAAGTAGATATTTTAACTCCTTCCAGAGTTAAAGTGTTCCGGAATTTCATTTTCCAGGGCATTTTGGAGGGCATCCATTTGCTTCCAACCCAGGCAAACAGAGGCCAGCACTATTGTAGTCTGAGAGCTGGAGAGATAGGCACACAATGAAAGATTCCTTCAGTGTTCATGATCTTCCTTTTTTTTTTTTTCCTGTAAATGAATGAAAAGACTTTATTTTCCAGAGCAAATCCTACATTGCAGATGTCATTTTTTTCAAGAGGAGGTAAAAGAAAGTAGCATTTAAAAATATACCAGTGTGTAACGTTTCATTTGTTTCCATACTTTCTGATCTAAGGATAAAGATGCTTTTTCAACGCTGAAAGCAAAACCCCCTAAATTCATCTGGTTTACAGGATCATTTACATATCCAGTGGAACATTTATTTTATCTGACCAGAAATGAAGATGATACAAAATTCTTGGCTGAGATTAAAAATATATAAGGCTGGAATGTTGACGGCAAAACACAATACAGAGAAGAGCGGCCGGGGTGATGCATTGTGAGTGCTGATAAGAATGAAATGGTTCCTAGCTAAAGCGAAATGATAACCTCAAAAGATAGAGATTAATGACAGTAGTTTCCCAGATTGAAAACGGAAGGCAGGGATAAAAGAGGAATAGATTTAAGTATTTCAACAAAGGATGGAGAAATTTAAAGGATAATGTTAATTGAATTATGTGTTGTAACCAGATAATACTCTATTATTCAAAGATGAGAGCCAGAGTCATATCAAGCCATCTCGTGCAAAGACGTCAACTGGGGTTATTTTTAAAGTGGCAGACTCTCCTATAAATCTGAATTTTGGAAGCACAATTTTAGTTTAATCTTAATTTATAATGGTGATAAATTTCATGTGATTGCTCAAGAACATATATCCAGATTTATGGCAACATCAAGATAACTGATTGCATTGTTACTTTTCATGCAGAATTCATTGATAATTTTATATATATATATATAGTGCATAGATAAATATCATTTGTCCTCTGTGTCCATAATCTCAAACGGTTCAAAGGGCTCTGTCTTTTTAGTCTTCATCCATTCAATAAATCGTCCCTAAGTACTTACGTGAAAATCACTAACTATGCTTAAATTCAGACTAAAATAAATTAACACCATTTTGAGGCCACGAGGTCCATCATCTTTACCTTCCCATGCTTTGCAATATATGCACTTAGTAAATACTTTTTTTAATGAACTGAACATTTTAATGAGGTGAACAGGCATGAAAGTATTAACTCGATGAACTAATTAATATTCTACATGTCTAGAATCATGAACTCTAAGATATGGGAGAGATCTTACATGTCAGTTAATCTATTGATTTCTAATTGTTCTGTGGAATAAAAGCAAGGAATGCTAACTAAAAAGAGATTGGCAAAATGAATTTGGGGAAAACAAAATGAAACAACATCTCTTTACCTCTCAGAAACTTGATATGCTGAAAGTTCATGTTTCTCTCAGAGTCAGATCTATTAAATACATTTGCAATGATATTCATCCAGGAGCCACTTTTATTGGTCCATATCTTCTGAAACTCCCATTCTGACTTGGAAGAGCTCATGTTGAAATAGCTCAGTTGACCCAGTTTTGTTTTGTTTTAATTCATCAATGCCAACCATTCTTCACCCAAGAGAACTTTATTAATTCTACTCAAATAATTCTGCAGAGGAGGGAATCTATTTTAGGGACAAACTGGCTGCAACATTGGATAGCCTTAATCTTTACTGCTGTTTTTAGTTTTGAGCTGGAATCTGCCTCACAGTCCATTAGAACAATTTTTGCCAAACCATGTCTACATGCAAAACTCTGGCTTGTGCTTTTTTTCTTGTATAGTCTTCAAGCTAAGAGTGTTTTCCTTAATATCTTTTAAAGGCTGTAACAAAAAACAAATATTCAATAGGGTCCATATATGGCCTCCTGATAAACCTAAAACTTGTATAATCTGAACCTTCATAGAATCTACCCATTTGTATTACATAGACATGGTTTCCAGACTTTCAGATTATGTGCTCCATGGTAAGCCACCTCCATGATACGACCAGATGACCCCACATCCTTATTCATGCCCTTGTATGACTATTCGCCTTGAACATGAGCACCAGGTAGATTTAGTGCGGCACTCACCTGTATTTCACTCTACTCTGCTCTGCTAATCAACAGACTCACTTCTATTCACTTCTCATAGATTGACTATGGCAAGAGTCACACAATGTCTCTTCCAATGTTGAGTTATAAAAAGACTTTGGCTTCATGACTTACATGCCTTTTCACTCTCTCTCATGTACCAGCATTGAGGGGAGCCAGCTTACATATTATGATTTGCCCCATAAAAAGGCAAAGGAAATTTTACTAAATCAAGGTGCATTTTTAGATACATTGTCAAAGAAAGGAGAAAGTCCTCTATCAAATGCCAGTGATGAACTGAGGCCTTCAGATCAAAAGACTGAAAGGGATTGTATCCTATCAATTATGAGGTAACCTTAAAACAGCACCCCACCCCTCCAAAGGTGAACCTTAAATAGGACCACAGCCTTGGGCATCAGCCTCATTTCTAGAGAAATCACAAGCCAAAAAACCCCAGCTACACTGTACCCAAATTCCTGACTCATCAGAAGTGTGAGATAATAAATATTTGCTGTTTAAACTGTTATGGGGGGGTAACTATTACACAGCAATAGATAAGTAACACACACATTAGTAAGAATTTTTGGAGTATGCATTCTCAATATAGTTATATTTACTTACAAATTTTTAAATTGTGCTACTTTATAATACTTCAAATATTAGTTAAAATAGGACTTCCAATATTAGTAAATCTTACATTTTTCCTAATCTTTATTTTTCCAAGTTTATTGAAGGATTATTTTTAAAATTATAAATACACATTTGAAACACATGACATGATGACTTTATATATGTATACATTGTGCATATATTACCACAAACTCAGTGGTTAGAATACCTATTACTACACCTACTTACCATTTGTATATGTGAAGAGAACAATTAAAATCTACTCTTTAAACCAATATCAAGCATACAATGCTGCTTAGTTACCATGGCATAAATTAGATCCCAGACTTTGTTCCATCTAAAAAATTTAAGTTAATAGCCTTTGACCAGTATTTCCGCTTTCCCTCCATAATCCAGCCCCTGAAAACCACAATTTTCCTGTTTCTGTTAGTTTAAATTTTAGATCCCACACATAAATGAGATCATACAGTATATGCCTTTCTCTGGTTTATTTCATTTAGCATAATGCCCTCAAATTTAACCCATGCTGTTGCAAATGGCAGGATTTCTAGCTTTTCATGGGTAAATAATATTCCATTGTGTATATGCCACAATTACTTTATCCATCCATCTATCAACACTTAGGTTGTCTCCATAACTTCTCTATATAATAAAGAAATAAATGTGTTTGTACTTCTAGCTACTGATTTATATATCCAGCACTAAGATCACTGAATCTTGTAATAGTTCACTTTTTTCAGGATCCTCTATATTGTTTTCCATAATGACTACCAAATTACTAACTCACTGTCAGTATACCAGTGTTCCTTTTCTCTACATCCTCAACAACATATATTGTCTAGTACATATTTTATAGCAGTCATTCTAACAGGTATGAAATGATATTTCATTCTGCTCTTAATTTGCAACTCCCAATGACTGGTAATGGCCTTAGTTATTTTAAGTTGCCTACAACTGAAGGCCAGAGAGGTTCACTTTGCCTCATGTGTTCAGTCTATGGCTGGCTGGCTCCAAGGCAGGAAGGACATGATAGAAGGGTCTGGCACAAGAGAGATGCTCATATATGCCAGCCAGGAAGGAGGAGATATGGAGATATCCCCTGTCAGGTTATTCCCCAGTGACTCACCTCCAACCAGGCTCCAGCTCCTAACAGCAAGTAATCTACATTGCCCCCATGATCCATTCACCTTCCAAACAATGAGACTTCTGGGAGAAACCCCATATCTGAACCATAATAGTTATGGTAAACATTTTCAATATACCTATCAATCATTTGCACGTCCTTTTGAGAAAAAAAAAAAGATGTCTATTTAAGTCCTTCACCTAATTCAAACAGACTTTTTCTTGCTACTGGGTTCTATAAATCTTCCTTACTTTTCAGAAAAACATATAGAAGGAAGTCTTAACAAGTTGTTTCCATACCCCACTGAATTTGTGTTCCAGCCTGGGACATGGCCACTTCTACTTTGGAAAATACTGTTAAAGAGCAATGCACAGTATCATAACCATATAAATGCTCCACAAAGTTGTAACGATTTTATTTATGTGATCACTATATCTTTTCAATAGAATCAGATCTCTGAAGTATTTTATTTTTCAGAACTGTTAATTCTTCATTTATGTTAATCAATGGACAGCTCTTCACAGATGTTACCTTGGAAGCCTGTACTTAGGTTTGTAGAAATTTTTCAGATGTCTTAGACAGTTTGTTCCTGTCTTAAGGGTTGCTTGGCTACTGAAGAGAAATGTTAACAGCTGTGGGAGAAGCAATTAGTGTCCATTCTATCCTGACTGACAATTCTGCAAAATGCCCAGTAGCTTTTTTCTCTGGTTTTACAAAATGGCGACCTTCTGTTTCAGAGTGCTGGGTAGCTATTGAGTTCCGGTACAGTTATCATCACGCAGATGCCCCATGTGGCTCCCAATTAGGGAATTGAGCTTAATTTCACTTCCCAATCAGCCTGAGATATAAAAGAGAAAGATAAGACCTTCATGTCGAGGTATGAACAGAGATTTCAGGCAAGCAGAATTCATGAATATCAACTTTTAGGAACATTCAATTAAAAATATCAAGGCAGAGCTCAGAGAAACTAGGAAAGGCTGGATGAAAGGAGAGAGAGAGATTAGTAAGGACCCTGCAATGAATATGTTGTTTTCATACAATGCCCCAATCAGAAGGACAAGTGGCAGTTGTTATGAAGTAGTAAGATTCTGAACAATGACTTTCCTGGGAAGCAGTCACTACAAAACAAGTGCTGGAGTAGGACAATACTGGCTTGTGCACATGAAAGAGAATAATGGTTTCCAGTCCTAATGCCTAACATCTGGTGGGCCTCCTCAATCTGAAAGAAAAGTCACTGGAAAGTAGTGAGTTATTTTTCCTTTGGTTTCCAGACTTCCTATTTTTTCAACATGTATTTTGTTCTATCCCAATTATCTAGTGCATTAATATAGAAATACTATGATCTTCCATTTTCCCTAATTAAGACTATTAGGAAGGCGTCTTGTGCTCTTATTTTTTTAATGAAATTCAATTTAAAGTCATTGTATCAGATCTTATTAGCTGCTACATTAGAACATACAATATTTTATTGGGGGCAAAATGCCTAAATCAAAACTTAGATCCCAACTTCAAGAATACAAACTGTGATAGTACAACAGTCATAGTTCTTTACATATATTTTATCCTGCATAAAATAAAACCTTCCCTGTGTCCAGTTCTAATCTACTATGTCCCCAGGACATACTATGACATGGAAGACCTAGGAAGAAATTGTACCATTCTATCTTTTTAATAATAGTGTTCAAATCAAAAGCTGCACAGGTTTTAAAGAAGAGTGAGATGAACAAAGGAGCTAACCCACACTGGACCATTTATTTAAAAAAGAAAAATTGAAAAAGTTTGTTCAATTGATTCAACAAATATACAGGAGTGTTAACTGCATGGATCCAGATGCAGGAGGATGGATTAACACACAAGAGGCAGATATCCTCAAAGTCTAGCACATAGTAGGTGCTCAATACAAGATTTTTGAATAAATGAAACAAGACTTTGCTCTTGTCTCCACAGGAAAACATATTCTTGTTGGAATTAACAACTATTCCCTCATGTACTCTTGGCCATACATATGTGAGAGAGAAATGTTTTTAAACTAATTCTGTAAAGAACAAAACTGAGCTTTGAAAAGTTATTTGCTGAACGTCAGAGAGCTGCAGAGTAGTAGCCAAGGGCTCCAACCCTGTCTGACTCTGGAGTCCAGCCTGTTAACTCTGCTCCTCTCAGCCAGTGCAATATCTCCATTCTGTGAGCTGAGGGCCACCCTCAGTAAATCCCTGCTGGTCCTCAGGCTGGGTCTCCTCTTAGTATGTTCCTATCCTCCGTCTGTTATTCTCCACTGGAAGTGCTATACAATAACAACTTGGCCTTCTATGAGAAATCTTGCAGCCATAATTATTAAAACACAAGAGAACATGTACCCCCAAAGTTAGAAGGAAAGCTATTTATCAAGTGATATCTTGAAGGCTACCAGGGAAGCCACTTGACGAGGACCCAGGGCTCAGAGCAACCACCACCAGGACAACTGATACACAGGGATGTTTCCTTTGTCATTGCTCAACAAGAGGAACCTTTCTCAATGATTTTCTGTCACCATTTGAAAGTGATAAGTTCTGTGAACAGTTTAATGGCCAAGTAAAGGATTTCTGGATCCCCCATGGAAGGGAATCTCAATTTTGTTGCTCTCTCAGTACATCGCACACATTTGCTTCGAGAATGCACTGATGTTCAAATTTTCACCAGGGCTAGGCGTTGTCTATTTCTTTTGGAACAGCTCAGCTCCAGCAGGGCTTAGCTGAGACTAAAGATAAGATGCGTTCAGCAGTTGACAATTAGTAAAATGTGCGGTCTCATTTTCAGTTGCTGGGGATAGAAGGAGTTGCAGCTTAAAGTTTCATTTTTTAAAAAACACTTAATAAATTCATATACAAAAAGGTGAGAGTTGTGGCACATGCCTGTAATCCCAGAACTATGGGAGGCTAAGGCAGGAAGTTCTCCAGTTTGAGGCTACGTAGCAAATTCCGAGACAGCCTGGGACATGGCAACACCCTGTCTTTAAGAATTAATGATAAACAAGGTGGGCGTGGTGGCACACGATGTCATCTCAGCAAAAGTCCAAATCCCAGGAGAAACAAGCTTACCTCCAGCATCAGAGGCCTTCTCAACAGAACTGATGTATCTGGCAACTTTTTCTAGGACAGGCACATTTAGGGTCATTCACTAACCTGAACAACAAACAGGAGCTTCTATGTCTTTGGATAAATTTATGTTTATAAGTGCTGTTAGTAAATAGTATTGTAATAAAGAAAATAAAAATTAATAATAATAAAAAAGGTCAGGGGGTTTAGCTCAGGACCTTGTGCTCGCAAGGCAGGTACCAAAACAACAACAACAAAATAATTAATTTAGAAATTGTGCAATGGTTATATCTACCAGAAAATAAAAATAAGATTTGGGATTTGTAAAGCTCTTCAACAGCAATGAGTTGCTTCATACAGCCAAAATAGATTTCTATTTGCTTTTTGTCTTTGTCTTTGTTTTATGGCATTTAATACTTAAAAGATGCCATTAGACCTTGCTACCCTCACTGTTGAGAAAGCATTGCACTGCTCTTAGCCAAAATGTTTCATCCATTCACCAGGAACTACATCAGACTGAGAAAATAGGCAGCTCTGATTTCCAAAAAATTGAAAGATTGCCAAATGAAGCAATGACAGACCCATCCAGGTACAGCACAGAATGCATCACAACCAACTATTTCAGCCATCTCTGATTTGTACCATATCCATAGTCCACCTGACCCTCTCCCTCCATCCATGCCAGGCTGTAGATCAGAGATTTGCTCCTGCAACCCTGTGGGACACCTTTCCCGAGCCCTGGGCAACTGTCCCCTAGACACACTGTCTAGGGATACATGATCGTGATGGTGACTAAGAAATAATGTGTTTGGGCCAGGGATTTGGCTCAGTGGTACCGCCGCCTGCCTCACAAGCACAAGGACCCGAGTTCAATCCCCATAGATTTTCTTCAGTTTACAAAATGCCTTGGATGTATAATTTGACCCTTGTGACTATGCCGACACTAGAACACACATTTCATAGTTGAAGGAAGACATTTGGGGAATTTCAATCACAAGATTAAGATGATGAAGACATTTAAACTGTGGTGCTGGTCTTCTGGTTCCTAGGCCAACACTCTCTCCACCTCCCATCATTAGGGCTGGTTGATTTATTGGCATACGCCCAGGGGCCTCAAAATGGGCATTGGCAGCAGCAGCAGTACCAGGAACGTATTGCAAATAAGAGTCTTTACATCCCATGTCAGAAGTGAATCACAAACTCTAGATTGGGCCCAATGATCCATGTTATAACAAGCTTTCAAGGTCACTCTGATGTCCACTAAAGTGGAGAATTGCTGGCAAAAGCAAAACCCAGCAGCCTAAATAATTCTACAATTGATACATAATTTATATCAAACATCATAGCAATCATCCAATATATACTTATGATAAGCCTCCCAGAAATAGTCTCTGTATTAAGTCTCCAAAAGACCTCAAAACCATGAGAAACAAAATACTCAAAATTTGGGGCTAGGGATGTAGGTCAGTGGGGTCTTGCCTGCCTCACCAGCATCAGGTCCTGAGTTCCAGGGGCAGGGTGGAGGGTGTTGTCCATGCCCTGTGGATGAAGTGGCTGTTATTTACATCTTTTCCCTATTTTCTTACCATGTGAGGATAAAAAAAATGATTTTTATTTCTTGAAATTAAGAGATCATCCAATTACTCAGTTTGTAAGGGTAAAATTTTTCATCCTATCCAAATCCTTCCTCAAGGGTGTTTAATTCCTTCTCAGTTTTCATAGAACCCTGTTATTGTCCCCCTTCCGGGGCATCTAGAAGGAGATATTGCCTCCCAGGCCCCAGCCACTCCATGCATGACAATCACTCACTATACCAAGGACTTTCTTGGATTTCACGCAGAAAAGAGAAGGGAGGTTAGGGTCCCCTTGTCATATGCTCCATAGCACTCAGTATTTCTCCTTTACAGCACTCATCACACTTCTAATGACTTGTTCAATGTCACTGTCTAATTACCTCTTCCCCACATGTTCTCTATTAAGGCTTTAGAGGCCCTAAGTTCTGACAAGATACTGGTGTCTCTTCCAACACCAGATGGATTGGGAAATTAAAAAATCTTTAAAATAAGTTTAAGAAAACCTGTAAGACTTTTATTTTACCCAACATAACAATAACAATATTTTGTTTTAATTGTTGCGCGTATTTAAGGGATAGTACACATGATATTACAGGAGACACAGACATAGTACAAAAGTGAATGTATTGACCAAGGTTCCCCGGAGAACTAGAAGCAATGGCAGTGCATAGAGATAAATATCATAAGGAAGTGGCTTATGTGAACAAACGCTGAGAAGTCTGGAAAGACCAGGAAAGCCAATGGTCTGGTATCAGTCCCTGTCCAAAGGCCTGAGAAGCAGGAGAGCTGATGGTTTAAGTTCAACTCTGAATCTGTGGCTAAAGGCAGAAGACCAGTGTCCCAGCTCTCAGACAGTCATGTAGAGAAATAATTATTTCTTCCTACCTTTTCTTCTATGCAGACTTTCAGAGGATTGGATGAGGCTCACTCATTTGAGGGAGGGCAATCTGTTTTACTCAGTTTCCAAATGTGAATGTTAATCTCATCAGGAAGCTCCTCCATAGACACACTAAGGTCATGTGTTTAACCAAATACCTGGGTACCCTACAGCCTAGCCAAGATAAAACCAGCTATCAGTTACTGAACTGAATCACCATCATTTCACAGTAACCCATTTATTTGTTTTTTGGAGTAAGAGTAGCTAAAATCTGTAGAATGAGCATGAATTTCATACACAGTACAGTTTTGTTAACTTTAGCCTTCATGTTGTACATTAAATCTCTGGACTTGTTCACCATACATGCCTGCTACTTTGAACCCTCGAATCTGACCCCCTGTCCCTGGTAACCACTATTTTGTTTTCTATTAGATTTTTTAGATACCACAGATAAGTGAGGCTGTGAAACGGTTTTCTTTCTGTGCCTTTCTTTTTTCATTTAGCACAATACTTTCCAGGCTCACTTATATTGTGGCAAAAGGAAAAATATCATTCTTTTCCAGGGCTAAATGATACTCCACTATATATATATCACAGTATTTTTATGCAGCCAATTAACACAGATTGCGTTTATATTTTGGCTACTATTAATAAAACTTCAATGAACATTCGAGTCAAGTATCTTTAGCAGTATTGATTTTATAACCCTTAAGTATATGTGCAGAAGCAGGATTGCTGGTTTATATGGTAGTTCTCTATTTTTATTCTGTTTGAAAACCATCTTCTGTTCTATACAATGGCTATAGTGATGTATATTTCCATTTGCTTGCTATTTTTATGTCTTCTTTTTTTTTTTTTTTAGGTACCAGGGATCAAACTCAGGTTCTTGTGCTTGTGCAGCAGGCAGTGAAACCACTGAGCTAAATCCCTGGCCCCAATTTTTATGTCTTCTTCAGAACTGACTTTTAACCTTAACACGGAAGATGTTTGATTTACATACTAGCATTATAGTACTGGAATATCCTGGAGTTGACTATATGTTTACCTCTACCAGTGAATTTTATATTTTAAAATATATACATAATAGTAGTTATCATCCTTGTTTCTGCTTGAAGAACTCTGGTAAATGGCCCTAGTAAGGCACATCAATTGGTAATGAATTTCTCTAGCTTTGGCTTTTCTATGAAAGACTATTTTTCCTTACTTTCTGAGGACAGTTTTGTTGGGTATAGTGTAGTTTGGTATAATGTAGTTTGTCTGGAAGCTCCCACTTTTTTTTAGTACTTTGAATGCATCATCCAGTTTTCTTCTAGATCACAAGTTTTTTGCTGAGAAATCCACAAGTAGTTGATGGAGATGTCCTTCATGACTTAAAGCTTTCCTTTTACTGCTATAAAAATTCTTTGTATTTGACTTTAGATAATTTGATTTCCACCTGATATGAAGAGCCCCTCTTTGAGTTAAATCTATTTGGAGACCTTTAAAAACTTCATGTATCTAATTGTCTCATAAGACTTGGAAAGTTTTCAGCACCGGAGTAAGATTGTTATGGCTTTCTAGGGCTCTTCTCCTAAAAAAACCAGAATACAAATATTTGTTGCAAATATTTAAGGCTATCCCGCAAGTCTTGTAGAATATCTTCACTCTTTTTCATTGTTTCTTCTAGGTCATTTAAAAGGACATATCTTCAAGTTCAAAGTTTCTTTCTTCCATTTGCACTAGTCTGCTAGTGAACCTCTTCATTGTGTTTTGTATTATTATCATTTCACTGATTGAGTTCTTCAGCTCCAAGATTTCTGTTTGGCTCTTTTTCATAATTATCTATCTTGGTTAAATCTCTCATTCATGAATTTTTTTCTAACTCCATTAAATTGTCTGTTTTAGTCTTATATTTCACTGCATTTTCTTAAGATTATGATCTTGGATTCATTTTCCGCAATTTGATTATGCCTGTGTGCTGGGGGTGAGTCACTAGAGAATGACTGTTTTCCTTTGAGGGTGCCACACTTCCTTGTTTGTTCACATTTCCATGTCCCTGGCTTTATGGTCTGCACATTGGTGGTGCTGAATCCTCCTCTGAACCTCACACAGTGGCTTTCATAGGGCTGATTCCCAGCTGCAGATGTGCCTGTGGGTGCCAGCTGTCCAGGGTCAGAGGCCCCCATTCCACTCAGGTGCAGTGCTGTGGTACCTGTGCAGCTTCTTCAGTTGTGATTAAAATTAACAAGCACAGCTTGTGCCTCAGTGATGTAGGCTGTAGGACTTGTGATGGCTGCATAGATTATGAAAGCAAGGGCCTCAGAGATCTATCAGTTCTTGAGTTCCTCACAGTGGAAAGCCTTGGTAGATCTTCCCTTGTTGTTAAATCTAACACAGTCCATAGGCAGACACAATGGCCCTAGGATCCAAGGCAGAGGTACTTGGAAAAGCTAATTTAGACCTCAGGGTCTTGCAAAACTACTGTTGCAACTGGGACTTGACATACAAGTTCACCCTGCAGGTTCTGACCCTGTGGCCCACAAGGCAGCACTGGAAAGATTCTGGGGAAGAAGCTTAGGCCCTGGGAACAAAGGCAGAGCTTTAATCTAAGATCCTGGACTAACAGGCGTAATGGCACCAGGAGCTCCAAGGATGAGGCACCACACGGTGATTCTGGAAGCTAGGATTGTGCAACACAGAGGAAGCTCAGCTAAGGGTGTAGTCATGGCAAGATGCCACTGTGGCTTGGGTCTCCATGAGGGGAAGCAGCACAGTAGTGACTCCACTGCATGAAGACGCAGGTGACCTCCGCATCTCCGGCTGCAAGGGGACAGTCCAGGTCAAGGTAGGTGGGTAGCTATAGCTCTCTGACCTAGAGTGTGGGCTGACACAGCTCAGCCAAGGTTTCGGTTCCTTAGGACACAAGGCAAAGCATCTGCTCAGCACACACAGTGTGACAACCGTTTTAGCATATCCTCTGGATCCTTGGAAATGGGGCACTGCATCATTGGTAGAGCTGCAGAGGAGAGAGAGACATCTCTGGCATGCCAGAGGCTTGAGGTCCCCAGGGGCATGATGCAGCCCTAGCTGTAGCACAGAGGAGCACAAATGTTCTGATATCCGAGGCCTGATATCCTTGGGGCATCCAGTACTGCATCAGCTGTGGCACCAGGGGTGTGATGGCTCTAGTAATTCAGATCTCAGGGTCCCCCACAACAAGGCACAACTTCAGCTAAGCCCATAGGAGAACATTCACAGGCATCTAGAATAAGGGGATGGAGTGACTGCAGGAGCTTAGCTGTGGGGTACAATGGAGTGCTGCTCAACCACAGCACACTACCCAGGAGGTCTTGCAATGGCCACTGAGTCTCAGGGATGGGAAAACACAATGGCTTCTCACACTTAGAACAGGAAGTCTTCTGGCAGTGCCTCCAGTTCTAAGATGGTACACACATGAGATCACAATGTCAGGCTCCCCTCTGGGCATAGCTAAGCATGTGGGTTCTCAGGAACTCTCCTAGCTGGGTTCAAAGAATGTGAGGATTGCAGGATTCTCCAGCAGTGAAGACTGCAGGTGTTCGTGGTGGTGATGGGGACAGTGCTCCCAACCAGGGAAAAATCTCTCCTGGACCTGAGCTGATTCCAGCTGGGTGGCAGAGGCCAGTATTTCCTGCTCTTCTCTGTACAGCCATCCCAGGTTTCTGTGCTCTAAAGAACTCCTGGTTCTTTGTAGTTTCTTGGTGCTCTCCTTTAGTTATCTTGGTCAAAATCCAGTTATTCAATCACTGTTTGGAGATGATTTTGCAAAAGGGAAGATTGTTGGGAGCTTTTACCCATGCATCTCGCTAGTGATCTTCAATTTGATTTGTAAAAGGGGGAAGAAGGGAGCTCCTGGCTGGTGGCCTAAGCATGGGCTTGGTATTCCCATTGGGTAATCCAGCACTGCTTCTATGTAAACTATAAATCATCTGAGGACCAAAGCTATGTCTGTCTTAGTCACAGAGTAGACACTGTGCCCACGCAGTGCCTGAGCCCAAATGAGTTTTTAGTGATATCTGACTGAAGACTAAGAAAATGAGTGAAAGAGTGAATGGATGGAGAGAAAGGAAGATGAAGAGGAAGAAATGATAAAATGATGAGAAGGGAAGGAGGAGAGTGGGAAAAGCAAGGATTGAGGAAGGCATGGATGGAGGGAGAAAGACAGACAGGAAGAAATAATCTCAGTTGGTTACTGTCTTAATTTTGCTGTAGATTAGGCGAGAGATGCACCAGTGCTAAATGCTCTAGTCCATTGTTAGAGTTTGAAGACTCATCTGTTTCATCACTGCCTAATTCTAGAATGTTACATCATCCTTTCATAGAATTATGAATGGTATATTTACTTATTTACATGACACAATTTCCAAATATGCAATAGCCTATTGCTCATGCTTTCTTTGTCAATGGAATTAGGGAAATGTAGCATAACCTTTAAACTTGCAGCTACCGTGCAGTGAATGAGGCAGGCTCACCTTGCAGGTAAGGCTGTGATATGTGATATTAGCTACTCAACAATTACAATCCTTGAGACTTCTGAATTCTTTCACCCTAGAAAACGAACATTTGTGCTGACATCTTTTTTTCCCCACTCATCCTCTCTAATGAACCTCTTCTAAACCAAGGTATGCATTTAACTACATTTTATACCAAAACAGCAATATTAATAGGACTTGTCTCCACAACTTCCCCTTGAAATCACGGGAAATTTATACATTCAATACATATAGCCAAAATGGAGCTTTTAGATGACATCAATCTTATTAGGTGTTAACACACAGCAATGATATGCATACCTTATTTTCTACTTTGTCTTGATAAGAAACAACAGTATGTTTGGCACAGCATTCAAGTTCATCAAATAAGCGCTAAAGAACAGACTGGCTGCACAGATTAAAGTTGGGAAAACAAGACCAACATGCTACGAGGCAAAAAACAAAACAAAACAAAAAAACCCTCCTATATCTCTAGGTCCTCTGATCCTAATGTGACAAGAATATTATTATCCACTAGAGTCATAAAGCCTTTTATAGAGATATTTCCCCCCTTAGCCCTGCTATTTTAATTTGTGCACAGATTTTAACACAGGCAATTTCCCCCTGCAAGGGCTTTTCTCTAATAGAATTATACTGTCTTAGCTCAAAATGGTCTTTGGTTCTTAGTCCACTGGGCTCAAAAGATTATTTTCTTGCAGTGGAGAGCTCTTCACACTGTCCGGGAGCCCAATATTATCTGTACTGAGCACCCCGATCCTCTTCATCCTTAAAAAGGCTACACAGCTGGGCCCAGTGTGAAAATGACAAGCACTAGAAAGCTCCAAGAGTTTATTTTCCTCTGGCTGGGCATCTCGGTTGCTGGATTCCTGTCCATGCCATCACAATGCATGCCTTTCAATAAAAAGTGATCCTAACAGGATTAAATGTAATTTAGAGTCAATAAGGAGAGGTTTGCCATCGGGCAGAATTATAATAGACAGTACGATCAGAAGGTAGTGAATCTGGAAGGTTTTCAAGAATGCGTTCTAGTATATAAAAATGAAACACAGAGGGAAAAAAATGTTTATTCTCTGCCAAACCTTTCACTAGTTCCTTCTTGCATGCAAGCCAATTCAGAGTCTATTAACGTAATAAGAATTGTACATTGTAGTTTACAGAGAGGCAAAAAGAAAGAGACATTTATCTGCAGAATAGAAAACAGTGTGCTCTCACCACCAGCATTCTTCAGAGCTGTACAAATGCTAAATAAAATGTTTCCAGTTGTGCATGACGTGAAACGTCTTCCCACAAAAGACACATGAAGCCCATCAGAGAATTATATTTAGGGCAAGACAGTTCTTAAATCATTGCTTAGGTTTGAAATGTGGTCACTCTTCGAGGAAACAGCCTTCCATCCCCTGGGCAGGGGCATCTGGAAAAGTAATAGAGGAACTGAGCATCAGATTGGAATTCAAATCCAAAGCAGCAGCCTCCACCACAGGAAGGAGGAGCTGCTCTCTCATTGCTGCTGGTGAATGCCTTTTTCCTACATCAATTGCCTTAGTTCAGAGGGAAGAAAGAAGAAAGCAGGGTAGGGATGTACCAAGAGTTAATTGTCAAAAATTATTTCTCTAATTTTTGAGTCTGCATTATTGTCAATAGAAAATAATAATAATTGTTATTGCTTAATGGACACTATAATTCTCATTGAGTGGACTGCATGCTATTTTACATATATCATCTCATTCAATTTTCACTATCCACCTTTAAAGTAGTTCGCTTTATTTTAATTATCATTTTATAGATTGGGGGATGAAAATCAAAAGATTTGCTTGAAATGACCAATTCTACATAAAATTTGGAGCTATAATCAAACCCTGGATTATGTGACAGTGTCCACATATCTAGTCTTCATTTCTTTAATGAATTTTATTTTATCCCATTCCCCCCTCAAGCCCCCTCCCCTCCCTATGTACAAAAGCTTTCTTTCCATTTTTTCCTTCTATTTTCACTTTTTTCTTGTCCCTTCCTTCCTCTCTCCCTCCTCCCTTTTGTTCCCCTTCCCATTTGAACACTTTCTTCCCATTTCCGAACATCCATTATATATTTCAGTCCTTGTTTCCACTTTCAGTTTCTAACACCAGAGAAACAATGTGACATTTAAACATGTGTGTAAGATTTATTTCACTTAAAGAGTATGGTCTCGAGGTCCATCCATTTAGCTATAAATGTTTGAAACTCATCCTTCTTTATGGCAGAGTAGTACTTTACTGTATAAAGAAAACACATCTTCTTTATCCATTCATCAGGTGATGGGTATTTGGGCTGTTTCAAAGTTATAGCTGTTACAAACTGTGCTGCTATGAACATGGATGTGCATATATCACTCTGGTATGATCCTTTTAATTCTTTCAGGAAGATACCAACAAGAGGGAAAGCTGGGTCAAATGGAACCTCTAGTTTTAGTTTTTTGAGAAATTTCCACACTAATTTCCATAGTGGTTGCATCAGTCTATACTTCCACCAATAGTGGAAAAGGGTTTCTTTTTCCCCACTGTCCCTCCAGCATTTGTTATGGGTTGATTTCTTGATAGTAGCCATTCTTTCTGGAGATGGAATCTCAGTGTTGTTTTAATTTCCATTTCATGACCAGTGATGTTGAAAATTTTTTTCATATATTTATTTTCCATTTCTAATTCTTCATTTGAGAAGTGTCTTTATTTCAGATGCCCATTTTTGCACTGGATCTTTAAATTTGAGGGGTCTGATTTTTTTGAGTTCTTTATATATTCTAGATAACAGTCCTTTATCTGAATAGCAGGTAAAATTCTATTATCTCTTCACTCTGTTGGTGGTTTCTTTTGCTATGCAAAAGCTTTTTAATAAGATGAGTTCCCAGTTGTTGATTCTTTGTAGTATTTCCCGTGTGGTCTGGGTTTTGTTCATGAGGTCTTTTTCTACTCTCATGTCCTCAAGCACTCTACCCATTCTCTCATCCAGCAGATTTAGTGTTTCTGTTTTAATATTTAGATCTTTGATCCATTTGGATTTTAGGTTAGTGCATGGTAAAAGATATGTGTTGAGTTTCAATCTTCAGCATGTGGAAAGCCAGTTTCCGACACCATTTATCAAAGAGGCTACCTTTCTTCCAGGGAAGTTGTTTGGCTCCTTTGTCAAAGATAAGGTGGTTGAATGTGTCTGGAGTTGTTTCTTCATCCTTTAGTCTGTTCCATTGATTCTTGGGTCTGTTCTTTTGCCAATACCATGCTGTAGAAAAAGCATCTAATCTTCATTTCTGTTCAACGTATCACTTGAAATGCAAAACTTTTAAAAAGTTTTGTTTTGGTAAATGTTATTTCAAGGAAGGGTAATAAGCTTATTAGAAGACAAGAGTGAAAAACATATGGCTTATGTGAATACAGAAGTTAAGAAAACAATCTTTGATATGAATGATGAAAAGAAAGAAATGACTTGTCTACTTTGAAATAACTGGCCATGAAATATGGCTAAAGTTGGGAGACATCGGACCTTATGCTGAAAGACTGTGGTATAGTTAAATTGTGTTTTAGGACAACTCATTGAAAACTATTAGGAGTCAAAAGCCCTTTGTCCAGGACTGATTCTTCCATGAATTTGTCAGGAGAGAAAGAGATGTATGTATTAATGTTTGCAAATATACACATTCCATCACTTAACAGCTCTGTGGTTTAAACAAGTAACTTGTATCCTCTCCACCTCAATTTACTCATGTGCAAATAAAGAAAACAATTGTAAGATCTTTGTTCAGATTAAATAAATTAATCTACTTCTTAATTTTCCATTGAAAATTAAGAATACTTAGTACATATTTATAAATTACTTAGATATGGTAGATATCACATTAGGTGCTGAAATATAAAGAAGAATAATACCTGAAGTTGTTCACTATTTGGAAGAGGAAAAACAAACAAAAAAATCATTGTGTCTCCAATTGTTTTTCCTACTTTGTCTTCTAGCAGTTTTAGTGTTTTCATTTTTATATCTAGGTCTTTGATCCAGGGTGAGCAATATAGGACTAGGTTCACTCTACTGCAGGTAGAGTTTCCCAGCACAACTTGTTAAAGAAGCACCCCTTTCTTCAGCAAATGTTTTCTGTGTCCATTTGGATTCTATTGGTCTATGTGTCTATTTTGTCATAATTCCATGCTGGTTTTGTTACTATGGCTTCATAGTATAGCTTAAAATCTGGGATTGTAATGTTTTCAACTTTGCTGGTTTTGCTCAGGATTGCTAAAACTATTCTGGATCTCTTCTGGTTCTGTATAAATATTAGGGTAGCTTTTTCTAGTTCTGTAAAGAATGTTGCTGGTATTTTATTAGGAATTGCTCTAAATCTATAGACCACCTTAGTAATGTGGCCATATTAACAGTGTTAATTCTGCCTGTCCAGAAAAGAGGGTGGCTTTTCCATTTTCTATCATCCTCTTCAGTCTCTGTCTTCACAGTACTATAGAGGTCTTTCAGCTCTTGGTTAGGTTGAGTCCTAGGTATTTAATTTTTTTAAGCTATCATTAAAGGGATCATTTTCCTTAATTTTTTCTCAGTGGATTAATTATTGGTGTACAGAATCACTGTTAATTTTTGTGCATTGATTTTGAATTCTTCCACTTTGGTGAATTTGTTTATTAGCTCTAAATTCAATTCAGTTGTAGGAAAATGGATGGAGCTTGAGATCATAATGTTAAGTGAAATCAGTGAGGTGCAGAAGGTTAATTATTCCATGGTTTCTCTTATGTGAAAAACTCAAAATATAAAGAAATTAAGGAGTACAAGAGATATTAAGAATCAGGAACATAGACTTCTTGGGGATGGAAAAAGGGAGCAAGGGAAGGACAAAGAGGGAAGGGCAAGGAAGGAGAAAAGGGCATAAAATGATCAAAATATCATATATATCTACCAATTTCCCCAAAGGCAGTTATTATATATTAAAAACAATTAGATATATAAAAAGATGTGTGTATCACCTTACACTTCCCTGTTGGCAATAGTCATTATCAAAAAGATGAAAAATAGTAAGTATTAACAAGGTTGAGAGATAAGGGAACACTTGTAAACTGTTGGAAGAAATGTAAGTTTGTACAGCTATTATGAAAACAGTATAGAGGTGCCTCAAAATTTAAAAAAAGAACTAACGCATGATCCAGCAATCCCAGTACTGGGCATATGTCTAACAGAAGTGAAGGCAATACCCTAAAGAGGCATCTTCCCTTCCCTGTTCATTGCAGCCCTATTTACAATAGCCAAGACCTTGAATCAGGTAAGTGTTCATTGACAGGTAAATGAATAAAGAAAATATGATATCTCTATGCAAGGGAATATTATTCAATCTTTACAAAGAACAAAATTCTGTCACTTGGGACACAGGACATGGGAAAACATGAATTTCTGACAAAATTTTTTCATTTAAGACAACAGGGATGAGCCTAGAGAACATCATCATAAGGGGGAAAAAAACAGGCATCACAAGACAAATATCACATGATCTTGCTTACATGTGGACTCTAAACAAACTGAGCTCATAGGAGTGAAAAGTAAAATGGTGGTTACTGGGGACTGGTAGTGGGAGAGAATACTAAGGGATTGAAAAGGAGTTTGTATGTGTAGCAAATTCATACAGTAGTGATTATTGACAAGAGGAAGCAATTAATTTTTACATGTGTTAAGACTGTAATAAACATTTTTAAAATGCTGTTTTCCAGATGTGCACCTAGTGGGAGCGATATGTATACTGGGCAATTTCCACCCACTGCACTGTGTGTTGTTCCTTCACAGAGTCACTGATGGTTTACCCACCTCCATCTTCCAAAGAATCATGATCTGCTGAAGTTTGTCTTTTAAAATATTTTTCTAATAATAAAAGGAAACAGAAACTATGTGTAGAATGTAGAAACAAATTATAAAAAGAAAATAGCTATAATGCCACAACATAGGAAAAAAGGTAATATCCTAACACTAACAGTGGTTACTTTTTCTCATCTTTTATCTTTGTAGATGTAAATTATACTACGTATGTATCTGCTGTACCTCTGGACACATTATGAAGTTGTTTCCATGTCCTTTTTAAACTTTACTGTGGAATAATTTTAGATTTACAGAAGAGCTGTAAAGATTGTAGAGAATCCCGTATATTCAGCACCCAGTTCCTTATAATGGTAACATCTCAGGAATATTTATCAAAATTAAGAGGTGAACAAGTTCTGTCTGTCAAACTACACTATTTCAATTTCCCAGTTTTTCCATTTACATCCTTCCTTTTGTTCCAGGATCCAATCCAAAAGACCATGTTTCATTTAAATTCCCATGCATTTTTGAGACTTTATTATTATACTTTATCTTTTTCATATATGCAACCCCACTCAAAACAGTAGCCTTAGCACATCACCTATACTCTGTTATCTAAGAAGCTTGTATCTAATTTGATATCCCAGCTCTTTTTTTTTTTTTTTTTACCATCAAACAGTTACTTCTACTTTGTCACCATCCTGCTCAGAAACCTTCAACCCATCTCAAAAAAGCCCCACCTATGACCACATGAGGCTTTGGAGGAACACTACATATAAGCCATAAAAGCAACTAAAGATAAAAAAAGGACTTCCAGAACTGCTTCAAAAGTGCACAGAAAAGGTGAGCTGCTCCCAGCACATAGGAGGAGGCTCCCGGGCCACCTTACCACCCCTGCCAGTACAGAGGAGGTCCTTTGTACTCCAACATAACTTTTAAATTTCAACATCCAGTTCTTCATTTATAGCAAGTATATATAGACCTGAATTTTTATACATATCTTGTGTTTTCCAATCCTGCTAAATTCAAATACAAGTTCTAGGGGCTCCTGGAGATCTAATATTTTCTCTGTAGATGATTTCATCTATATATAAAGATTTTACTTCTACCTTGCCAATCCTATGCTATTTGTTTCTTTTTATTGCCAGACTATCTTGGTTTAGGCCTATGTTTCAATGTTTAATGGACAGATGAAGAGTAGGCATATCTGCCCTTGTTCCCCACCTTAAAGAGAAAGCATTGTATCTTCTCCATTCATATAAGGCGTTCTCGCTGGAAGTATGGAGTACATGACTTTAATCTGTTGAGAAGGTTCTGTTCTACTTCTAGTCTCCAGACAGCTTTTACCATGAACATCTGTAGAATTTAGTCCAATACATTTTCTCCAACTAGTGACAGGATCATATGGCTTTTTCCTTTCCTCTGTTAAAATGATGACTTTTGTGGGTGGATCTTCCAATGCTGAACCAACACTGCCATCCCTATAACAAAACCACTTTCTACATCCTGCCAGATCTGACTTCTAAGAGTTTGTTTGGTTAAACAAATTTCTATCTATGTTCATACTTTTTTCTTCTATTATCTTTATCCAGTTTTAGGATTAGCACAATGTTGAGTTCCTAAAATGAGGGGAGAAGTGTTCCTTTTTTGTGTGTGCTTTAAATATCTGATATAATTTATCAGTTAAAATATATATGAGCCTGCTGTTGTCATATAGGTAGGTTTTCAAGCTAGGAATATACTTTCTTTAATAGGTGCTATTCAAATTTTATATTTCCTCCAGAGTCAGTTTCATTAATTTGTCTTCCAAGGTACTTCTTAGAAGTTGTCAAATTTATTTCAAAACAGATTTTTGTAATATGCTTTCTATATCCTTTTAAATTCTGTAAAATCGGTGGTAATGTCTTCCAGATCTTGATATTGTAATTTAAAAAATGTATAATTGATATTGTGTAACAGGAAGAAAAGGTCTAAAGGAGCAGGGGAAGTGGGAGAGGTAGGGGAAGGGAAAGAAGAGAAAAGAAAAAATATGAGAAAAGGAAAAAATGGAAACAAAGTCTTTGCAAATAGGGAAGGGTGGAGGGGGTGAAGGGAGGGGCAGGGAAGGTGGAAAAAAATAAGAACCAAGATACTCATGTAAAGGTACAAGATCCCAATGATGAATGTAACTGTATTTTATACCTAAAATGTACCAATAAACTTAATGGAAAAAAAAGAAACCTTCAACCCTCCCCTAAGACAAAACCCTAACTTCCAGAACCAAAGAGCATCAGAAAGCCTCACATTCTAGTCCACCTCCTCACTCTCTTCCCTAAGGATCAATGGCCTGGACACTGATCCCCAGATTCCCACTGGCTTGATGCTTTGAACTTCCATGTTTTACTTCTATTATTTTATTATATTATTATTTATTTTTCTATTTTACTCCCTTTCCCATGAAACACTCCCTGCCCACCCAGGCTAGTAGAAATCACATATACAGCTCTGACTCTCTGGGAAATTTACTGGCATGGCTTATTTTTCATCTCCCAAATAGTCCAGGAACTTCTTTGGAGAACTATCTTGTCCACGTCATTCATCTCAACATATTACACAGTTTAGTTTAACAACATCAATGGATTCAGCTGCTGGACACCATCAACCATAGTGGTAATAAGCATGGCACCTTCTGGTTTCCAATGCACCACTTATGGAAGTTGGAACTCATCTATCCCATCTCAACAGCACACAAAAATGCAAACAAAGTGAAAATTAAAGTCTCTTCTCATAATAATAAGATAATTCAGATCCTAGGGAAAAATCACTAGCACTGAAAGCGGAGAGACAGGCAAAACAGTGAATCTCAATCTACCAGAGTAGAAAGCTAACAATGGAAACTTCTGCGGAAACCAAACAGTCCCAGAGTAGGAAACTTAAAATGTAATTGATGAATTTCTGCAGGCTTAATGTGGAAAACTTTGAGTTAAAAATAATGGCTCGTATTAATTGTGCTACGACCATGTTCTAGAAACCGCTCCAAACATGTAACATATATCAGCTCATTTAATTCTCACAACAACTTTAGGGTTGGGGAAACTGGGGCATGGGGAACATAAGTAAGTTGCTTAATGTCACTTGGCTAGTAGACATCAGAGCCTGGATGTAAATCCGGCTGGGTTGGCCCCAGAGCCAACACACTTAAGGATGACACTATTTTCCTGGTACCTGACCCCAGTAGCCATGCAGGCAACATCACAGGAGCCAGCCATTGGTCAGGTAACTGATAGAGACTGCAAGAGCCTGAAAACATTCTTCAAGAAACACCTGTCTTCGCAGTAATTGGGAATTGCTCTTCCCAACCCTAACCTTACACTTCAACCACCCCGTTGCCATCTGTCCTCCTGCTACAGTCTACAAAGTTTCATCTCTCTTCAAGCTTCCATTAGCTGTACTTATAAAGGCCACCATAAAGTGTCTCTATGTCAAAAACTCTTCTAACTTCATTCTTCAAAGATGAGTATATTCTGGCCTCTTTACTGTGCCCCTCCCAAGCACAGCCTAAAAGATTGTGATGAGGGATGACTATATGTTTGCCAGGTAAGGTTTACTGCTAGTAATTAAACAGAATTAATTCCATTAGCTTTGATTTATATTTATATATATATATATATATATATCAGTAATAAGGCTTAGTACTCTTTTTTCTTTCTACCTAGCACTGAGTAATAGAATTGATGTTTGAGGATTATCATATAAATCTACTTTTTGGTCGGTCAGTGTTGGGGAATTTTTTCAATATATTACAAATGTGTTTATTATTCCTTAGTCTGTAAAAATAATTAAAAGCTACAGGCCAAACACAAATTCCCAGAACACAAAAACTTGACTGGTACTCCAGGGCCAAATACCAAGATTGCCAGCTTCTTGGTTTATGGGTTTCCTAATGAGAACTTGTACCTTTTCATTCAGTAAAGGGCTTAGGTGGACAATTCTTCATGATATTCTCAAAAGCCCTACACATCAAAAATGAAAATGGACAAAAAAAATGAAAATGGCCTAGTGTCATATATGTTTTTAGCCTTCAAAAATGACTTGCTCAATAATAAAAAGTATATTTTTAAAAACCCAAACAATTTTCTTAGAAGTAGATACCAGGATGTAAATAATATGTGTTCATACTGTCAAAAGAAAAAAAAAAGCAAGCAAGGAAGGAAGGAATACAAGTAGATCTAATCCATCATTGTGATATCCAATATCCAAGTTTCCCCTTAGATAAAACAGACATAAAACATGTGCTTTACAAGCCTCAGGTGACCTTCAAGACATCTAAGTATAGTATCTATGGATTTTAAGTATAATTAACAACTTCTCTTTTCCCATTTAAAGAATTCAAATTCTGTTTCCTTGACAGACAAAAGCCAATCAATCTGGTCCTCAAATGCTAATACAAACAATAAAAACAACATTAATTGGAATACTGAAAGGGCTGTTAGGTTTTTGAATTGTATAATTTTTTGTTTTGTCTTGTTTGTTTTCCTTCATCTTAACTTCATGACAATACTAATTTACAGGACTAATTAGGGAAATACCCTTTGTGTGATCCATCTCTAGGACAAAGAGCTGGCCTTTAAAACCCATCAGAGGAGCTACAGAGGTCCATGGCACTATGAAGGAGCTCGGATGTTTATTTCACCCAGTAGACCAAATGTGACAGATTGTTTTATTTACTGTGTCAATATTAATTTTCTGATTTAGGTAACGAAAATACAATGCTCATTTGTATTGTTGTAAAACTTGTAAAGATGCCCTGTAGGATAAGTAATACTCAAAGCAACATCCTAATTAAAAGGAAAACTCGGTTGTCTCACAAGATAAAATAAGGTGGCACAGAATTGTAAATTAGATACATGGTAAAAATGAAAAAGACAGGCTGGATAGGAGAGGAATGAAATAAGATTTGGAAATGTGCTTCTTAAATGAACACAAATTGTGAGATAATGTCTCACTGAACAATAAAAATAACAAACCAGTAGCAAAGATGTAATAGAATTTCCTGTGTATAGCACTTTAATCTTAATATAATTTTCCCCAGTGCATCCATGTTTATTGAACTACTATGACCACTTCTCACTCTGTCCACAGTTACTGAGTGTGCTCTTTGCTGTAAATAATTCCCCAATAATGAACATGAAAACAATCCAGAAATTGACCACAGTTTACAAAAGAAAAAAATGATACGGCATCTGCTCACAGAAAAACCTTGTAAGAGTGCTGAAAGTTTGTATGGTTGCCTCCTAGGAGCACAGTCAAAGTACAGAAAAGGCACCTTCCCCATTTCCACCCATGTCATCAACTTTACACCTTTGTTGCACTTTTCCTATCTTCAAAAAAAAAATCAGAGAGGGCCGGGGATTTAGCTCAGTTGTTCCGGTGCCTCCCTTGCAATGGCAAGGTCCCGAGTGCGATCCCCGTACTAAAAAAAAAAACAAAAAAAAAAAGCAGAGATCTCCATGGCTCCTCAACCTGTGTTTGCTGGACAGAGAGCAGATGCCAAGGGAGTACTGTCCCAGCACTAAGATGAGGCGAGCAAAATACACACCTGTGCAGCCCTGGTCTCCCAGTTTGCAGAGTGGGCTGATGATACTTACAGCTAGCTGCAAGCCTGATTCACAGGTGGGTGTTTAGAAAACACTACCGAAATATAGAAGTGCGGCTCCAAACTCTATATGTATGAAAGGTGTGCTGGAGGGGAGAAATGGAGTCAAGGGGGAGCCCTCGGCCTACCACTGATCCCTACTGAGGAAGTACAAGCAAATTCACGAATGCAGTCAACCCTGTGTGTATCTTAGATTTTTCAAGTCCAATGTGATGATTCCTCATTCCACTTTTGCTAACATTTGCATTGGTCATTTAATCCATGTATTTATTTCATGAGGTTCTAAAGTGCAAAATTTGAAGAAATTCCCAAGGCAGAGATCACACCCTGCTTATCACTTTGATTTTAATTTGATATAACTTTGAAATTAGAATCTGCTTTTTGCTGAACGTCAACACTCAAAATATTTTTTCTGCTATTCTAATTCTAATTCATATTTTTCAAAAGTTCATTAGGCAAAAGAAAGACACATTTTTCTCAAGCCTAGACAAAAATGCGCCAAATATATTAACAAATACATTTTATTAAATAGATGATCAATTAAATTCTTATTGAATATAATCTATAACTATATAATGTGACTTTTATCTTTTTTATATTAGATTAAATAATGAAAAAATAAGGATCATACAACAATGATTCTACTAGGTAAAAATAGCTCTATGACCAGAAGCAGGCGAATAAACAACTATCTTTATAATAATTTGTTATTGTTACAGCTGCAAATCATGACATATCTTCATAAATTTTGCATTTTTTTCTAGAAAAATTTTAAGGACTTAAATGAAATTTTCCAAATCTGATATTTTATCTGAAAAATCTTACTGATTAAAATACAAATAAAGTAGAGGCCATTTTGAAATACATTTCTAGGCATTAAATATTCAGACTTCCTAATTACCGACTAGCTGGTACAGAGACAACTTGAAGTCATAGAGAGATCATCACCAAAGAAGATTTCCTTTCTTGAAGCAGTGGGCTCCTCTCCAGGGAACATTTCCTGGGGACCTTCTCTACTGAGGTCTTTCCAGGCCATTGTTTAAGATGATCTTGGCATACTCCTTGGCTGAGGTATAAGGGACTCGAGGTCTAGCTAGGCCTTCAAAATCAACATGGAAGAGACCAAACCACTAGCTGTATCCACTGTTCCACTCAAAGTTATCCAGAAGAGAACATGCACAATATAGCTGAAGACTGACTTTATCAACATGGATAGCTGAAATTTTTTAGAAAGAAAAATTACCACCTTTGGGAAAGTTCTATGAGAACATAGACAAAACCACTGATGAGCACTCTGGACCACTTACTCTTGCTCTGCAAGGAATCTCAGTGAGAAGAGAAAAACCAGCTACCTTTTCACACATACCACAAAGCCACACACATGTAAGCATACACATATAGATGACACATGAGGTATTGTATTTGTTAATTAGATTGATTTAGCTATTCCATATTGTATACATATATCAAAATATGTTGTACAGTGGAAATATATATAAAATTCATTTATCAATTTTAAAAAATCATCTTTTCCTGTTTTCTGCTTGTATTAAGCAGGGTCTTTATTCAAGAAGTTAAGTTACATAACATTCTAATTGTGTGTTATTTATTTTTAACATTTGGTTTATTATTTATTCAATGCACATTTTTAAAAAATTTACCACTCACCAGGCACAAAGACACACACACTTTTCCCTTGTCCCTAGAAAGATATTCAGCAAAGACAGCATTCAAGTATTTCTAGTACAGCCTCCAGTAGTCCAGAAGTTCCACTTGTAAGTTGGAAGATGCGACAGTACATGCTGGAGGAAGTCTCCAAACTGAGCTTTTGTCCCCATGTCCAAACTGACATATGTCTTATAATTCTAAAAACACAACCTCCAAAATCAAAGGGTAGGTACACAGCTCTGGCCATGCCTATATATTTCCTAGACTAAGTACAAAAATGCACATATAAATGCAATATTCCATCTTATTTCATTTATGGATATCCCCAAGTTCATCCATGGATTCCCTGTTAGGATCCCAAAATATGGAGAATCCTCTAAATAGTCATACAATGATTTCAATTGGTTCAGCTTAAGAATTCATATTAGTTTCATTCATATTAGTATTCTAAGTTCAGTAAAACTCTGAAGTTATATAAATCTTTGCATTGAGCATTTTTTTTGTAAAATCAGAATAAGTAAGCCTATCTATGGGAATCATTAATATCCATTTCTTCATGCAGAAATTAAATGAAAAGGCAGAGTTGTTTATGAAGATGGTCATATTCCTAAAGAAGCCGGGTGAAAATTAACATTTATATACTAAATCAGATTTTTAATTGAACTGGGGATTTTTTCAACCAAAGTGACTCCTCTTTCTATACATTCAGCAAGGCAAGAGTCACTCTTCAAATTTTCTTTGGTGTCAGTCTGTATTTTTCAGATCTCTTAAAAATACTACACCACTGCAGATGCCAGCAGCCCCGCCGGACCATGCATGGTACCTGAATCTGAACAGCAGAGGCGCCAGGGGGAACATAAAGGCCATGGTTATGAGCCCCAGAAGATAGAGCAGAAGTGAACAACAGAAAGGGCCTCTCTGAGGCTCCTCAATGGAAATTGAGGAAAAGGAAGAAAATCTCTTCAATAAAAGCATGCTGGACCACCGTGGTTGGTAAGTTGGTGGGATCAGCACCTCCCATAGAAAGCTGGACTCACTTGGGTGGGGAGGACAGCTGGAATCTGCAATTGAACCTTGCAGAGTTTAATCCTACAGGAGGTCAGGGAACTCACCTTGGACCTTGCAGCCAGAAATCACCCTGAATCTCAGTAGACTACAGATGGCTTGCTGACACTAATCGACTTGGACCCACACACTGCGGCCCACATTGTCTACCAGGACAGCAGAGACATATCCTGAGGGAGAACTTTTGTTTTGTTTTGTTTTTATATATATTTTTTTTCTCTCTCTCTCTCTCTCTCCCTCCTGGCTCTATATTTCTCTCCCTCTTTGTTCCTGTTCCTGTCCCATTTTGAATTGTTTCTCTCTCTCTGTCCTCTTGACTGTCACTATTATAGTAAGATGAATACAATTTCTAGCTTCCCTATTGTTGTCAGTTTGTTCTGTACTTGCCTCTGTTCTTTCGCTGTCTTTTCCTCCTGTCTCCAACAGATTCCCACAATTTGCGTGATCTTCCCGTATCCGCTAGCCTCACCTCTAACCTTTCCCTCTCCCTCCATCTCTCTATCCCTCCCTCCCCAACCCCTCCTAAATCCTTATCCCAAATGGAAAATTTGCCATATTGAAGGGTTTACTTACTACAAACATATTTTGGGCTGGCCCAAGATTTTGATCTAGCTCGCGCGTGGTTAAAGGTGACAAATGAACTGCTATCACAAATTGTCATTTTCTAAGCTGTGTTTGATGCTGATTGTATCAATTGGGCTAAGGTGTCATGATTGATCTCATCAGTTGTCCTCCCTCATATACTGAAAACAAGATTACCTAAGAGGCATTAGAGACTCAAACCCTAAAAGCTCCAGCTATACCTGGAAGATATTTCCGAGAAGCAATCACTCCATAGGGACTCAAAACACAAGTAATAAAGATACTCACAATAAGAAATATTGGAGTATCAGCCCAGGAATTAAAACAAACAAACAAAAAAAACAAACAGCACCAACAGCAGAATTAAAAATGAGAAGACACCTTGGCAGGACACAAACCCAGACTCTGAGCTCAACAAAGGCAAATTCTGGGGGAAACAAGGTGGAGAAATATGATAATCAACCACTTGGACACCCTGAACTGATAGCACAGGAAGTAACAAAACAGATGAATGAGGCTCTAGAAAAATTCAAAACAGAAATAATTTCCCAGATAACTACAGAGATGGTGAGCAGAGTGAAAGACATGATGAGAGACTCTAAAATAGAGATAGATAAAAAAAAAATAAATGAGCTCAGGACTGTGCTGGAAGCCATGAATGCCCAGCATAAGAAAGAAATGGAAATCATGAAGACCCAACGTAGGAAAGAAATGAAATCCATGGAACAGATTCAAACAGATATACAGGAGATTAAAAACTCCATTGAAAGTATTCACAGCAGATTGAGTGATGGTGAAGACAGAATATCAGATATAGAAGACAGGATTGTGGTTAGTGACTATGAAAACAAAGACTTCTTCAAAATAGGAAAGGACCATGAGAAATCAATCCAGAAGCTGGTAGATGATGCAAAGAAGAATAACATAAGACCAATAAGAGTCCCCCAAAAAAGAAGGAGAAAGTACAAATGACAAAAAAATCTGTTCACAGAAAAGCAGAAAACTTCCCAGACAGAGATACAGAATTTGACGTACACATCAGAGAGGCATATAGAACTCCAACTACCCATGATCAAAAAAAATCTACATCTAGACACATAATAATCAAGATCCCAGAAACCCAATAGAAGAAAAAAATCCTACAAGCAGTTAGAGAAAAGAAACAAATCAGCTACAAAGGAAAGCCCATCAGAATCACAGCAGACTTCTCAACACAAACCCTCAAGTTAAGGAGAGCCCAGAGTGAAGTATTTCGAGCCCTAAAAGAAACTTGCAAATTAGACAATTGTATCCTGCAAAATTATCTTTCAAAATTGATGGGGAAATTAGATACTTCCAAGACAAAGAACACCTGAGAAATTTCATGAACACTAAACCAGCACTCCAAACAGTTCTAAACAACATCCTAGAACAAGACAATGAAGGTCATAACTCCATGAGTCCCAAAAGAAGGAAGCCACTAGGCAAGGCAAGAAATTAAAGGAAGAGGGGGAAAAATAAAAAATAAAAGAGCCAACAAGAGTAAAACATCATGACAGGATGAGTCAATATTTATCAATTATAAACATCAATGTTAATGGCCTCAGTTCACCAATCAAAAGAAATAGACTGGCAGAATGGGTCAAGAAGCAAAATTCAACCATATACTGTATACAAGAAATACATTTAACTCAAAAAGAAATTCATAGGCTAAAAGTAAAAGGATGGAAAACAGTTCTCCATGTGACATGGAACCCAGAAAAAAGCAGGGATAGCAGTCTTATTTGCAGACAAAGTAGATTTCAAACCAAAACTAATTAAGAGAGACAAAGATGGTCACTACATCCTTGTGAAGGGA
>NW_004624755.1:9397103-9482692 GCF_000247695.1 Heterocephalus glaber
AATAGAAACAAAGTCTTTGTAAATAGGGAAGGGTGGAGGGGGTGAAGGGAGGACAGGGAATAAGGAAAAAATAAGAACCAAGACACATCATGTAAAGGTACAAGTTTCCAATGATAAATGTATGTGTATTGTATACTAAAAATGTATCAATAAAAGAATTTAAGGAAAATAAATAAAAATACTATACCCATATTCTACCATGTATGTTGGTCTACAGATGTTTTTGGTTTCTAGTTTGTTTTGTCTACCATGGGTGCTGCATAAATGAAAGGTCCCTGACAGGTTAATTGGCATGTAACCCTCCACATTTGCACACAGAGGCATGCAAAGTGCTTTTCTTATGGAGTACCTTATAAATGACCTACAGCAGGAATTACGTCAAACTGGATTGGCTCTTTTAAAATAAATGCTGTTAGAAAATGAAAACTACAGCATTCAGGCCATTAAGCTTTGTAGGAATAAAAAACATTTGCTAGATATTCCTTTTCGTGCCTGCTCTCTTTTGCATGCGTGTCTCCTCCTCTCTTTGTCAATTATAATCTGTAAAATAACACTTTTTAATAATTTCTTTTTAGAAACCCAATTTACATATCTCTAAGTATCAAAACGACCACAACCAAATACCATGATAGAAAACAATAATCTTCTTGGCTTTGTAATTAAATACATGAGAATCTGCATATTGTCTTTCTTCTTTGCAGAACCACTGCCCAATAAGAAAGCCCGCCAGCCAGTTATAAGCCAGGGAGATTTTGAAAACAGACACAGTCACACTGCTCATGTATAAAAGGACTGATTCATGTGCTAAACCAGGGGATAAAAATGAGGCCCTGCCTTCTTGGAAGAGAACAAAAAGAAAATTGTGACAGTTTCATTGTTAACTGCCAGGAGTTCAGCAGCAAGCACTAAACTGCCCAAGTGACACCAGTGATGTCTCGGCGTGCTCGCTGTAGGAACATTCAAGAGGAGAATTACCTAGTTAGAGTGGAGGAACTAGCTTGCTGGACGCTCACTGTACTACCACTTGGAAAAATGACAAAACCACACTGGAACCTGCATGCCTCTCCTCTTTCAGTCTCCTCAAGGCTGTAAAGAGACCATCATCACATTTCTCTTCACCATGATTTATGAAGTCCCAAACCTTGGCAGGGGGAAAATACTTCTGTGAGTTCTCTTTCTTTCCTTAATCAGAGTGAGAGGCAAAGTCAACAGGGATCAACAGAACTTTGGATGGGTACAGAGCACACTGGGATAAAAATGGTGCCTATTGCAGACGTGTGATGATGGACGACAAGGTTATAGAAAGGGTCTCACAGTCAGCAGGCTGGATGCAAAGATGCAAGAAGACAAACTGCCAAACCTTGCTTCAGTCTGGCTGTTCTATTTATAAGACTAATCTAGTGTTGCATCCTACATAGTCATGAACACACACACACACACACACACACACACACACACACAAGTCACTGGCAAGTGCTGAGTTAGCTGGTTACTAGGCAAACATCAAATCTAGATCTTGAATTGAGGTGATCTTAGACTGGAAATATCCCAAGCACCTGGCACTTTCAGTTTCTTTTTCAATGGAGGTACTTGTATTCCAAACCTGCAATTATTATTGCATATATTTTTAAATATGATCACAGCATATAATCATATACAAGCAGACAGATGTGGGAAAATGACATAAAGAAGAAATCAATAGACAACAAGAGCAAACTCACAAAGAGTTCCATTATTAGAACTGTCATATAGAGTGCACAATAACCCTGTTCACTTTGTTTAATGCATAAAAACAAACTTGAAGTGTCTTATAGGTTTAAGAACCCATAAAATTGACATAGCATATATGGAAAAGGAGCACTCTACAGGCTTGGGTTTTAATTCCAGACACACCAGTTGTGAGCTGAAAGGAGCTCTCCTTTCGCTTGTGCACAATACACTGATATCTGCTCTTCAGGCTGTTGTGTAGATTAATGGGATAACACAAACCCTAACACAGGACCCAGTCCATGCTGGGTTGCTGTTGTTTTATCTCTTGCCACCCCTTAGGGAAATGCAGAATCCAAGACAAAAATGTGTTTAGAAGGAGAGACTAGGAATGTGCATGAACAGAAGAAAGATAACTCGATGAAACAGCAAGAAGGTGGCCATCTGCAATCCAAATAGCAAGGGCTTAGGAGGAGTCAAACCAGCTGACACCTTGATCTTGGATTTCCAGCCTCCAGAATTATGAGAAAATAAATGTCTATTGTGGTTTTTTTTGGTACTGGGGATCAAACTTGGGTCCTTGTGCTTGCGCAGCAGGCGGCGAAACCACTGAGCTAAATCCCCAGCCCTAAATGTCTATTGTTTAAACCCACCAAAGGTGTGGAATTTTATTGCAGCAGCCCTAGAAATCTAATACAGGTTGAGACTCAAGAACTTCCATTTTTAACAAAACCCATGAGTGATTTTCATACCTAATCAAGGTTGAAAACTACAAGTCTAGGATATGCTGTAGCAGTCCAATACAGTTTTTAAAATAAGTTTCTAAATCCAAAGGCATTCCTCTTGAAGGTTATAAATGTTGCAGAATCTCCCTTGGCCCCTAACTGTAAAAGTCCTAGCTAGAACTGGGATAAAAGGTGCAGCCATGCGGAAGGTGGGCCATACTGTCCTTAAATGAACCACCCCTGAGAGACAGAAGATGCTGGGTGCTCAGGATACCAAAATGCCTTTTCAGCCCACTGCTCCATTGACATCTAGCTTCATTCCTATTGAACGGGGAGAAATCCTCTCAATTCATCGTATAGATGGGTTAAATGATGACTCACAAAAAGAAATGTCTATCCAAAGACCTCTGAATGTGCAAATGTAATCCACTAAAGGATCTCAGGAAGATGGTTGTCGATAGTGATAGGTTCTAAATCCAAGGACAAGCATCACTGTAAAAAGGAAAAGAAGAAGATGCACTGGGAAGAACACTGTGAAGACCGGCAGAGATTGGAGTGATGTGTGATGGAGCCACAGCACCCAATGGTTGGTAGGAGCCAGTGGAAGCCCAGAGAGAGGCATGAAGCAAATGTTCTTCCACAGCCTCTGGAAAGTACCAATCCTGCTGACAAATTAATTTTGGATTTCTGGCCTTCACAACTGTGAGAGGGTGTATTTCTGTTGCTTTAAGTCCCCAGGTTTGTGGTACTTTGTTACAACAGCCTCGGGAAACTAATGTACCATGCCCTTTGAGTGGTTGCCAACTGGGCTCTAAGTCCCAAACCACCCACCTGAACTTGCTGGGGGCTTATGAAGAGTCTCTCAAAGTCTGTTGAAGTCAAAGAGAGAAAGCCTTCTGGGAACACAGTTGTAAGCTGATTTTCTGGCAATTGCCCCCCAACACTAACTTTCAAAATGTGTTTCCCTGGGTTTGTTGAAATTCACAAGTGCATGACAATTAGGGAACATCTTTAACTGGATAAATGTTCCCACAACAGAACTGGAACACTGGCTGTTTTCCTCCTTTCTTTGGGAAAAATAAAATAAAACAACAGGAGGATCTAAACATAGAAAATGCACAATAAGCCCCCAACACACACGCCCCTCCAGCTGAATATCGGTGGCTGGACAGCATCTGGGAAATGTCCAATCTCAGCACTGGAGGCACCACCTGCAGAAGGGAACTCATGGTAGCAAAACCTATGATTCTCTGAAAAGAGAGTCTTTGAATACCAAAAGCTAATTTTTAAATATTTTATAGGAAAATGCCAATTAACCAGAAATGAGCTCTGCAGATTTCTTAATTAACTGTATTATTCCTACTCCTTATATTACACTTCAGGGGTGGGGGAGCTGCAAATAGCAAGCTGTTGAAAGGGATCATTTATAAAGCTGATATGATGATAGGACTATGTTCATGTAGCTTCTATAATCTTCTCATCGACACTGTTTGTATAGTTACTCCTGCTCCAGTAGAGAAGTGGTTATTATGGGAACCAAAGTTCTTCCCAGCCAGAGAGGCTCTATTCAAACAGAAAGACTGCCCTTCTTCCACTGTTCCCACCCTTTCCTTACATGTTCCTTCTTTCTTTCCCTTTGGGACTTATTTTCGCTTTTTGTACAATGGGGTAATAGTATCCTCTTTTCATAGAGTTCCCACCTTTTCCTTATATGTTCCTTCTTTCTTTCCCTTTGCGACCTATTTTCCCCTTTTGTACAATGGGGCAATAATATCCTCTTCATAGGGTTGTGGTGAGCAATACATATAAAGTTCTATGGATAATTCTTCATTCATAGTAAATACACAACATACTCTACCTCGTGGTTGCAACTGCTTTTCTCTCAGAGTCTTGGAGGCCAATGAATAAAATCTGTTTTATCTCTTTCTCCCATCTGGCTTCAAACAGATTTCCAAGGGTTTAGAGTCAGCATAAAGTGCCAGTTCTGAGAATCAGAGAAACTGGGGCATCAAGGCAAAAAGAAAGCACAACATCTGGAACAGGCTACTGTGGGAATGGGTCAGGTGTGGGACATGGGACTTCAGGCAGTGCTTCCAGGAATAGTGGGCACTGTGTAAAGTCCACTGTGTAAAGTCCAGTGTGCCTAGAGGAGGGGAGACATCACTCCAGGTTCCTGGGACACTACTGCAGCATCTGCCCTACATTTATAACATAAATGTGTTTTCTAGAAATGTGGAATACAATGAGGAACAAGATTTAAAAAAAATCTTTCTTTTTGCTGCAATTACAGGCTACATGGAATGCCTATCTTAATCAAATTATCACTCTGTGAGCATTTAATCACAGTCTTTGGAGAGCAAAATGAAAGAAAAGAGAACCATGAGAAACAGCATATCAGCAAACATTGATTGGATACCATCTCAAAGTTTCCATGGATGTGTTAAATCATTTCATCTTTTCAGTCAACATATAAGATACATACTATCACTGTCCCTATTTTACAGATAAGGGAACTGATGCCCAGAAAGATTAGGTGACCTTAGTGAAATTCATATAGTGAGTAAGTAGGAGAGAGGAGAAAGGAAGGCAGCAGGAAATGATCAAGGCTGCATGCCAAGCACTACACTAGACTAAGCCTTGCCTACACACCACAGTGGAAGATCAATCTTATTCAGCAAGGGGGCGAGAAAGGGCTAAGGAAGCAGCTTTCTGCAGTGAAACAGATCCCAGAGGCCAAGGATGAGCGGGAGTTGCCTAGTCCTCCCAACCACAGTCCCTTTCTTATAGTGACAGAGGCTGACCTTGGCTGATGAAGCATAAAGGAGTTGGGCTAAAGCTTTCAGAGAAGTTCTCAAAATCAGACCAGAACTGGTTGGTTGGAGAAAGCACCTCAATCGCTAATGACCCAATGAAAGCTAAATCCAACAGTTCATATTGCTGCCTAAATCCAACTGTATTGCAACTCCAGCAGTCACCAGGATCTTGGCTACTTCTGTATTAGAATCTAGACCTTAAAACCACTGTCATTCTCAAAAGCTGGATGTCTCTGCTGCCATCCTAACCAGCACAATAGGTTCTGCCTGTAATGAGTATTTACCTTCAAATTAAATCTTCACATGGATGAGTCTGACTGGTGGATCACATGTCTCTGCCCTTTCTCCAAAGAAATTGGAAGAATCTCCTCCTCTACACAGGTTAAACAAAACTGGTATGGAACAAGCATATTCAAAACATGCCAGGCAGCCAAGAACCATGGCAGATGTCCACTGAACTAGATGAAGAAAAGTAAGAGCAATCCAGGAAAAATAATACCATGTGTGTAAACTTAGGTATGAGAAAGGTTCCCAGCATATGTAAAAAACTTAAAGAAGACAGTTCACTGGGGTCATAAAGAATGATAACGAGAGTCACAAGGCAGCACCTAACTCATACAGATTCTTATAAAAATTTTAAGGATTTTGATTTCTTTTCTCCAACAGCAATAAAAAGTTATTGATAGATTTTAAAGAGAGGAGTGATGTTAGCTAATCTGAATTCTTAAAAAGATTGGCATGACCTCTGTGAAGAACAGATTTGAGTGTAGCAAGAATGGAACCAAAGAGAATATTTAGGAGTGATTTCCATGAATCATGAGATGATGGGAGGGTGGTTTAGGCTGGCACAGGCAAAGATAGAACCCGGGGGATTCAGCACACACTCAGATGAATTTAACAATTCACTGGGCCAGATGTGGTAAAAGAGATTCGAGAGTTAAGTTACCAAAACAGATAATTTTTTAGTCTCTGAATTAGAGAATACTGAGCACAAACAAGTTCTAGGAGGAACAGGGAAGATAATGAATTAAGCTTTATTATGATGACTATCAGTTGTCTTCTAATAGAGACTTGGTCAAACCGTAGTTGGATGGACAGATAAGGAGCTCAAGGTAAAATCTGAGATGGAAGTATTAATTTTGGAGTCATCACAGAGATGGTAATTGAAATCATGGTTGCTTTAGTCTCAGCACTCTGGGAGACTGAGGTAGGATGCCCACAAGTTCAAGCCCTGCCTGAGCAACTTAGTGAGACCAGTCTCAAAAAATGTTAAAAAGGGGTGGAAATATAGTTCAGTGCAAAGGCCCGGGATTCAATCCCTAGTGCTGCAAAAAAAAAAAAAAAAAAAACGTTATCACTTTTTAATTCTGTTTCTAAATTAGAACACTTAGGTCCAACGGAAATACTTAAATCTGAAAACAAAAAAAAAAAAAAAAGAAAGAAAGAAAGAAAGAAAAAGAAAAAAAAGGGGAGGGAAGAAGGAAAGAAAGAAAAGAAAACTTTGGAACAAGACATATAACATTCTAACATTTAAAGATAAGCAGAAAAGAGATTAAGAGGACCAGAAATTTTCCATATCTTTACCTAAGAAAATCACAGAGGACAATTTCTGTAGATATAATTTTACAAAAGCTACATAATTAGAAAGGTACAGTCTGGGAAAGAAACCCAATGCTATCAGACTCCAAAGCCAATAATCTTTCTTTCTACTAGTACAACATGGAAAGATTGAAAATCTACAACACAAAGACTATAAGTGACATATAAGTGTCAAAGCTACAGTGGGAAGCACATTGTTGACCATGTAGAGGCCGTGAGCGGTAAAGGAGGAGCAGTACCTGGAAAGTAACTTCCCTAAGAACAGAAACCCTTCTCAGACCTTCAAGGCCCCTTATGATCAAGCCCTGCCTAGTCTCCTACATTTTCTTGTCTTTTACTTACACACTGGTATTCTTTATCTTCTTAGGGTGTGTTGAACTTTTGTCTATCTTATGGCCTTTACACTAACTTTACTAGTTGGCTTATTCTCCTAGGTCATCACCTATAGCTCTTTGTTGCTCTTAGTTCAAATTCACACCCCATAAAAGGTGTTGTTTAATGCCCCAATTTAAAATTCTAGCCCCAACTACCCCATCCTCATTCTGTACTGCATTTTGGGACCCATATTAAATGAAAATACCTTCTTCATGAATTTTTTTATTGTCCATTTTCCCTGGAAGACTGAAAATCCCATGAGAAAATGACCTTATCTGGCTTTTCTCTTTAATATTTTCCACCCTGAGCACAGTACCCGGCCAGGGCACATGTTAAGTAAGCACTTGTTTAAGGAATTATGGAGAAAGGAAGGGAAAGAGACCTAGGGGGAAGGAGAAGGAAGAAGAAGAAAGGAAGAGAGGGAGGGTTATTTTTAAAGACCTTAATAAAATTCTTCTCACCACTCCCATCTGGATCTTACATCATAGAATCTCCAGGCTAAACAAACAAGACTTCAACATCCATTGATTCCAAGTCCTCTCGACCAACACCTGGATCTGTCAGGGCACTGCTGGCTCATCCTGTCTCTATGTCAACCACCCTCTGTATTCTAGTCCCAACCTGGCCCTTCCATGTCCCATCCATTCAGCCCAGAGATTTCCTTACCATTCCCACTAGACTTGTGCTTTGTGACATTTCCCAGAAGCTCCCCGCTGCCTCACTGGATGTTACCACACTCTGCCTCTGATTCCCAGTGTGTCTCAGAGAAGCCCTATGTGGTCCTTGGCTGCACTTCTGAGCAGTATGCTTCAGTACTGTCACCTTCATCTGCTAGATGGTCTGGAAAAATGCCACTGTCCTCTCTTTGGTCACAGCACTTGGATGACTCCTTTTCCCTTAGGGTATCATAATAGAGATCCAGGAGAATACATCTTCCATCATGGGGTCTTACCTCCAGCCTGAGATACACACTTTGGAATAGCTATAATTTTAGTCCATAAAATATGGATCTAGTTACATGTAGAAATAGTTCATATCTACCAACCACAGCCACTTAGAAATAGCCTTTAAAGAAAGTATTGGTGCCCCAGATAGAAATATCAAAGTCAAATATTTCCATAGTCATTAAATGCTAAGTTCTAGGTTCTATGATTCTAGAAACAAAAATACAGATAACCTGACAAATAAAAATGACAACACTAAATCTTGGGGGCAAAGAAAAAAAACCTGTAGTTTTACTCCCAAACTGATACAGGGCTTGCAAATTATAATTTATTAAATTGTGTACTGAATGAAGAGGTGAATCTTAGCATTTCCTGCTTAACTTCTTTCTTTCATTCCTCCTTTACATCCATAAATATTTTATTAAGCATCTACTGCTATATACATCATCATTTTAAGCAAGGTAATTCTCATGCAGGAAAAAATATGACATACATTTTGTTCTTAGGCTTTCAAAGAGGCAATGAGAGCACAAACCACATACAGGTTTCCCTGCTATGCTCATTCAGTTAATCCCCTTAGCTTCCTTTTTACAGCATGTGTAACACAATTCATTATTTGTTCAAAGTCTGTCTTCTATTCCAGACTCTAAGCTCCGGAAGGGCAGTGATCTTGTGAAACCTACATTCTCAAGCCTTAGCATAATGACTGGGATTATAGACTCAGTAAATATTGCTTACATAGACAAATGGCTACTAGTAGGTTTCATATAATATAATATGTTTATACAACATGTCATGAGAAATGTAAGAGTAGAGAAAAAGCAGTTCATTAGAGGCAAGAGTATTTTTTTTAATAAGATGATAAAATACAACTCCAAGTTCAACTTTTCCAAATCAATAGGAAAAGATGTGGGACCTAGATCTTCCAGTCTGACCAACTCACGGCCTGTTTTATATGGAACTGCAACGCTTTGTTGTGATCAGTTGACTGGAGGACCAAATCTCTTGTCAGTTACGGGGATTCCTACACACATATGATAAATTATAGTAAATACCCCCTTTAAAGCCATTCTCAGAGGAGTCAGTGCCACCATCTGTTAATGACAAAGGGAGAACAAGCATTAGCATTATTCTCACCACACCACCACTGAAATACTTCAAGTGCTTGTACACAGGGGCCACTGTAAGTGCCTAGAGTTGAGAGACGTGGTGAACTGAGTAACAAAGAGGTGAGAAAAAAGAACAGTGACATCTCTTTAAAATGCTACCGTGTAAGCTTTCACCTTGCTGGCACCAAGTTCAAGCCCAGGTGGGCACACCTCGCCCAGACTGCCTGTTCTGGCCCAATGTACAAGTCTTGCCAGTCTGCATTTTAAGGACAAAGAAGGACACAGCTTGGTGATATGGCCACAAGCTGTTCAGGGAAGAGACTTGCTCAGCACATTTTAGCTACAGAGCAAGCCTGAGCCTATTTCAGAGAGCTACATGAAATAAATAATCATGCAAAAGCAGATTCTTTCTGATAGGGCTCTGACAGCTGCTCCAAGAGGTAGGTCCTTGCAAGCCCATCTTTCAACAATGAACTGACCCAAAGATCCAGGAAAGCTCCCAGACAGGACCATATGGCCTGGAATAAAAACATATTTCAAACTCTGTTTATTATGCATATCTTTCAAAGGTTCACTAGTCTGTGATGAAGCATTGCACCTGCATGGCTTTAATAAGCCTCCCAAGCAAGTGCAATTATAAAATCACAGGCACCTGAAGAATTTGTCCTCTTTTAGACACCCACTGCCCACCCATGACTGGTCTCATTCTTTTTAATTATATGGGTTTGCAGTATTTTGTAAGCTGAGATCAATACTTATTCAGAAAATAAGACTCCTTATAGACCTCAGAGTGAGAACCATGAAATATTTCTCCTAAACCTTGGAGACGCCAATATTATTGCATAACAAACCTTCCAGTCTTCCCAAAAAGGAAAGAAGAAATTCAATTGTGCAGCCCTGTAAAGCAGGAGAATACTTGGCATGAATTTAGACTGGACTTCACTCATCAACAATATTCGGAGTGAAAAATAGCTTTCCTTCACGAATGAGCCCTGTGACTCCACATCTGGTTGGAGTATTTGTTCATTATTCACTCAACAAATATCCATTCAGCAGCTGTCATGTGCCAGACTCCAGACTAAATGTGGTGATCTAAGGATAAATAGCACCTAATTTTGCCCTTAGAGTTAATGGTCTCATTGGGAATATAGATCCAAAAGGAACTGGTTTAGGAATATAGCAGGATATGGGCTATAAAAGACTCTGGGCCAACAAAGCCTCGACACTTTTAGGAAGGTCAAGGACAGCTTCCCAAAGAAACAGGAATCTGAACAGAAACTCACAAGACAAAATAGGCATTCATAGCTAGTCATGAAAAGGAAGCCATGGGCCACTCAAGGTTGAAAGTATATTCATGCATCATTTCTACTGGCTTCTCCAAGAGACCTAAAATGTGTGTATGTTTTGAGGCCTCAAGGCCTTTTTCCTTCATTGTCTCTAATTAGCTTATGCACAAGCAAGGTATGTTTATCTAGCATGATCACTTGATTGAATGGTTGCCTTGGAATAGATAATCATTGGAAATCTATGAGCACTGGAATCTTTCTCTCTAGGTTCTGCCTAAACTAACAATGTATGTGAAATCTGGAATCCTTTTTTCTCTGTGTTCAAACACAGCTTACAGAGGTACCTCTCAGGATTTTAGGAGTAAAGTTTTTGTAAGACAGCTTGGCCTAATTATTATTCATAGTGACAGAGTAGTTGCTTCCTGCCTGCTAAGATTTCTATTCCCCTTGAGCCCAGGGTCAAACATCAAAAAAGCTTTTAAATCATATCATAGAATAATTATATCATACTTGGCCTTCTAAGTGAAGAATGCAAGATTATCAGTTATAGATGAAGATTTTAACTATGAAATTATGTGAAACACCTGGACATATATAAAAGAAGTGGTAACCTTGCATCTTAGAAGTACTAATACTGACATCAGAAATATACAGGATCAATTTCTTTGACCAGTGATTGTTATTTGGAAAGTGTACTGAGGTGAAAGAAGATGAATATAAAGGAGGAAAGAAAAAAAGAGTTGGAAAGGCAGAGAGGAATATCTATTTACTCAATCAACAGTATCTCCAAGCTTTTTATCTCCCAGATAACAGCAAACATGCAGCCAGGGCACTATCTTTCAAGCCTTTTCAGACTGGAGAAGAACAGCAGATTACCAAAGAGGATACCTTAGACTGCTCTTGCCCATAGAAAAACAAATAGCTACTGTTTATTGATGGAAAACATACTGTTCACCATAACCCTTAAAGACTGATGTAGCTATGTCCATTATATACACACAAAACAACGATGTTCAGAGAAAGTAAATATGTTCAAGGTGATGAAGAAAATGTGTGAAAGAGAAAGGTTGAAATGAGTCATCTGCCTCCAAAGTTCATGTTCTTCCCAGTCCTTATTTTGCTTTCTTCCTTGTTAATCCTTATAGGAGTTCACAGCCCTGCCTAAGAGGTAGAATAGCCATCATTCTCTCTAACCTATCTATGCTTTGAAAGACTCTGAACCACTGCTCTGTAGGTGTCCATGGCAGATGAGGAGACACCGGAACTCTGCTCAAGTGTCTTACGGAGCATATGACTGATAGCTGCAGGTCTGTCTGTGCAATATCCCTTTTTATTCAATCTCACTGTCCTTCATACATCAGTTAAGTCTTTTTCTGGTTTTGTGTATTAAAAAGACTAAAATCTCCCTAACAGGCATCAGTAGAAAGGGAGAAAGAGAGAAGATGTGCACAGAAATTGAAAACCTTGTATTTTACTGTGAACTTCAGGGCAGAGAAAACCATAGACAAGGGAAAAATGGGATCAACAGAGTTGTCATACTCTTTGACTCGGGACTTTCCAATTATTTAAACTGGTCAGGACACTGCTCAGGACTTTCTAATTGCTGGAATTCCATTGTTTTATCATATAGATACTGTATTGACTTTGTTTGGATTTTAATAAATCCATTCTATTATGAACTGCTTCTTTGAAGTCAAGGAATCCATAGACTACATCTTCCTTCAACATTTCATTGACCATTTCCAACAGCAACTTTCTTGAATGAAAATGGAATGAATTTACTCCCATTCTGGATCTAATAAAACAGAATTCATATTCACTGAGTATTTACAGATTGCCAAGCACTGCCTGAAAGATTTCATATGCACAACTCATTTGCTGCTCTTTTCAAAAAAGTAGATACTATTCTTGTTCCCATATTATGAAATTATAGGGTGGCCATGTTATTTCTCAAAGGCCATGAATTTGGTGACAAGTCTCAAGTGCAGTCTCTACTGATAGATTGGAATAGATCAGAAATTTGAAGATAATTCTTGAAGGAAAGCCATCTCATGTTATTTTCATTAATATTTTCATATTTATTCCTTCGCTCAGTCAACATACATTGTTTTTCTTCCAAGCCACTGGGAATAAAGAAACAAGTACAGTAAGACTCCAAACCTCAAGGGATCCTCCATCAAGGGTCAGATCCAGAAAGAAGCAGCTGTAATACAATGCGATCAGAGAACCTGCTGCGTGCATATTGCTACACACCTATCATCCCCACACTCTGGGAGGCCAGGGCAAAAGGATCCCAAGATCAAGCCTAGTCTGAGAAATAGTGACTTAGCAAGATCCTGTCCTGAAATAAAAACTGAAAGAAAGGATTGGAGGAGTAGCTCAGTGCAAAGGCCCCGGGTTCAAAACCCCGTATTTCAAGAAAACAATATCCAGTTTTCCAGCTGCTTTAATTGGGTTAGTGAGGAGAATTCAGTGGAAAAACAAGATTTGGGACATTGATGATGATAATGAACATTAGATCTATTGCTAGTCAATGAAACTGACAGATATTATTTTTTTACTCCTTTAAACAACCTGCCAGACTGGTGTGCCCCTCATCTGAAACAAGAACACGAGCCAAAGAAAGTAACTTACACAAGTCCCCAAAGATCACAGAGGGAAGAACCACAACTTGAACTCTTTCCAAATCCTATTTCCATTCCACTACATGATCTGATATAAATAATAATAGCACCAAAGATAATAGGGACCATTTACATGCATTGAAGGATTACTGCAGCCCAGCCGCTCTGCTACAGACCTGATTGTTATCAACTCATTTAACACAGGAATCGCTGTGGTAGAGATGACTTTTAGCCCCGTTTTGTAGTGAAACAAATGGGGCATGAAGAGGGGCCAGCAATAAGCTATGTCCACTGGGACAGTCTGCACTCACAGTTTCCCCCGTGGGGAAGAGTTAGGCTCATGAGCAATAGAACCACAGATGAGCTCGCCTCAGGGACCTGACTCAGCTTCATGGCGCTCACCGGAAGCCACATGACCTTCTGAACCTCAGTCCTGTGGACAGAAGTGCAGACACCAGTGTCCACCATTTTAACCCACATGCTAAAGGTGAGAATTTCTTTGCCCACCTCACTCCCAACTTAAATGCTTATTCATGAGCACATGCAGCACGTGAGATACCTCCTCGCTGGACTCCTAGTGTTGCTTTCTGAAAAATAGAGCCAGGATTGTTCATTCAGTTTGGGTTTTTAAATGGGGGACTGTTTCCCCACAGCTTTGGCATGCTGGGCTGGGTAGTCCTGAAGAGAGATAAGCAACAGCAGCCTTGACTGCCCAATGCCTCAAGCTGTAGGAACAGCCCTCCGGAGGACACTATTCACCCCAAACCCAGCAGCCAATTACTCAGAACCCGTTTAGTAAATGAGCTTATTCCATGCACTAATTAGAGCCCTGTAAAAATAAACTTGCAATGGGAAGCTAGATCTCTGTGGCTAGCTTTCCTGTTTTGGAGCATAACAGGATGAGGTTTGCTGGAGAGGCAAGGCAGGCAGTAATGTAGTCCACAAACTCGAAGCAGGAACAGTATCAATTCAAACTCCAGCTCTGGTACTTACCAGCTGTGCAGGCATTAGCAAATTATTCTGGCCTCAGTTTGCTCATCTGTGAAATGGAGATATTAGAATCTACTTATGGCATTTGAGAGTCTCCCATGAGGTAATAACATGCTTGTACCTAACATAAACTATTTACTGCATGCTTTTTTATACTCAACAAACAGTCCTAGCCCAAAGAACAGGATATTAAAAAATAGGGAAAAGAAAAGAAAATTTACTAAAGTTTGATTACTCGAGTCTGAATAAATAGATTTGCTCTAGTCGTCAGGAATGTCTGCGGTACCCCTCGACTGACATTAATTTTTTATGTAGCTAAGCAACTTTTCATCTAACCATTAAATAAATAATAGATAAAATTATCTCAGCTTGATAAGATAATTCCCTTAAAAATAAATTCCATATACCTTTTTTATCCCCTAGTACCATCAGAACACCCAGTACATACAGTCGTGCCTCGGTACGCAAAATTAATTTGTTCCATGATTCTGGGGAAGATGGCCACATTCATGTTCATGTGGGGAAGATGGCCAGAGCTGTGGTCATCACCCAATCCAGAGTTCTTAGTAGGAAGCAAAATTTTGCAGAATTTTTTTGTTCACAAGCCAAATTGTTCATGAACAGATACGTTCATGAACCAAAGCATTACTGTATATGTTTGTTGACAAATATACTTGGGTACATTTCTGCCATTCCTGAGGAAAATCAACTGGACTGAATATTGTTGAGTCAGCACTACTATCATGAATATTTATTTCTTTGAGGTTGAATCTTACAGTTCTGGAGTTTGGGGAGTCCCAGAGCAATATACCAGCATTCAGTGTCTGATGGGGGCCTTTTTGCAGCCTCCTCTCATGACAGAAGGACAAAAAGACAAAAAAGAACACACCAAGTTCCTCCAATCTTTTCACAGGGTCACCAGTCCCATTCATGGAGACAGTGCTTTGTGATTTAATCACCTACTAAGAGGTGCCACTTCTGAATACTATCACAGCAGATCTTTGGTTCCAATATAAGAATTTGTGGGAGACACACATTCAGACCTATAGAACAAAACAATAAAGAACCAAGAACTTATCTGACTTCTGAGCCACAGGTAGTTTATTTCATGAGTGCTTTATAAAAAAGTTAAAGTGAGATAGGACATAGGGCAAGACTTAGGCTGGCTGAGAAGAGGGGCAAGGCGGGTTCCCAGGATCTACACAGCATCGCCTCTCAAGACCTGGCGGGTAGAACCTCTCAGGCTCCCCAGAGATGTGGACAACACAAAGAGGGGATGCCACCAGGAGCCTGCTTTACACTACCCAGTGTCTCCCAGACCCAGGGTACGCGTTTATTTTTGCTCTTTTTCTCTTTTGTTCAGTCCAAGTTCACTCGGTAGAATCAGTTTCTCCTTTACTCCTTCACCCTCCACTTTTCAAAGAAATGTTTGGCACCATTTTTAGCTCGTCTTGTTCAATTCTTTGTTCAAGGTGAGAAGGACCTGGAATACATTGAATTGGAGAGCCATTTCTAAAGGAACTACCCAATAACAACTAAGTATATCAGTACTAAAGCTTTCACAATCTTAACTCCACTGGAGTAGGACCATTGTTAGCCTAAGAAATAGAATACACTCCAAGAACTGAGCTGAAGTTCTGCCTGAATTAATTATAATTTTCATAGAAGCTGAGCAAACCTGTTAAAATAATTTTATCGTCTACAAAACTTTAGACTGTTTTCGTGCACAAGAACACTATACATTTAGCATTATGAAACATTATGTCTATATTTTATGAGTTGAACAGTTGCTAATCATTGAAAATTATAGCTGTCATTTTGCACTGTGACAATAAAAGCTAATTATTATTTAAACTCCATTAGAAGACTAAAAACAGACTTATTTGTTTAAAAGAAAAAGAGAAAACATGCTACATCTTTTGTTCTGCATATGCAATAGTTGAATGAAAAAGTCAGAGCTGTATACCTTCACGTCTGCCATTCTAACACACTTGGATAAGAAGTTAAATTATGCCTCATTATCGAGTTTCTATGGAAATGTTTTTGTATTTTTAAAACATAAGAAAACCTTGAAATAGCTTCTCTTCTGTAGTTTGGTCATTTTCCTGATTCGACAAACAGAAACAAATTCAATGTGACTATTTAATTCTCAGCTGCATAAAGATTTAAACCCATGTCTGAGAACTGGACAATCAAATTATGTAGTAGCACAGTAGCCAGGAATAAACCCAATACTTAAATGCAGTTTATTCAACATTATTAACACAAATAAAATTTACACCTATGGTCTTGTGCATTAAAAATAATTTTTCCCACATCGTATAGCAATATTTTGCTATGCCAATCAAATTAAACCACCAGAAACACAGGGAAAGAAATCAATTGTGTAACAAAACTTTGAAAAGTATGGTATTTATCATGTTCAAGACAGGTTTATTCTAGTTTTAAATAAACTTTCTTTTTCTAGGCCTGGCCTTTTTCCCTGTACTTGGCTTTGCTTTTTGTTTTGGTTTGCTGGGTAAGGTGCTCAACACAACCATTCTGTCAAACCATCCATAAAATCCTTTTTCTCCAACCCCACATGAATTAAAAGCAACACACACATGCACGCACGCATGCGTGCACACACACACACACACACACACACAATCTCACTAGCCTCAAACAAATTTAACTGTATTGATTTTAGTCAAAAGTAGAACTAAAATCTGATGCCAAGAATGAGAGTTGGAAAATGATGGTGAGAAAAGTTTATAGAAAAAGCCTTGTTCCCTTATTTCCCAGTGAGCAGCTTCAGAGGCTAATTGCAAAATCACCTCAGCAAATCTCCTTGACTAAGGGGAGGGAAGCCATTTCAACAGCCTTCTGAGCCCTGAACTCCACATCACTCTATAGCTGAAAATTGATAGCCTCCAACAGAACCTTAGTCTGAACAATAAGTGCATCAGCCACACTACCTGAATCAGATTCCTAAATTAGCAACCTCTACCGCCACCATTAACTCACATTGGCAAGACATACATAGTCAGGATCAGTCTTCCATATCATGTACCACAATAGCCTCATCTGCAAGTTATGAGCAGGTGAACAATACAGATGAGACAAAAAGGAACAATGTCTGTGATAAAGTGCAGTCAGAGTGAATGAGAGGAAAAGAAATGCACAGGGTACACATTTTAGAGCAAAAAGAACTTACCGGTTACCTAGTCTGGTTTTGTAGCTTCCATCGCATGAGAGTATGGGAATAAAAGCAAGTGTAGAATACGAAAGCAACCCCATTGGCAAAGAAAAAATGTGTGTACCATGTCAAATGCCCACGGGGCCTCTCAGCATTTGTGATACCATTACAAAAATGGAAACAGACAAAATCATTGTGGTAAAATTAAGAGAGGAAGGAGTTGGCTTTTCTACTAGGGATTTGAAACTTGCTTTCAGTTAAAACCAGTCAACTGAAACTTTGAGACAAGTTTCTTTGTTTTGAAAGAAACCATACCCATCCTTAATTCATCCATTCATCATTCACTTACTATGTCAACAAATATTTATCCAGAGCTACAAAGTGCCAGGCACTGTCCTGGCTGTAGGAGTATGGCTATGAACTAAGCAGAGCAAGTCTCTGGGAGGGAATTGTCAATAAACAAGCACAGATATGTACATATCAGGTGGTGACAGATGACACAATGAAAAGAAATAGGGTAACAATAGGAATTGTTTGGTGATGCTGGTTTATTTAGTTAGTGGTCAAGAAAGACTTCACTAAAAAGTCATATAGGATGAGAATTATGAAAGAAAGGCGATATGAGAATATATGGGCAAAGCATGGGAACCAAGGGGGAAGTGCACATGAAAAGGATCTCACAGGAAACTTTTTCACATGCATGATGAACAAGAGGAAGCCCAGGAAGATTTCAATGAGGAAAGGAAGAGTGGAACAGCAGGAAGGAAAAAGGAAGGGTCTTGTAGGTCTCAGCCAGGAAAGTGGATGTTATTCTGGGATGGAAAGCCATTGCAGAGTTTTGAGAAAAGAGATAACAGGATCGGACTTTGCTGGCACTGTAAAAAATGGACTGCTAGGCACAATTCGTGATAGCTAAAACTTGGAAACACTCCAATTGCCCATCAACTGGAGACTGGATAAAGAAAACGTGGGGTTTTTTATAAAATGGGAGTACGGCTCAGCCATAAAAAATGAGAAATTAGAGACATTTATAGCTAAATGAATGCACATTGAGGCAATTCTCTTAAGTGAAAAAAATAGCTCACACATGTATAATACCAAATAGTTTCTCTAATGTGAGAAACTGAAAATGTAAATAAGGACTAAAAGGTATAATAGGTAAGGTGAAATAGGAAGAAAAGGGGCAAAGGGGATGGGGAAGTGGGAGGAGTAGGGGAAAGGAAAGAAGGGAATGGAAATATGAGAAAATGGAAAAATGGAAACAAAGCCTTTGTAAATAGGGAGGAGTGGAGGGGTTGAAGGGAGGGCGGGGAAGGGGGAAAAAATAAGAACCAAGAGAGATTATATAAAGGTGCACATTTCCAATGATGAATGTCATTATATTGTATACCTGAAATGTACCAATAAAATTCATTAAAAGAAAAAAGAATGGACTGCTAGGAACCATATATAAAGCACAAAAATTAATTAGGAGGCCATTGTATTAAGCCAAATAAGAGAGGATGGTGAAATGAATTTAAGTATAGCAATAATGGAGATTATGAACATATTTGGGAGGAACTGATGTGAAGTATGACAGGAAGCAAAGAGTCAATAATGACTCCATAGTTCTTATCCTGAGCAACTTGAACTATCACGTTGAGACAGACAACACTGAGATGCTTTTTCAAATTCCTTACAAATATGTTAAAATGTAAAGTATCTATTAATAATCCAAATGGAGATGTTGGATAGGCAGCTGAATGTACAAATCTGGAGTTGAGGGAAGAGTTTAGAGTAGCATTATATAAATGGGAATTGTCAGCTTGTAGGAGTGATCTATACCAAGGAGACTGGATGAGATCATTCAGGGAATGATCATAAATAAAGAACATTTCTAGAGACTGATTCCAGGTCTATTTCAGTGGTTAGAAGTCAGGAGGATAGGGAGAGGTACCCTAAGAAACTACCAGTGAGATGGGAGAACAAAGAGAACTAATTGTCCCTTGAAGGCTGAAACTATTTCAAGGAAAAATGGAGCGACTGTGTTCATTGCTGCCTATAGGAAAAGTCAGGTGAGAACTTGTGTATTACCATTGTATGGGACAATTAGAGGTCACTGATATTCTTGCAAGAGCTTCTCCTTTGAAGTAATGGGAGCAAAGCCAGAAAAAATGAGTTTAAGAGAATAGCACAGAATTGTATCATTTAAATGTTTTGTGGAAACTTCCCACACCACAAAAATTCACCAGGAGTGAAACACTTGGACACACATTGTACTGCTAGTTCCAAAGAAAATCCAAGCAGACACACATACCTGAGTGTGAGTGCATACACATGCATGCACATACACTCATGCAAACACACCTGCATTCACTCCATACTCACACAAAAAAGAGAACTGACCAGAGAGAAGTGGTTGCAAGAAATGTGGTGACCACAGTAGGAATTCTCAGAACATAGGCCAGAATACTCAGAACTGAGTCCAAAATGCTAATAGTAAAGGTCGCAGAAATAAAGAGTAAGAATTGGGATAAAGAATGAAAAACTGGCAGCAAGTTAGCCTTGGCTAAATGATAAACTCCTTGAAAGCCAGAACTATGTCTTTATTCCTGTTTTTCTAAAAGAAATGCTAGAGTAAAAACAATAAAATTCACCATCAGGCAGATTCTGGCTCCCAAATTTGTTGGATGTGATTGTTGGATGTCAGAAAGATATTAAACTTCTTTATGCTTCCATTTCCACATATGAAAAAAAAACAGTCATCTTATAATGTTACTTTAAGAATTAGCAATAATATTTATATGGCAGCTGGTACAAGATGTGGGAAATAAAAGAATAATAGGTTTTTCCTACTATTATTTGAATCTAAAGAACTTAGTAGCATATGACACATAGGTTATAGATAGAAACCGAAATTAAATTTACTGCACTGATATTTGCTGCATTCAACTAAAAGCTAAAACATCACTTAATATATTCTTACTATTTAGAAAAACACTGAGAAATAAGTGAGATTCTGAAAAACTTGGCAGAGAAAGTCTTAAAAAGTTTATTTGACAAAAATGTCATCACTTTTAAGGTTTCTAGGTATTTTTGCTTCATGCTATGGCAGGATTTAAATGGCAGGATGGGGTTAAAGTGCAAGGTCAGGTCTTACTGTAGAAACTATAGTTAAGACTAAAAAGATGCTGATTGCTCCATCATCTAAACATAGTTAACTGCCAGTAGTCAAAGCAGCCACTTCTCCACAGAGATTCACCCAGTTCATCACTCATCACCTACCACCATGATTAGTACCAGCACCTCTACCCAACCAATAGTCCTAACTAGAATCAGGAGGGCAAGACACAATTAGCTAGCCTGTGGAGCAGTAAGCACCCTGCTTATGGGACCTATCACAGCCTACAATATCGAGGACATCCAAGCCAGCTGTGGTGGCACAGACCTGTGATCCCAGCATTCTGGGAAGCTGAGGCAGCAGGGTCACAAGTTTGAGACTAGCCTTAGCCTACTTAGTGAGACTGTCTCAAAATTTTAAAAAATTTAAAGGACTAGAGATGTAGCTCATTGTGAAAGTCCTGGGTACAATCCCCAGTACTGCAAAAAAAGAATACTCTCTCTTTCTTCTCTGCAGTTAGGGACTAAGGATCATTTCTTTGATGGGCTGAGCAATGGGATCCTCAGAGTGCTCAAGGCTGTTAGGAGGGTGAAGGCAGGATGGCAGAGGTAAGACAAGCAGTGATATATGGGCAGCCTGCACTGCCACAAGTTACCATGGCAAGAAGACAGGGACTCCCAGGGGTTTCCCATATGTCAGCAGATAGTTGGATTTAAGCACCCTCAAAAGGGCCACTGGATAAGCAAGGAGACTCTGAAGGAAAGGGTAGTGGGTTGGAGATGTGTTCATGGTATGGGCTGAAGCAGGCAGAGAGCTCAAGGTTAAGCAGGTGTCCTGGAGCAGAAGACTATGTGGGGCAAGTGTAAAGAGGGTGGCCCCATGAGCGCCCATTCAGAGGCATCCCTCTGGGCCTATGTCACGCAGAAGAAGGACAGCCATCAGTGAAGGGAAGTGGACCAGAGGGCTCTGAAAATGCTGCAAGAACTTCATTACCTCGAAGCTGATGTTTTTGTGTGCGTGATAGTAACGCAGTGCTAGTGACAGCTCACTCAGAAATTTGCAAGTATGGTGTCTCATGCATATAGCTTAAATTATGAAAACACCCAAGTGAAAATTTTCTGTATTAAAAAATGTCATTATGGAAGTCTCTGATTAAATAAGCTAGTATATGTTCTCCTGTCATAGTAGTGAACTCAACAATTCAAGAGAACTTTTATAGACACTTGCTCTTGAGGTTTTGTCCAAATTTCCTAAATTTGTAAAACTGGGCAAAAATATCACTTTCAAAAATTGTCATTTTATTTTCTATAATATCAATGATAGAAAAATATTCTTGCCTATTGGAAAAGTATTAGAATGGTATTAACCTGCCTCTACCATTTTAACTGAATTCCATGGACATAAATTTTTCTAAGAGCATTATCTTCATGAAATCATTGGAATATAAACAGTATTCCTAATCTACATGCCTACAATCCACTGTGGAGAGTTTTTCCTAACATCTTCTCCTTCCTGACCATTTATTACCACAAGATATCCTATAATCCACTTGTGAACTTCTCATGGGTATCTGCTGCTTTTGCCTATTTCCCACACATCTACTTCCAATCAACCACCTCCATTTTTTAGGACAAATCATATCACACAGATTAATTCCATATGGTGGCTTGGATGGGACTGGATCCTTCCAGATTCCAGATGTGGACACAGAATTCTTCAGATAACTCACAATTTTATAAATCTAAAGTCATAGTGATTGGGCTAAAAATCGACTCCTGCATCAAGTTGTCTAACCAGAGTTAGGCCAAACGTGATATAGAGATGTGGGAAGAAGGTGTTGCCTTTCCTCTGGTCTTGAGCCTACAGGATGTAAGCTTGATTCTGCTACTGATCAAAATACAGAGCCCAGGAGTCGAGGAAAAATTCACAGAAAGCAGAGGCAAGAGAAAGAAAAGAAATAGATCCCATTGGTGATTTCGGTCCTGCTAAAATGAAAAATTATCCCTGGGCCTTTCAGTCACTTGAGCAAATAAATTCACTTGTTTTTTAAACCAAAAGTTCTTTGTAACTGAAAGAGAAACATATGATACACATGGTTCATAGGTTAAAAAACAATTGAGTGTAATACAACAATGTCCAAATATTTTCATAATACAAGTAGATAGAAATTTTTTACAGTGATTTATATTTTATCTAACATACTAAGTGGCTTTTTATTAGGATCTATTCAATCAATATATAGTAAAGGTACAATCAGAAAATTCTAGTAGTCCCTTCAAGTTCTAAACTCTGAGATATTTGAGCTTTTGCATTACATAAATCACGGTATAAACCTGCACATAAAAGGAAACAAAGGACATTTGTCCTCAGAGATTAATCAATATGCAGCTGTGTTCATTTGCCTGATATAGTGAAATGTGATAACTTTGAAACAATGATGTTACAATTTGGGTTCTGCAGATTAGAAACATGGAAATAAAGTTGTAAATTCTAAATAAGACCAAAAAGATTGAAATATCCAAAAGATGCCTTTTGTTTTGATCCTTCCTTTAGTTCCAGTAGAGATTTCACACTGGGTAATATAAATCACCAACGTGCTAATTAAGCTGTGTTTCTCACTTTAAGGTCTTTTTGTGCTTCCCTTAAAGTGATAACAAATGGAACATCATCATTTTCCTCAGATCTGAGATCACAAAATGTCCACAAGCAATATACAGTTGTAGTGATACAATAGCCACCCCCCCCCAAAAAAAGCTTTAAATGTCACCCACCACAAAACTTAGAATATAAAATGTGAAATTTGCAGAGGCATGACTAATGGGGTGATTTCTATTTTTCCAGCAACTGAACGCCCAGTCCATGAACTGAGGACATATAATACTTAGAAAACAGTCTTAGAGAAAACTGACAGATATATAGGGTATTTTATCTTGCATTATGTGATTTGTAGAAGTAATCTCAACTGGAAGTACTTCAAAGAAAGGCATTAAACAAGTGTAAAATAACTAATCTACAAGTATTTATTAAGTGTTTGCTATGTACCCAGCCCAATCCAAGGTGATTAAAGAGGAAATAAGAAAGTGAAATCTAAGGACCCTGTTGAGACTAACCTCCTAACCATGTCCCTCCCTTTCATTCTTTTCCCCTTCAAACTACCATACACATGGCTCCCAGGCTAATGGGTTCAAAGCACAGTCCCATTCCCTGTGTTCTCCAGTTCAGGCATCTTCAGTGGCTTTTTGCAGCCTTCCCTGTACATTCTAGATCCCCCAGATCAGCCAAATAGGCCCAACCTAATCTTCCATCCCTATTTCCCAGTATTCCTCTTCCAGTAACAATGGATGTAGGTTAGTATTTTTCTCTTAGAAGAGATAGGTTCTAGAATGACTCTGACAATGATAACACTGTTGATTGAAAAGGAAAAAAAAGGAAGGAGAGGAGACTAACATTCTTCAGTAACCACAAGCTCAGTATTAGTTATGTACTACATAATTAGTATCTGTAAGTTTCATGGTATATGGATCAGTATTTCTGTCACTGGGGAAAAATACCCAACACCTACCACTTCAATAAGGAGACATTTACATAGCTCACAATTTCAGAGGGTTAAGTTCATGACTCTAAGGCAAATTCACATAATGGAAAGGGAACAAAGCTGCTCAAACCATGGCAGACATAAAGCAGAGATACGCAGAAAGGCATACCCTCTAAAGAAGTGCCCACAGTGACTCACCTCCTTTCAGCAGGCTCTAGCAATGTGATCTCTTGCTTACATGCACACTCTCACCACTGTGATACATTCTACCAGGCAGTCTTCACCAGAGCTGAGCATCTGATGCCAGTCAAACTTCCAAAACTGTGAGCTAAATAAGATTCCTTTATACATAGTTATCCAGCCTCAGGTATTTTGTAATAGTAATGGTAAAATGAACAAATACAATGTATTATGGCAATTTTTAAAAAATCCCAGGTATATTATTATGGATAAAAATCATACAAAGTAAATATCAGAATGTGATAATTTAAGCTTGACTTGTTTGTCATTCACCTTGTTCTTAATAAACCAGTAAAACAGCTGTCTGATTTGTACTCCAGTTCATGTCTTGCCACTTAACCAGGAACCTTCAAAGCAGACAAATAGTAAGGGAGTGGGAGACAAAGAAAGAGATAGAGACAGAAGCAGGGAAGAGATTTATTTTAAGGAATTAGCTCACAACTGTAGAGACTTGGAACCCCAAAATATGCAGGGACACCAGAGATCAAAAAAAAAAAAAAATGATGCCTCAGCTCAAGTCCATAGGCAATCTGGAGACACACTCCTTTTTTGGGAGACATTTTTAGATTCCACACACACAACTACCACCATGTGACATTTTCCTTTCTGTGCTCTGGCTTCCTTAACACAATGTTCTTTGTGTTATTTCAAAAACATTTTCTCCTTTTTAAGGCATAAGGGTATTCTGTTGTGTATGTACATTTTATTCACCCATTTGTCCATGCATAGACACTTAGGTTGATTCTGTATGAATAACCCCATTTCATTTTGTTGCATAGTTCCACTCACACAAATTTAGAAGCCAACTTTTGAGACAAAATAGGTAGCAAAGTAAGTGAGAGAGTTAGAATCTCTTGTCTCCAAAATCTATGAAAATCTTTGCTACTCTATGCTATTGCTAACACTCTGGCTGTGGATATTAAGGATGTTACACAAATGTTAATCTAGGATGAATTCAGAGGTAAAGTTTCCATATGATTTATGGCCTCCTGAATGTCAGAAATTGATAGAGTCCAGGTGTATACTTGTATATAGAATATATCAGAAGTATGTCTTATTGGATTCATTCTTCATGGTCAAGGCTAATCTTATATATGGTCTATGTAGGGTCTAATGGAGATATGTTTTACTGGATTCATTCTTTGTGGTCAAGGTGCATACTATGAGCTGACGGGTAATATAGTCTGTTACAGTATGTATGATTCTATCATTAAGAATGTACTCTTTTGGTCCCGCCACTCCTGGCCCAGAGGAAGGGGCTTCCAGGCCACCATCCCTACTGCCGCTCCCGGCCCCTGGCCCACCTCTCCCAGCTCAGAGGAGGTGAGCCATGCAGATGCCAACAGCAACCCCAACCCCCCCAGTCGAAATGAAAAAACACATAAATAAGTCTCAAAACCAGACTTCCAGATCACCTACAGCAACCCCAAAGGGAAATGAGATGGAACACTCTGATACTCAACCACCTGGACCCACTGAACTGGCAACAAAAGGGGATCTGGAAAAAAATGAAATCAGAAATAATTTCTCAGATAACAGGAAAAATTGTGCTCCAAGTGCAAGACATGATTAATAAATCTAGAGAGGAGCTGAGGAACATGATGGAATCCCAATATAGGAAACAAATAAAATCCATAAAACAGATGCAAATAGATTTCCAGGACATGAAAAACTCCACTGAAAGTCTACACAGCAGAATGAGCCAATGTGAGGACAGAATTTCAGATATAGAAGATAAGATTGCACTTAATGACTAGGAAAATAAAAATTGCTTCAAAATTATAAGGGAACATGAGAAATCAATCCAGCAGCTGCTAGACGATGCAAAGAAGAATAACATAAGACTGGTTGGAGTCAATGAAGAAACAGGACAGAGTGCAGATGACATAAAAAAACTCTTCACAGAAGTAATGGCAGAAAACTTCCCAAGCATGAGAAAAGAACTGGACATACAGATAAGTGAGGCATATAGGACTCCAAATAGCCTTGATCAAAAAAATCTACACATAGGCATATAATTGTTAAGATTCCAGAAACTCAACAGAAGAATGTTCTCTTTTGAATTACAGCTCTGCTACATTCCACTCGGTCTTTAAAATTACAGAAGAGTATCCTCGAGAACATTCTTTCTCTCTCTTTCTCTTTTCTCTCCCTCTCTCTCTCTCTCTCTCTCTCTGTCTCTCTCTGTCTCTACCACAAAAGACCAAGGCCTAGACAATAAAGGAAATGGATAGACTTAGGTAACTAAAACTCTGGGGACATACTGGCTTGAGGTAAGGCTTGGTCCAGCAGCTCAGATGATCTCACCATGTATGCAGTTTCTCGGCATCTATCAGTTTTGACTTTAAAATATCTGATTTAGTGTCAAGTATCCCTCACTGCCCTCCAGAAGCTCTAGGGCCTTCCCTGATGGAACAATATTGCTGTCAGTTTCAGACTTCTCTTTCTCATGTGCCATGGGAAAGGCGAGAGATGTGCTTCAATAGCTCCCATATCTGCCTCAGTGGGTTATATTTCCTTCCATGCTCTCACCAGAGTATCTCAGGAATGAGACTCTGATTGACTTGAGCTAATTAGGGCTCTCCCTGAAGCTCAAGGTAGTGGCATTCTTGCCAAAAGTAAGAGGCTGAAATGAGGACAGAATGAATTGCTCAAATGCGGGATGACAGAAAAGGGAACATATTTCCACTAATAAAGAAAACATTAGGAAACCATTTTAAGTTTTTAATACATTTCCAAGTTATTTGGTATATTCACTGTTCACCAATGGTGGCACTTAGAGGAATGTGCAGGAAAGAATTTTTTGTTGGCCTGTAGGTGGGGCAGATTTCTTCTGAACTGGACAGTTGGCAGGGCTGGAAAATGCAGGGACTGAATGCCTTAGGTCACCCACAAGCACTCAAAGTTATGAGAAACAGCAAGGGGAGGAAGAGAGAAAAGTGCAGGACAGAGAAAGAGGTTTTGCCTACTTGACAATTCTGCTTTCTCTGTAAGGCAGAACTATAGGATGGGCAGACTACAAAATGAGCAAAGATAGACTCTGCAAAAACAAGCATATATTAGAGTAATCCTCAGATGGGATGATCCTCCTGAGAATTTTTTTTATGTCCTAGCTAATTAGCCAAATAGATAATTCATTTTACTCTGGAGAATCCAGTTTTCCCTGAGGGAGGAAAATATTCAAGGTCTGCAAAAAGAGAGTACCAGACTACTGAGAGTTTCACTAAATACCAAACATCCATCGTCCAGGGTTTAACCCAACAAGGACAAAGCAAAGAAATTATTTGGCTTTGGGAATAGCCACTCCGCTCAGGCTTCCCTTCATCCCCTTCCATCTAATTTCCCTGTGCCCTCCCCAAGCATTTAGCCCTGGAGATATCTCATGCCAGGGGAATACAGATCTTGGAGAGAATTCCTTCTGTTACTGCCAAAATATACGGTAGGGAAAATCACATATTATGATGCACACAGAACACAGGGGAAACAAAAAGCATGCCAAGAACTCAGTGAGTTACCATCCTCCACGTAAAACTGGGTGAGACCAGCCAGCTGCTGGAAACCCCTCAAATGGCACACCTTCTCCCAGTACAGGACAGGCCAGAGCTGAAAGGTAGGTGTGGCTACACCTAAAGACACAATATAGCAAGAGAAAGGTGACATTCAATCACAAAAATGGGAAATTGGAAAATGTGTCAATGTGTCCAGCACACTAAGGCACTGGGTTCCCTGGGCAACTAGTATAATAATAATAGAGCTGGGCACAGCATGCTACAAGATTCCAATACTGTTTCTCCTTGCCCTGCTATGACCATCGCCCACATATTAGGCTTTCCTTCCTACCATGATCATCAGCCACATTTTAGGCTTTCCTTCTGTTTCACTTCTACATTTCTTCCAGGAGGAGAATATGTCATCTAAAAGGCATCAATATCTTATGTCCCTGGCTGTATTTCAAATCATACATTAATAAATTGACATTTTGGCTTATGTACATCAGTATCTTGCAAGTTGTTAGACATGAATCTGCTCCTTGAGAAGTGATATACTTTAATAGTGCTGACAACACTTTAGTTTCTGAACAAACAAAGCTATAGAACATGGCCATGACTGGCCACGATAATAGTTTCCAAAGGGCATCACCCAGCTATATGGGGACTCTAGGTATCATCTCTTGTTTATGTCCTTCAAACTACAAGAGCAGAGCAGGCCACCAAGGTCAATTTAATTGCAAAGGATTGGCCTCCACTCTAATTAGGAATATAGGAGAGATCTTTGCCTGTTGAAATATTGTAACTTCCTCATTCAAAGTAGCCACAGTCAAACTAAAACACAGAATATAAGAGCTATCATGAATCCCCGTTTCGCAGATGATGATGTCTCAAATTACCTGTTTTTGGTAGAAACAGAGCCAAAGATTTTTGGTTTAAATCTAAAGTTCTTTCTACTTCATTGTAATGGTGCCCTAAAGATCATCAAAATTATTAAAATATTCACAAAAAGCCATATTTCTATAATTTTTTTGCATTCATATTAAGTGAATTAAATTTTAAAACATGATCAATCCTAGTCTATTATTCTCCCTGCAATAAAAAACACAGATATTTTATTGCATTTCAAAGACAAAATGCTCTGACTAGCTTTTAACAAAACCACAATTGTTTTTATAGATCCTCCATTTCCTTATTACAGTGACCTTAAGATTTTATATAAATTTTTAGTATAGATCAAGTGAAATCTCAATAAGCAGGTAACAAAAGTTATTATTTTTACATGGTGCTCGGTAAATTACTGGTAAGTCCAGAGGCAGTCAAGTGTTATTTATTTTGGTATCAGGAGATTATAATGTTAATTGTCTCTTGGAAAACTGTTATTCATTCTTTCATAGGATGAAGAAAATTATGCAGCCCTCCACATTTTCCTTTTCACCCTGGCTGGCAGGTGATTCAGCAATAAACAATGCTCCATCACAGGGAGAGTGCTAGATGAGTGTTTTGATATATTCATACTTTTCTTGCTGAGCCATCCACGCTGGGCTCAAGCTACATTAAGGCAGAGTTGGGCCACCCAAAACTGCAGGTAATGATCACGTGAAACAGAGAGTCCAGTAACGGCTCACTTACATCATATCTGGAATGAGCTAACTAAACTCCAAGCAAGATGAAAAAAGGGGAAAATTGGGCCAGCGATTTAGCTCGGTGGTACCGCCCCTGCCTTGCAAACACAAGGTCATAAGTTCGATCCCCGGTACCAAAAACCCTAAAAAACAAAAAACAAAAGAAAGAAAATTAAAACTGTATTACACTGGAGAGAGAAATCACCCACAGTAAAATAGGAGGAAAAAACATGTTGGCTAGAGTCAGTAAAATCTAGGAGGGAAGGCGATAAAATAGCAATCCTGGGAATTCACTGTAAGTGCTTTGTCATCTTCTTTGGGAGTAAGAGATGTGATCAAAACAAAACAAAACAAAAAACAGCTGAGGATTTAGCTCAGTGGTTCTACCACCTGCTCTGCAAGCGAAAAAACCCGAGTTCAATCCCCAGTACCAAAAAAAAAAGTTACAGCTCTTGAATGCTTACTCTGTACCAGACACTGAAGGAAGCATTCTGAAAACATGACATACTTTGAGCCTCCACAATGACTTCATAAGGTAGATATGATTAGCCTTATTTTGCAGGTGAGAAAACAGAAGTTCACCTAGGTGAAGTGATTTACCTATAACCAAAGATCTGAAAGACAGTGCAGTGGTATAAACCTGTATCTATCTAACCCCAAACTCATGCTCTTAACTCCTGTGCTGTAGTCTAACTCTGGCTGAACTTAATCTGAGGAAATACAGTAGGCAGGATGTATGAAGCAGGCTCATGAGTGCAGAGCAGTTTACCTATGACAGAATGATTGTGTGATCACTTTTAACCCATAAAACAAGAAAGATGAACTGGATGATTGCCACTGCTTCTTCCAGCTCTAAAAGCCTATAATTTTAAAACATAGTGATGCTTCTTTTCACTAAAGTGAGAATCATTTTTATTCCTTAAGATTGAATAGTGTATAACGCAATTCACTTATTTATACAAAGCTATTCCGAGCCAGGCTGAATGCAGCTTCCAGCGTTATAGTTTGCCCATTTTGAAGTAGAAAGAGCATGAAGGGTAAAAGGATAGCAGTGAACACAGAAAGGTGACTGAGGAAGAGGAAAGGGCAAAGCAAGGATATGAGGACATCATAAAATAAGCAAGGGAAATAAAGATGAGATTGGGAAAGCATCACCTGGCAGAGAACTAAAGAATTTTTCTTTTTTTTGGTACCGAGGATCAAACTCGGGACCTTACACTTATAGAGAGGCAGGCGTCAGAACCACTGAGCCAAATCCCCAGCCCAGAGAACTAGAGGATTTTTACATCTTGTGTACTGAACTATCTCAACTATTGACTAAAAAGTTCAGTGACAACTAAAAAGTATTTTGCTCGTTAAGTGAAACTGATTTTCATAGTCTTCCTTGCTCCAAATCCTGACTTGTAATATCACACCTTCAATTTATCACCGTTGCAAAATCATAGGAACATACTTTCACGCAGATAGGACATAAATCATGCACAGCCACAAAAAGATAGTAGTGTATTTATGTTTACCTTCTATTTGGAATGTGTCTGTGAGATTAAAGTAAAATTTGACCTAGGTGTAAAGAATCATAAAAACAACCTTGGCTTTAATTAGTACATAACTGTGCTTGCATCCGCAGCATATATATTTATTAGTATGTAACAATCTCAGGGCTTTCCTTCATTGTCATCACTAAATTTGTAATGGTTGCATGTCTATCTCTGCAGTAGGAGGCAGCTGTGGGGAAATATCACTTGATTTGCTGATGCTGAAAGCAAATGAAGTAATAGTAAAATAATTTCTGGAAAAGCTAGAACTCTGCTTTTTAAAGTCTGCTGCTGCAGGAAGTGTCAAGGTCCAGTATGTGGAGCTCAGAGCTCCTCTCCTGCTCTTCATTCTCTTTTGGGTGCTTTCAGAGAGTTTCATTCATATAATGACATTGTTCCACCTTATATTACACTTTAAAAGTTTGTAAAAACTGAATCCAAGATTATAATAAATATATTCAATCTTTTAAAATATAAATAAATTAAAGTCTTTGTCCATATAGTAGAATCATCACTTTCTCTAAATAATTGCCTGGGAATTGCCAGGAGAAATGATATTCTCTTATTATAATGGCTCTTCTTTGATTTTCCTCCTCTTTCAGTACTGGGGATTGAACCCTGGGTCTTCACTCTGAGCTAATCCCTAACCCTTTCTTTTTTATTTTTTTATTTTGAGACAGGGTTTCATTAAGTTGCTAAGTTACCCAGGCGGGGCTGCAACTTGTGATAGGCTTCAGCCTCACAAAATGCTAGGATCATAGGCCTGCATCCATCACGTACAGCTTGTTATTATTTTCTTAAAACCATGCTAAACACAAAATAATAAAATGCTCAGAGGACCTGAACCACACAGAATAAATTCAAATAGCTAATAAATAAAATGTTTAGCATTGTCTGTAAATTATATATAAATGAAAACTAAAAAATATACATGCAAATATATTTATCATAGCAAAGTAACCAAGTTTGTGTGGTGTATATCTATGTGTTTTAAAGAGAACACTCAATACTGATGAAGATGTAGTAAAACAGGTATCCCAACACGTGTTAAGAAAAACTATTTTCTGAAAAATAGCTTTGAAATTTACATTTAAATACTTTTAAAAGTGAATATTCTTTGACTCAATAATTTTCTTTCTAAAACTAGATCCTAAGGAAATAAACTGAAACTGGGTCAAAAAATCTTCTCCAAAAATGTACTGTGAATTTAGATAAGCTGACAGTGTGAGCACAAGCATCTAATTCTCCCGATCCCTGTGTTCCCGGAGAACATTCCCAAACATACCATAAGTAAAACCAATATGCACTCTGGGAACCAGAAAGGATTTCACTCATTTGCAAAAAAAAATGTTTGTCTACTGGGGGGTAGTGAAGAAGGAAAGCAGAGTGAAGGAAGAAAAGCAGATAGAGCAGGGGAACAGGAAGCAGAGCGCATCCTTGTGACCACTGGGTATCACCAGCAGGGAGTCCTCAGACTCCATTCTCTTCAGAGAAAACCACTCAGACTATTGGAAAGGTACCAATTCTCATAAGAAATAAGAGTACTACTCTACATCTTGCATAAATTGCTTCATTCTAAAAGAGACGTATTGAAAGTATGCACATTTAGAAAATTTGTCCTCCATGTCAAAAGTAGATGAACATTTATTGCATTTATGGTACTACAGTAAGGAGTCATAAGATCAGGAAAGAACATGGAGAAAATACATTGCTAAATCAAAAATCACTAGTGGTAGAGATCAGAGAAGTGGGCATAGCTGCAGGTCAAATTAGGAAAAGTGGGGCGGGGGATTTAGCGCAGTGGTTCCACTGTATGCCTCACAAGCGGAAGGACCCGAGTTCAATCTCTGGTAAAAAAAAAAAAAAAAAAAAAAAAAATAAGAAAAGTGGAAGCTGTGATTGGAAATCTGTCCAAATCTCATATATGTGTAAAAAGATTTAAATATAAGGAAAAAAACAACATACATGAAAAACAGAAAATCTAATATTTTGTATGCAAACATTATACTCTCTGGGAAATAACTGTACAGAGGCAGAGCCAATGAAAACTTTAAAAAATATAAATTTCTCCTGAGCTAAAACTCTGAGAATATTGTTGCCAATGGCCAAGTGACACTCAGGCAAAGATAGGAATTATGTGTGTGTGTGTGTGTTTCAAGGACAAACGTAAGTATCCACAGATGCTTGATCACCTAAAAGGAGATAAAAAGCAGTGTATCTCCAGACTTCCGCAATTCTAATGTCCAAGTGAAAATGGAGCAAACTTCTAATCTGAAGAAAGAGAAGGCGGGGGAGTGTATTTTTCCATATAGAGTATTGGGTTTTCTAAATCTGTTCTTTACATCACTTATTTTATCTTCTATTTAATGTTCTTTTGCCCTTTGGTGATAAGAATGAGGATGGGGATGAGAATTTTAGATGCATAAACTATGTGCAAGTACAGAGGAACGCACTCCCAAACAACGCAGTGAGGAATGATCTGGAAGCATAACACCAGTGTGCGTAAAAGAGTTTTTCTGGACGTCTTTGAGAAAGGCTACTTACTGATACACAACAGCTCAACCTGAAGGAGAGCACCAGGTTGAAGTAGCTCTTAGCAACTGAGTCTCGACCTTCCACAAGCAGTCTGTGTCATGCGAAAAATTCTCTACAAATAATAACCTGCAAATTTTAGAGTTCTCTAATATTAGAAGATCAAAGCCCTTAGGTCAGTGATTCTCAGTATTATATGCACATTAGAATCCCCTGAGAACTCGTAAAAATCCCTGATGCCCAGGCAGCACCTCAGATATATAAATTAAAATTGCTGAGGATGGAACTCAGGTGTCAGTAGTTTTTAAATCTCCCTAGATGATTCCAATGTGCAGTCAAGATTAAGAAGTACAATAATCCAGATCTTTTCTCCATGTAGAGCAGAAAATAGAAAATAAAAAAAGGAGCAATGTAGGGGTAATGTTTTCTCCCAGTCAGATGATGCAAATTCCCTTTTCAATATTTTTCATTTGTCAAATTTATTGCTTTTCCAGCTAAGATCCTGTTAAACACTCTCATGCTACACTAAATGGACACTTTGGGTCTTGTTGGCTGATCACCCTTAGCAACTGCAAAGCAATGGCTTAGAAAATTTATTTCCATCAAAGACACCCTTGATACTACATTCCTTCCTCAGAACAGAATAAACTATATTCAAAGAGTGCAATTTTGGACTGGATTAATTTCAGGGTCAACAACTGAAAAGTAGACACATACAAAGAAACTCTGGCCAACAGAAAAAAATAACGAGACTCTCAGACTACCTAGCAAAGAAATATTTTTGAAAGATCACTCAAGTGTTTTGTATCTTTATTAATGTGATAATGAAAGTAAGCGTTAAATATCTGGGGCCGTAGTAGTCTACTCAGAGTCAAAGTGGCTCCTGGTGCTATGTGTTAAGTAACCTAAGGAAGTGCATTAATCCTTCGGGTCACTGTGATTACACTTGGATACACGAGCTGCAGGAGGAATTACATGCATTACTGGGATCTAATATACTTGTTACTGACGTACATGAAAGTCCAAATTCATGCACCAGTCAAGGTCACAGTCTTGACATAGGCCAGATAATTTAGACCAAAATGTCAGGCTCAGAATGTGATATCCACATATACTCCCAAGGCTGTGTTCTATTCAGATGTTTATTTATTAATGTTTGCTAGTGCACTGAAGTAGATTTCCAAGTCAAACACTTTATGATTGATAGAAGCAGGTTTGACTTTAAAGAATTAAGTGTGCTTACTTCTAATTCCATAAAGTCTCTACCTTATAATTCATGCTTTTCTCATCAATGGGAATTACAGAGGTTCAATTCCAATGCAAAAATATTTACCTTGACAGAGTTTCACTAAATAAAGCTAACACACATCATCTTGAATTTAGAAATCATATTAACTTTGAAGACCAGAGGAAAAGTGAACTAAAGGAAAGAAACTAACCTTTTATATGCCTTGCATGTTGCAAAAGCCAAACCAGAGCTTAAATCAGGGGACAAAAGCAGGATTTAGCTACATAGAGGTGTCCACTGCCACTTTCTTCCTGCTGGGTGTAAGGTTAAGTATTACCAGGAGGTTAGCAGTGTTGTGAGACCTCATTACTTCAGACTACTCTTATGTAGAATTTCTGAGAATTTCATCAGGGCCTTGGCTAAAACTCCCTGAGACTCACAGAACTTAGAGTCGGGGCGGGGGGGGGGGGTCACGTCCAGACAGCAGCTGTGCCTTATATATAGCTGCATTCCCCCACTGAAGCAAGTCACTGTGGGTACTCAATAAATACCAGGTGACAGCACACACGTGTGGAATGACCCTCTCACATGGGGCACAAATCCTCACAACAGCATCTTTGACAGATGGGCATCTGGCATCTGCTTCCGCACCTCTATTGACAGGAATCTAATGATCCCCTGAGGGCACTCATTCCCTTACCCAGACCCTCTAATTGTTAAAAGCTTTGTCTGATGTTGAACTGAAACCTGCCTTTCTGTAATGGGCCCCCACTGGCCTGAATTGTGCCCTGTAAAACACCACAAAATAAGTCTTTTTAGTCTTCTACCTGATAGTTTAGAAAGAATTTAAACAAAAACTAGCAGACTCTATATGAGATCAGGCTAGACTTTGTCTTCTGGCTCTAATTCAGAAAGTGAATATTAATACTATTGCTAAATGAGGCCCAGGATAGAATATTCCAGATACAAACTAAGAGTGATGCTATCACATCACAATTTAGGCAAACTTTTAAAACTGCTGAAAGACATATCTTTGCTTCCATGGAGTATATGCAACAAGTTCTACCAGGCTTCAAGTCTTAACTCCTTTCAAATTTCATGTGCACACAAGGAATCTTATCATGTCACCTCCTTGCCTTAGATTCCTCAGTGATTCCTACTACTTTCATTAAATAAACACTAATGTATTAAGTTCCTAGTATGTGCCAAGATATAGTTTATATACTCCCAGAAATGAATAGGGCAGTAGGATCCCTTTTCTTATAGAGTTTATAATCCATGGAGGATTATTAGGAAACCAGTAAATACCTAAGGAATGTAATTTCAGATTAAGAAAATAAATAGAAAATGGTTGGGGGTGGGGAAAGGCCATACACAGATCCTCTGGCAAGGCCACTGTGAGAAAGTGAAATTTCAGGTAAAATCTACATGAAGAAAATGAGAACACAGTAAAACACAGCAGCAAACATGTTTCAGACCTCTCTCCTAATAAACTTGGAGATCTGCAATTTTTGTCATCTGCAACTTGAAATGCATCCTCCCCAACCCCAAACTGTTGGTTAAAATGTTACCTGGGACATAGTCAAGAAGAAAGAAATTTTAGGCAACCAGATGTTTCTTACTGGACTATCTTGTGCAACATTTAATTACAGGGCCTTTACAAGATAAATACTATTGCCTCAGGATTTCCAGAGCAGGGTAAAATTTGTTCCCTACTAAACTTCCCTAAACAACAGAGAAAGACTTCGTATTTCCTGCTATGGGAATATTAGCTCTCCAAACAAAGCTGCCTAGTGAGAACCAAAGAACTTAGATGACTGTATTTCAGGGTACTGGAAATTGTAATGACACCAGTTCTTAAGGAAGAATTACAGCACTCAACTTCACCAAGACACAATTCGAAAGTCCTTTTCCAGAGCAAGGGCATTTATGCCTTCCTTAGGCAATGTGGTTTCCTTGATCACACATTGTTGTGTTAGCAGATAAAACCTGGTAGTTCCTTCTGTTACACATATAGTATGTAGATGGGGTTTGAGGCATTATTCTGGAAAAGAGGGAAATAAGTGGATAATACCCTCCCAAAACATGTGGCCCTGTCACTGGTCCTTGGTGACCTGGAAAAAAAGCTAGAACTTTATGTATCTTCCTTGTTTTCTTCATTGGCAACACATTATCTCTGAAGAAGATACAATTTCCCCAGGCCCTCCCTTTAGCTAGAAAATCTGCATGTAAATACTAAGCACAATGCTTTTATTTAGCTTAGTCTCTAATCTGTTGTGCACACAAATTTATCCAATTTCTTTATACTGCACAGTATGTGTGTGTGTGTGTGTGTGTGTGTGTGTGTGTGTATACTGTAGTGTCTCACATACAACTTCTGTGATTACATAGGTTTTAATTTGTACAAACTCTAGGGGGCATTTTTGATATAACATCATTGTAGATTTGTGTTTTTTTGCTGTCTTTGTGTCCACCTTCTGGAAAATGTCAAGTGTTGGAAGGGAAGGAACCTCATTCACAACAGTGCAAAGACACCACATGGATAGCACAGGGTGGGGAGGGGCTGCTTCATAAACTCTCAAATGAGAAATACCTAATCATATTCAGCATGGCACTCTGTAAAAGTGAAAAAAATGGAAAGACTTCAAAGATCTATTAGCCAAAGGATGACTGAATATGGTCTGTTCATATGTCAGAATACTATAAAGCTATTAATAGTATTAAAAAGAATTAATTAGAGCTAAAAGTACCAACATGGATAAATTTCAAAAAACAATACTGAAAACAGACATGTACAGTGTGACACCATTACTGTAAATAGTAAAATGCAGAAAACAATATACATGTAATATATGGGTCTATATGTATTTGTAACACCTGTGAATCTAGTGCACTGGTGGATACATGTTAACATCAAGATCAGGATTATCCCAAGAGAGGAAGGGAAAATTTGGAGAGGACACAAAGGTACTTCACCTGAGCCAATGATGTTTCTTTTCTTTTTTAATGTAAAATACATATATACGGTAACATATAAACATTAGCTAAATCTGGGCCAGAGTTATATGAATACCTGTATTTTTTCTACATTTTAAAACAACTCATTTTTAAACGAAAGAAATGAAGTTAAGCTCCATTTTCCCAAAAGAGCTATGTTTCTTCCCTTCTGTTGAGATCCCAACTATTCAGTGGTTTTCTTTTTCTTCCTTTTTGTTAAGCAGAAGTCTTCCTTTCAAACGAAGATTTATATGGATTCTTAATACATACAGCCAGTACAAACTCAGGTGCCCTGGAGCTCTGTCTGCTCACTTTCCATCCTTGCTGCCTAACAGGAACCCCAAAGACTTCTGCATGGAACCCACGGCCCCAGAGAGTAATTTGGAAATACTCAGGTTAGTGATTTTGAATTTCTTTTAGTCTCGATATGTCAATAACTGTGGTTTGGATATCTGCAGCCTTCCCCTTCCCTCTCTGGTTCTGGTTTACTAGCTTATATTTCTATTTATCAAGAGGTGGACTATAATGAAATCGCCCATCTCCAATAATTGACAAAAATTAATACTTCTCAACAAAATCTAAACAGGCATTTAACTCTCCTCCCTGCCATCACTCTGAATAGCACAAAATTAATAGTACTTGTGATAACCAAAAAACATTTTTAAAGTAGGAACATATTTAAAAAAAACAAATTTCCCTTCAATAAAAAGCATTAAATTATTGAGAGTGAGTGTAATTATGCATATTTATAAAAGAACTCAATATGAGAAATGTCAAAAGTTAAAACATCCTTCAACTACTGTCTAACATGCAAATTTAATATGGAATTTCTGTGACTAATAATGTATCAGTACAGAAAGCTAGTGGAGATATTTAACTTCAATTTCATGATCTTAAATTTTAACATTTTATATTAATACAAATGGATTTGTTCTGCCAGTTGATCTTATGCTATACTTCTGAAAATGTCACATTTTGTTAATCTATTCAATAAAGCATTACACTTGACCACTCAAACATATCAAAGTTCAAAATCACAGTGCCCATTTCAGAATAGTCCTATAAGATAAATATGTTTTGTCAAATATGAAACATGCTCACAGTAGTTAAATCGATACAGGTGTACCACACCTAGACTAAGGGTGATAGGTATACAATTGAGTTGCTAAGTTTTAATACAGGTCCATAGAAGAAAAATCACTTACAGAGACATTACACAAAGTAACAGTAACAGGCAACTTACTTAAACAACTGACCTACAGCTACTCAGTAATTTCACCCCTGAAATCAGAGTTTGAGAATGAAATTCTACTTATTGCTAGGAATCCAACCAACCTATCCTCACTGAGTACCCATCTAGACATCACTATTCAATGTTGTCACAGGAGAGCCTAGCTAGTCCTGCCTTCACAGGAGGGCCAAGAGTCACCTGAGCTTGGAGTACAGAGTTAGCGATTTATCAGCTATTCACCCACCCCTTGTCCTCATTTCTCCTTGGAGGAATGAAACAATAAGCCTGTCTTATTGAGTTTTTCATTTCTTGAACAAAATACCTGGCACGCACAAGTTAAAGGAGGAAAGGTTTATTTTGGCTCACAGTTTGTAGGGGTTTCAGTCCATAGTCGGCTGGCCCCAAGGCAGGGTGGATGGCAGAGGAAGAAACAGCTCACAGCAGGCAGGAAGCAGCAGCATGGAGCCTCCTCTTTCCTTTAATTTTATTCAGGCTACAAACTTATTGGTTGCTGCCACCCATGCCCAAGGCGGGACTTCCCACTGTCCACACCTAGAACTATGTAAACCAATCAGTGGACTAATTTAGTTATCACACACCTTTAATCCATAGTCATGCACTCTAGATCCAGCCACCTCCAAAAAGCCCCACGTTTGAGCACATGAGGCTTTGAGGGAACCTTTAGATACAAGCCATGCCTTCCTTTGCTAGATATCAGGGGTGTAAGCTGGGGTATGAAGGAGTCTAGGAAAAGAGAAAACTAGCAAGTTGCAAAAAGGGGTTTCACCTTCAGGCAGAGATTGCAAAGGAAGACATAGAGATCGAGACCAAAAAGGCGTTGATGAATTATGATCAGTGGAACCACAAAAATCAATCTTCTCACCTAAATGTGCATGTGATAATTGAGACCATAAATGGACGATAACCCTAATAAGATTTTGAAGAGACTTTATTTCTAGCACAAATCAAGTGGGAGCCATCTTTTGAAGCCATAGATGATACTGGTGTAGGGATGAGACAAATAAAAAAAACTGTGGCAGAGGCTGGGTATTTAGCTCAGTGGCACCTTGCCCGCCTTGCTAGTCAAGGTTCTGAGTTTGATCCCGGTATCAGAAAAAAAAAAGTTCAAAAAGTGTGGCAAGTTCAACGGAGAACCACAAAAATGTTAGGATGCATGATAGTTTTCACTGCGAAGGTGATATAGAATAGAAATCGCAGTGAAAACAAGTCTAAATCATAATTGCATAAGAGTAAAAGTTAATAAAACACCAGGATGGGTTGATTACTAATGTCAGTTGAGATATCCATCTTTAGAAATCCATGGGATAAGAACAGTCTCCAGACTAGAAGGATTAGTCACTCTTGGATCCACACCAAGTCTAGAAGGGATGGCCAGGACTAGAACCTTGGGATTAAAGCAGTATGTAAAGAAAGCCTATTGTTCAAGGATAGTCAAAGTTCATTCTAGAATTCCCAGCAGGCAACATTCAACACATTGGCTCTGAAAATATGTAGAAGACAAATGTGAAGTGGATCCATCCAGGAAAGGCCTGGTTTATTTAGAGGGCAGAGTTGGGATTCCAACCATATACTATAAACTCTTTATTCATCAGATAGTCAGGAAATGTTGTGCTCTAGCTAATCAAATATTATTTGTTAATTGTTACCACATACAGAAGGATTACAAATTTTTAAAGAATGAGAATAAATTAAAATACACTTAACACTGAAACTAAACTGATTATAATTTAATCTTTCCCTAATTATTCAGAATGCATTTCGGGGTCATCAAGAGAAGCATAAATTATCAGCACTTGATGACTATGCAGGAAGTCACAGTTTTCTAAAATCCTGGTTAATAAATGTGAGTAACAAAGACTTCACTGCAAAAGGTATCATTTGTAGGATTTATGTTGCTAGGCATTTCTCTAGGAGATGAAGTATGCCATTAATCCTCACCAAAGCTAAATTTTCAGAGACAATGTGCTGATATTATAGAGGTAGAATAACCTGCTCAAGATTCACAGCATGAAAGGGTATCAAAGGTAGGTTTTGAACACAGGTCTATTTTTAAAGAATATATTCTTTGCTGTATAAAAGAAGCAAACCATCATTGTGTGCAAGTATTCATGAAATTTTCTGCCTGTCTATCCAAAATATAAACACATCAGTGTGACATGCTGTTTGTTTTTCTAATGTTTTTAAAGGGTTTTTGAGCCATTCTTGACCTTGCTACCACATATTTACAAAAGCACCAAAGGTGGGACCTAAAATATTTTTGAAGGTATTTCTAAACAAAAGGCCAACTGCTAATTTATAGGATCAGGAACATGTCTTGCATATCTTTGGAAGAAAACATACTAAGAGACTAAACCAGTATAGTCTTAGCCACACAGAAATGATCTGCTAATGAATTACAGACTTAAAATTGACTCATTCCCTCATCCTTTATGTGATAATCGAATTCTTATAATACTATTCATTTTTAACTACAAAACATATTTAACTGGACTAGTACTGATAAAAACATCATCATTTAAAATTATTTAAGATCCTGGGCTGGGTTTAAATCTATTAAAGCAATGAATTTCACTTGTTGTCAGGACAGAGGAAAAGGCTATTTCATTAGCAGGTGAAATGCATTCCTCCTCCCCTCCTATTCCCATTATCTGCTTTTTAATCCTCAGTGTAGTAATGTTTTCACTTGAAACCTTTATGGCTTCTTGTTCACCTTCACTCACCAGAGCACCAATTAAAATTCTTCAAGGTTCAAATGCCTTTTCTTCCTCCATCCACAATGGTTTCATTTATCTCAGAACCAGGCAGTGAGTTCTATAATGGAGTTGCCCAAACAAGAAGGAAAATGTAGCTGAACTTCAGAGTGGCACAAAATAATACCAGGCCATGATACTGTTTCATTGGCTAATCTTTTTTAAAATTCTTTTATTGGTACATTTTAGGTATACAATATGTTTACATTTATCATTGAGCGCTTGTACCTGTCCATGATGTATCTTGGTTCTCATTTTTTCCCCATTACCTGTGCGCCCTTCACCCCCTCCACCCTTCCCTATTTACATAGATTTCGTTTCCATTTTTTTTCTTTCCTCATAATTTTTCCTTTCCCTTCTTTCCTTTTCCCTTTCCCCTCCCACCACCCTTACACCTTTGGACATTTTCCTATTTCAAATTATCAATTATTCATTTTAATCATTTTAATCCTTATTTACACTTTCAGTTTCTCACACTAGAGAAACTATTCAGTATTTACACATGTGTGTACTATTTATTTCACTTAAGAGTATGGACTCAGTATGCATCCATTTAGCTATAAATGTCTCTAGTTTCTTGTTCTTTATAGCTGAGTAACCCAGCTATTCCCCTGCTGGGTATCTTCCCCAAAGAATTAAGAATCATACCACACTGATATATGTGCACTCATGTTTATAGCCACACAGTTCATAATAGCAAATGCTTGGAAACAACCCAAGTGCCCATCAACTGGAGAGTGGATAAAGAAGATGTGTTTTTTTAATAAAATGGAGTACTACTCATTAGCTAATCTTACTCACACATGGGAAGCTGTGTGGCTGATGAGATGACTGTATTCAAAGAGACACAAGTGCCTTCCCCACCTCCTCCCACACACAGCATTTCCAGATAAGTCTTAAGAATTGCTTTCGATTCCAAAAGAGACTATTTTCATCTCCAGCACCAGGCTGATAGTCATTGTTCTCAAGAAAATGCTACCTAAACAGCAGCTTGAGGTAAAGGCAGTCCTGATTGGAATAATCTCTGTGCTCAAAAGTTAAAACAAAACAAACAAACAAAAAAAACCCAGACTGTGAAGTCTCACACAGAATTACGGAGGCACAATAACTCTGAAAATGCTCCAACTTGATCCCTCCTTCTAATTCAGGACCTTACCTAGAGACAAAAATCTCATGGTCACGTTAAATTGAAGAAAGTTAAAATGACTGCACTGTCTAACTGAATCAAATTATGCATTTATGGGCAAAGTTTGAAAAAATTATACTAAACTGTCTTAAAACTTGATAGACTCGGTGGTGCCTACCGGGATCACGCTTGAAAGGTGTTGTCACTGCTGGTAATTGTAACTGCTGTGGAGTTGTTCAGCTGTGGATTTTAAACTAATGCTTTGAACTGCTTTGTTCATCTGCTTTCCTCTCTGAGATTCTAAGTTCTCTGCAGTAACTTTGTTAAACTTGCCTCTGAGATGTCCTCCTTCCTGTAGCAACTGATAAAAAGTGAAGCTCGTTTTCAATACCAGTGGACAGAAGAGGAAACCTACAGATTGAAGGTCAAGAAAATGTTACCTGGAACCTAAATCAGTATCAATAGATACAGTGCATGGAAGAGCAAGGTCTAATTTTATGTTCATATAAGAAAGGTGTTAAAATTCAAATTAAGTAGCTGGATAAGAAGAATGAGGAGAGTTTTTTTAAAGACCATTAATTATAATTCCTTAGACTTAATTTTATAGCTTAAGAAATTATCAAGACTTCTAATAAAATGTGATCCATGACATACGTCTCCACAAAGAACATTTAGAGGGTCACAAAGTTCTTAAGCTGGCAAGATCCCAAAAGATCAGTCTGTTCAATCACTTTACGTTCCAAATGAAGAAACTGAGGCACAGACCAGTTAAGAACCATGAACATAAAGGAAGCTTTAAAAACACTAGCCAAAAAAAGAAATGACTGTTAATAATGACCCTACAGCCATTTAATAGCAAAAAGGTATAATCCACATCCATGCATACCAGTACATGGAGACTGTTTTTGGAATAATAAAGACAACCTACCTCTTTCTAAACAATAAAAAATGATGGTATGAATGTAATAGTTCCCTGAATTTCCCAGAAGTAATTCAGTTTTTTGCTAATCTACAGCCAATCTCCTTGCTCGTTCAACATTTACTGAGCACTGACTGAATACTAAGTAGCTCAAAACGTCAAAATTTTATTCAAGATAAAATTAGAATTTTATCTTTTAAAAAAGTAATAAAATCTCTATGTACATTGTTTCTGCCCATGAGTGCTCATACCTTTTAATGACTTCCATTTTCTCCTAAAAATGGTTTTTTTCCATTCATTTAAGGACTGTAATGGTATATTGTTTTGAAGAATCAAAGTGTCCCTCAAGTTCCATCTTACAGACTGTCTTATTCAACAAGTTGATTCTGACAAGGCCACAGTGATATAGGGATCCCATGAGGCAGTTATGTTACCAATTTTTAATGTTTTGTTTATAATATTGCTGATTTTCCTCCACACAGCATCAGGCTCACCTTTGAAAGACTAGGGGGTAGTTAACCAGTAATTCACACAATTACAAGTCTGGGAAAGTTGACTGAAACAATATTTGTGTCACTATAGAGTCATCAACCAGCATGAGTAATGCTGATGTTATAAAAATGTAAGATAAGAACCATAGAGAGGTGGGCTAAAGAACTGGAAGATCAACACTACCTAGGATCTGATAATCAGCACTGCAAATCCAGAAACTCATTTCTTTACTGTATCTGGAGCTCATCCCCACTGGTAAACTCCAGAATCCTCACTTACAAAATCTAAATTCAATGTGCTAATTTATAATGAGGAATCTCTCTTTCCAAGCACTGGAAAACTCATGTTGGTTTTCCCAGGCAGGTTGGCTACCGCCTGGCCACTTACTCTTCTGTTTTTTCGCATGAGCCTATGCTTCTCCAACAGGGTCCTGCTTAGTACCAGCACCCTGACAGCCCCACCCACCACAGCAAGATGCAATCTGTGGGGCTCACTCCAAAGCAGGCCTTTTCAGTCCCTAGGCAACTAGGTTCTGTCTTGGCTAGGTAGTAACTGGGTTATTTTGGAAATGTGGAAATAAGAGCTAATGTGGACAGATGTTTAAAGAACCCTTTTGCTGTAGCCTGCAAAAACCCTGAGACTACTTCCCTCAATTCTAGCAGTGTTTTAGTCATCTGAATATGCCAAGCTAGTGACTTCTTTCACTTTCAAAAATCATCATTAAATCCTTCCTCTTCCCCCCTTTTCCAAATTTTCAGTCTGTTCTTCATATTAAAGGTATTTTGTTTCAGCTAAGTTGAGCTCCAAGTGTTTGAATTGTGGGGCTCTTTTATAATTATAAAAATAAAACTGAATTTCTGCTGGCTGCTACATCACACAAAGACCTCTGGAAAGATTGTCATAAAAATGAAGTCACTTGGAATTATCTAAATTTTTTAAAACAGACTTTGTAGTATTTTTTAAAACTCTTTGGGCCTGCGGTGGTAGAGGACTTGAAGTAATTATCATCTCAGAGCAGTTGAAACTGAAGTTCAGTTTCAAGTTCAGCTGAAACTTTTATCCAAAGGGGTATCCATTGTTTGGGGCACTGCATAGGTATTAAAAAGCTACAGAAAAGAAAATAAACAACAGTTTCCAATTAGCAGGATGGAAGATCCTCTGATACGTGATTTGGCTGCTTCTCTCCTGAGCCATGCAACGACGTCTGTTCTCAAGAAGCCTGTACACCTGGCTCTATTTCTAAGCCTATGTGGTGGAAAAGATCTGTGTCTCTGATCATATCTATCGTGCCTCACCTGGACCACACTGGCAAAGCAGTTTACAAAACGTGTGTGTGTGTGCGCATGTGTGTGTGCATGTGTGTTTGCAGCTTTCCTAAATATTACACTACAAACTTGGCTATGGTACGTGTTCTCTAAAGACCCTTAAGCTGACCATGCCATCATAGCAATTTAGAAACATGTAGGAAAATAAAACCATAGAATCTGACTTTGCAGATTTTGAAAGAATCCCAATAAGGAGCCCCCTTTGACCTCATCCTCTGGCATGGAGAATACTAGGGTTCAGTTATATATTTTGGCCAGAGTAATGGATATCCCTAAACAAAAGTGTGAAATGTATATCAAATATTAGAAAAACTCCAAACATTTAATGTGTTCCAACTATATGTTGACATAAATGATTTTGTTTCATTTTCACAACTGACTTTGGATTATTCTGAACAGCAGTTAAGACCATCCCATTTCACAGAGGAGGAAGCTGACACTCAGTCCTGATGATGACCTCCTAAATGTGCACCAGTAAAACACTCTCACACCGCCCTGCAGACCCACTAGCGCCATGCTTTCTACTTGGCCACACTCCTCAGCAGAGTGGGAAGCAAAAGTTAAAAATAGGGAAAAATAGAGGGACATTGTCTGGCATATCTGTGTTTACATTTCCTGTGTAATTTCCAGGTAAATTTATGTGTATTCTAACTACCCAGGACACTGATATTGGAAATTGTTTTCTTTGTGACTTTCAGATTAAACAAATAGAACTACATATGTTACAGCAATCCATTCGGGTTCTTATCTAGAGGAAATGAAATCAAGTCGGTTCAAAAGACATCTGCACCTCATGTTTGTTGCAGCAGTATTCATAACAGCCAAGATATGGAAGCAAACTAAGTGCCCAGCGACACTGAATGGATAAGGAAAATGGTATATATACACAATGAAATGCTGTTCAGCTGTAAAAAGGACAAAGATCTTGTCATTTGTGATAACATAAATGAACCTAGAGGACTTTATATTAAGTGAAAAAAGCCAGGCACAGAAAGACAAGCACTACATGTTCTCATGCACATATAGATTCTTAAAGAGTTGCCCTCTCAGAAGTAGAGACTAGAATGGCTGTTACTGGGTCGGATCGAGGAGGCGGGAAGGTTGTGGGAAATGGCAGTCATAGGATTCAGAATTCCAGTTAGATAGGAGGACAGAGATCTATTTGCACCATGGTGACTATAGTTAATTACAAAGTATTGCAGTCTTGAAAATTGCTGAGAGATTTTAAATGTTCTCACCACAAAACGTATATAAGTTAATTACCTTCAGGTAGCTATTCCACAGTGTATCCATATTTCAAACAAAATGTTGTGCATGAAAAATATAATAAATTTTTACTTGTTGATTTTTTAAAAATTAACAAAAACCACACAAGTCTACACACTGGCACCCACTACCGATCCTGTGCCTGGCTGTCAAACTTCCTTCTTTGTTCTCTGTTTGGCCCTGGCTCTTCCTCGCTAAAGCCATCCATTGCAGCCAACAGCAGCCTTGCTAGCAGTAAGAACCAAGTCAGTCCAATGTCCTGACTGACATATACCCAGAGCCACTCATGCACATTGCACATGGGCCCTATGTGAGCTATGAGAGAGCTGCTTCATAGGGGTCAAGTTGACAACAATCTCTTTTGAGAAGCAGTAAAACATAGTGTGGGACTCTCTCCTTTCAGGTATTTGGGTCTCCATTCTGAGCTTGCAATGGATTTTTAATTAGTGTTTCTAAAAGGTCAATGAGATCTTCCCTTAATTCTTAGTATTTTTTTGTGTGTGCACTTTTAGAAAAACACAGGTGCTTAACACATTTTGTCCAGTTAAATGGGCCTCTGTGATCTGAAATTGGCATAGGCAGGTGGCTGCCAGGTCTGCATTACTTTGGGAAATGGATGTATTTCTCCTTTCCTTGCTCTCCGTGGAAAGGGGAAGAGAAGGGGGGAGCGAGACTGCTGACAGACAACAGCAGGGTGACTCTGTGCTCAGCATCTTGTCTTGGTGGTATATCCAAGCTGCAAGATTTATAACCTTCTTGTTACAGTGTATCAGCTTCAACACTTTCCGTGAAGTCTTCAATAACTTCGATGACATCTTGCTGAGGGGTTTTGTCATTAAAAGCCTAAAGCTGGTCATTAACAAACCTTCTCTGCAATCATCCACCGCTGTGCTAACTCAGGCATGGGTCTGCCTGGAAAGTTGGGCTGGCTTAGAAACTTTCCAGAAGGCTGCATTTTTTTTTTCCTGTGCAGGGTATATTTCTTTAGGGAAAGAAAATATAGTTCCCAATCATTTCATCATTTATTTCTCATTATCTTTGGACTAACCCTTCCCTGATAGACTCAACCAAATTCAACAAACATCTGTAGATCACCACTATATAATGGGCATGTGCTTGGGGATGAGGATCTAATTATGAAAAACACAGCTCCAGCCCTCAGATGGATCCATTGACCCCCCTAAAAATATTAGACATCCTTTGCAGAAACTTAATAATGCAGCAAATCCTGTCTAATGCTCTAAGCGTTATTTTCTTCATTTGTCACCTACCTTTAGAAAACAGATGTTCTTACTATGCCCATTTTAGAGTTTAGATGACTAAAACTTTTGCCAGCTTCAGCACTTTCCTAATGTTACTGACCTCGTAAGTAAGAGAATCAGCACTTTCCTAATGTTACTGACCTCATAAGTAAGAGAACCAGATCACAAACTCATGTCTTATGTGATTCAAGTGCATTCGTCTCCTCCAAATATCAGGATTGGGCTAGGAAAAAGGCAAAGATTATAGAATTCTGAGTTGAGGAAATATTTTAAGCTGAGCTAAAGGCTGACAGATGCTGGACAGGTGTGAGCAACAGGGTGAACTCAGGAGAATTTGGGTGACGGGTGGAGTCTTGCCCTTGGACCAACCTGCCCTGGCTTCACGCACTTCCCCACCCCACAACAACATAGAGTTTAAAGCAGTATCTGTCCACTTGTATGTGTTTAACCATGAAGTCTAACCTGCTCCCTGGCCCTGGACCAGTGAATGCTGGTGTTAATTTTATGAATACAAGGTGTGACCAGAAAATATGATGTATGGTTAATTAAAAATTTTAAAATTATTACAGTAAGATACATTGCCATTAATCTCCCTCAAGATACTCCCCTTTACTTCAAACACACTTATCCCATTGTTTTTGCCACTTTCTGAAGCACTTCTGGAAGTTCTTTCATGAGTGTCTTTGTGCCGCCATCTTGAATCAATGCAGAATGTTTACAGCAATTTCTGTCAAATAAAAAATTATGGTGTGTCCCCATCCTTTTTATTCACTGGATTTGGCATCAGAATTGTGGCTCATCCCCAAAGTCAACATGACCTAGAAAGGTAAATGCTTTGAATCCATTCATGACCTTGAGGCCACCATCATAACACAAATAAAGATACTCATTGAAGAGAACTCTAGAACTGCTTCAGAAAGTGGCAAGAATGATGGAATAGGTGTGTTTGAAGCAAGGGGAAGTATTTTGAGGGAAGTTAATGTCAGTGTGTCTTTTAGTGTCATAAAGTTATTTTTAATTTCAGTAACACCATATTTTTGATCATCCTTCACATAGTAAAGATTCTTATGATGTTATTTGAAGAAAACTAATCCAAAACATACAAAAATTCTGTGACAAAGCAATTCCCAGTTGCATGACATATTTTTGCTGTCAACAATTTGATTTTTTACCAAGTCTAGTAAGCTCTCAGAAATAATGAGTGCAGTTGTTGCTTTCTCCTCCATAACATTCAGACTGAAGCAGTCAAAGGGTCAATTTTACAGCACATATCCAGAAGTTCTTTCAAAAAACTGATAGAAAACCATGGAGATATGGGGAAATACTCTGCTACAAGGCTTGGAATAGGATTTTTTTTTTTCAAATAACAAGGAAATTAAGTTGAAGGTGGTAGGAATATTTTTAAGGGTGCACATTTTGTAATAATCTTTATCATTAGTTAAAGACCTTGTCTGTGTTGGGCAATTGGTGGGAAGCTTCTCTACAATAACTCATTAAATGGAATCTTATGACAACCCTTCCCAGGAAAGCATTATTCTCATATTTATATGTAAACAAACTGAGGATCCAATTGGTTGAGCAATTTGTCAAAGGTCCCTCATTGGGCAACTTGCAGAGCTAGAATACAAGCCTGGTTTGTGCTATTTCAAGGTTTCAGTGTTGCTTTTCTGTATCTACATTAATTAAAATATATTCTATCTAAAGATGTTTAAACACAAATAATACAATGATAAAAAGGCACTAGCTGATCTGTCTCTTTTCCCTTAAAAGAGAAACTCTTCTCTCCCTCTTTCCTCTCTCTCTCTCTCTCTTCCTCTTCCTCCCTCTCTCCTTTCCCAAAAGGAAGCAAAAACATTAGCTATTAGCTTACTTTTCTTACTGCTTGATGAATGCAGTGGGATTTTACCTGAAGAGATTCATAAGCCTGCCAGGCAGACACCATTGATCCAACTATAGTGCCATTATGTGCCTGTCCATATGCGTGATGTTGGAGGGAAGGTTTTGTTCCTGGGAGTCACAAAGCCATCATCCATCTGACATCCTGGGTTTTGGTGGGCCCTTACCTGCCGTGCTTCCTGCAAATGTCTTCCATGGCCTGTGATTATTTTTAATCGCTCACAGGATGCTTCCTAGTAGGAAAGTCCTTGCCAACCTCGGTCATCAGGACTACCTCAAAGGAGTCTCAGAAAATCGGTTACTCAGTTCAGCTCAGCCCTTCTGATGAGAAGTAATATATGGGGTGCCTGATCTTTCTCCAAGGTCGTAGAAACTACTGGTCCTTTTAGAGACAGCACAGGCCACTTCCAAAGGATATATGGAAAGCAAGGTACCAAACATAAAGAAAGGGTTCTGCATAGGAGAACAAAAGGTACTTAGATTCAGAAAGTCCTGAACTCACAGATCCTACCCAACACCAAAACAATACTAATAATGTAGACATTCTCTATTATTCTGAAAGTATTCATTAGGAACTTTGTGATTTGACCAAATGACTTAAGCTCTTTGAAAGGCAATTTCCTCTTTTGTGAATAGGAGGATAAAGCTCATATCACCATTTTAAGAATGAAGTAAGAACATAAATGCAGCTGGCTTTTGTGAAATACTGGCATTTGAGGATCAAGCACCAACAGGAAATTCTCCTTGTTTTTTGTCTCCACTTTCCTTAAAGCATGGGTATCAATTCTTCTCGTTGCTCTTAAGTTTATATGGGATAACAAAGCCACTAATCACTCTAAAATCACACATCACTCCCTCAGTCTAAGAGTCAAATTGATTGGTCCAAGTTCAAAGTCCCAGGAAGGAGCTGGAATTGTCTCAGCTCATATCACATATCTACACAGAGACCAATCAACTCTCAATTGACAGGTGCAGTATTTTATCCCACTTGCCAAACTGTCCCTGTGGTAAGCATATGGATAAGAAGAAGTGGGTAGTTTATAGAAGAGAGCGGGATTATTACATGAAAAAAGAGTTTTACCACAGAAGAAATCACTGGCCCCTACTACAAGAATGCATGAAAAAACATGTCACTATATCTAGTTCAGATACATGTATTTATATACAATCTTTTGTCAATATGTAGATTTATACCCATTTTAAATGCCATATATATTTTTTTAAATAGCTAAACAAAAATGCATTATTGGTTAGTTACAATCAATATAGATAAGCTACTGTTAAGATTCAGAAGCGATCATAGACGCTAAGAATAACAGGCATTTTAAAGGCATAATCATTCTGCACCTTGACTTATGATAAACCTATCAATAATTTATCAATAATGCTACGAATAAGTCAAAATGCACTGAATACCCTTAATCTACTGCACGTCACAGTCTAGCAGATAGGACACTGGGGTCTCTCTTGTTACCCTCAGTGGACAGAGGCTGCCTGAAAACTGTGGCTGTCTGTTGCTGCCCAGCAAGGACAGCGTGGCACTGCAAAGCACCAGCTCAGTGAAAGATCACAATTCAGAATTCTAGGCTGAGTCTCTAACAAACACAATCACTTCCACACCTCTGTGAAATGGCCCAATCATAAGTCAAACCTTCTTAATTTGAGAACGTTTTGTACTTTTCCATCAAATAAACACACAGTAGAAACTCAATATATTTGACACGGAAGATTTTGTTTGTTAGCCCTGTCCTCTCTCCTGTCCCTTAGAAACCCAACTGTTTCCCTATTTTCAAGTTATTTATTTGGTTTTGGTTTTGGTCTTTCGGCAGTAGTCGGGTTTGAACTATATCCCCAGCCATTTTCTTTCTTTTTTTTTAAATTTTGAGACAGGGTCTCACTGAGACACTAAGTTGTCCAGACTAGGCTCAAACTATAATACTCCTGCTTCAGCCTCCCAGAGTGCTAGGAATACAGGCACGTGTACCACACCAAGCTTCTATCTTTAAATCTTTATGGGTTCACCACTGAATTTTTAGCATTAAAATTCTAAGGGGCTACATAAAGTAATTCAAACAATTTGAAAATGCAATAAAATCCTTCTATGATTAGCACTAAACAAGTCACCAAACAGGAAATTTAAAAACTTGATTTCTGGTTTTCCTCTTTGTTCTCAAATATGCACAGAACAATTCTAGACAAATCATTTATGCTTCCTGTGTCCAGCCAGAAACCTGCCTGATAAGTCTACCTATCTTTCAGAATGAAGCCTACAAACATCAATGTGTTCACGGCAAAGAGGACCCACTTACAAGGAGAAATGGGAAGAGGTCCCAGAAAACTAGTGACTTTCTTATCAGAAGGATAACTGCCACCCCAAAAAAGAATTAACTTTGTACATAATGCAAAAGAATTCTTTGACTTGAGCCAAAATGTAGGATCCAATTGCCCTCTGCCAATAAACTCTATTGAGGTTCCAGCCAATATACTCCAGGTTTTAGAAAGAGACCACTTGGCTTTGCTTCTGACTGATTCCAAGATAATATTAAATAATTTTGGAAAGATTAACTCCCAGACCTTTCAAATATGATAATAAGAGATGAGTATGATATTTTGACAAAATTATGAAATTAAAAGTCTCATTTTACACTGAATCTTACTGCTCTGATATTATTCCTTTGTAGAGAGAAGGAATAAGATTTAGGAAGCAACAGTGTCCTAAGCAACAACATTCCAAAGAGGAAGCTAAAGGTGTGAGGTGAGAGGTTAACTGGTCTAGAAATCTGTGTTGTCAATTAAATACTATTCCTTTTTACTTCTTTTAAAATATGAAAAGAAATGCAGAAAGTTACAGATGACAATATTATCTTGTAACACAATTCATGTATTTGCCATGACACAAACCTGTTTCTAACAGGGCCACTTGCTTCCAACCTAAATGGAACATACATTGATAAAGGACTCATGCCATTTTGAACTTCATTGCATAAACGCTGAATTTGGGTCTTTTAAAAATCCTGTCAATTCATTCCTCAGTAGTTAAGATGCAAAAAATATGCAAATAAGCATGCCACAGTTGATCATTGCTAACCTTTTTGTAGTAACTGATGTTCTTCCCCAGAAGCTGCCGCCCCTTCTATTCTTGTTCCCTTCACTCAGGGGATGCAAAATGCTGAAGACAGTTGCCCTTTATGTGATTCTGTTTCAGGAGGTTGAGGCTAGGCCAAAATCTTCACCTTCCTCTTTCCTAAATACTTTTTTCCCCCTCTTTTAATTATATTGCTTTACACTGATTTATATGAATTTCAGCTTTCAAAATCATTGGTCTTTGCTAAATGCAAATAAGCACATGGGAAAATTATATTAAGTTTGCACAATTGATCTTTCATCATTTCAAATGGTTCCTTTGAGCAGGTCCTGAAATGTCTGTCTGAAACATTCCCAGCTTTGGGTGCCATCAAAAGATGGGGGGGGTCATCCTGATAAAACCCATTCTCAGTGATGTAAATTACAGGGTTATTATATGTGTCCTAGAACAAGACAGCAGAAGTTTTATTCCAAACAGATGTTAAAAAAGAAAGTTCATAAAATCAGGTGCTTTACCCTCTCTATCTTCTTGAAGCTACAACCCCAAAACTAGTTTTCATCAAATTGCACTGACCCTATTAACTTAATTTTCCATGCGCTGACCTTTTATGACTAACAATGGAAAAGCAAAACTGTGCAAATGTCCATGAAGACAGTCAAATGACTCTTATTATAATGAGAAGACAGAAATATCTTTCTTCCCATCAGCATCTGTTCATTGTCACTGTTCCTTAACCCCTGGCTCCCACTGACAGCTACATTCTCTATCCCCCACAGGAAGGGTCCTGAAACTGATAACTTGGAATTTTAATTTCAGCTACCTGGATGCCATCTAGCATAATAGAACCCCAGAAAGGATCCGGCTATCTCTCTTAAAATAACTTTTAATAATCCCAGCTATGACAACAGGCTGACAAGTGTGTTCATGCTACTTATTGCTACAACTGATTTTAACAACAAATCCTAACTTTGACCACTGTCTTTGAAGCAAATAATTAGCCAGTTAACCTTCACCAACTTAAATCCCAATCTGTTCTTCTCAAGCCAAAAATGGATATTCTATTATCTAAAATCATCCTTTTTTCAGTCTATATGTACACATACCTTTGCCTGTCTTGCTAACCTTTACACAAGTACACACACAAATCATGCAGTTACCTTAATATAGTTCAGCAGTTTACATAAACCCCATGGCGCCATGTGGACCCACCCCACATCTTTCAAGACAGATCTGAAAAAATCCCTATCTTCGCATGCTGAAGAATGCCCAAATTCTGCTTCCTTATTCTGCTTGGGCCTGACGTGGCGAGTCGTGTAATATTGCACAGCAAAGAAATCAGCAGTGCCTTTGATCATTTTCTTCTCTTCTTTGAATTCTGAAAGCCTCGATGATGGATAGCCTTGCTTTTCACTCATGGAGGCAATCTAGGACTTGACAAGTTCAGGATAATCACCATCAATGAATATAGGCTTACCAAAGAAATCAAACTGGAAATTGATGGCTCCTTCAGCAGCTTTCTAGTCCAGCACTGAGTTGGGATTTGCTGGTTCCAGCCAGAAACAAAAAAGTGATAGGGACACCATATCCTTCTGTTCTTCCCAGAATAAGGAATCATGACTATGTCAGGCTTTGGCATGAGCTTTAATCATATTATGAGCTGCCTGATAATCTCCAGTCCCAATGTGAGGAACACCAGGAGCAAAGAAATACAGGTCATATTGCACTAAAAACAGGCTCATTTATGGTGATCCACTGCCTCACTCGATTCCCAAAGGTGCTGAAGCAAAACTGGGCATATTTGTCAAAGACTTCAATAATTGTATCTGACAACCATCCGCCTTGGTCTTCTGAAGCCTGAGGCAAATCGAAGTGGTGGAGTGTCACCACAAGTGTAACCCATTTGTTAACAAATCATCAATGATCTTGGTGTAATAGTCAAGTCCTAAGAGAGGGAAAATACAACAAAATAGTTATTTTCAGTATGTTGGCAATATTTTGATCAGGATAACTCTTATATAAAATAAGATTTATTTACTCTCTCAGTATAATCAACAGAAGGCTGTGAGGTAAAATCTAGAATTCCCTGACTACAGGCATGGTGGCGCACACCTGTAATCCCAGCTCAGAAGGCTGAGGTAGGAGGATCGCCTCAAGTTCAAAGCTAGCCTTGACCACATGAAGAATTCAAGATCAGCCTGAACTGCATAGAAAGACCCTGTCTCAAAAAGAAAAAGAAAAAGAAATCCCTGACTGGCTGATCAGGGATACTTGTCCGGAAACAGATACATGTGGGTAAGTCGCTGTCACCAAATGTTGAGCTATTTTCCCACTTATCAAAATTGTTATGTTTACCTGCTTGTACACTCATTTTTGTCTCTTAACTCCACTGCAGTATAAGCCCCAGGAGAGCAGGAGTCTTAACTATCTAATTTGCCTTAGGATTCTCAAATCTTGGAACAGTGTCAGAAATTTAGTCCATAATAAAGATTTCTTTCAATGAATGAATGAATGAAACTCAACTGTATTGAACAAAAAGTAAAAGAATTGATTTAGATGCCTGCCTTCATAGTTTTGTAGACCTATTAGTCTCACAGGTCTAAGAAAGGAGACTTGCTGAACATAAACCAGAGACAGGACAGGCTACTGAGAACAGACAGCCAAGGGCTTGAGATGTTGTGAGTCCGTTAGGGAAAGTGCCCTAAAGTTCTGACATGGTCCATGGGAATCCATAGTCAGCCCTCGCACTCAGCTGATTTTTCCAGGGCTGTATGTGGAAGGCAGTGCCTTTGGAAATGTTGCAAAATCAAGAAGGACGTTATCAAGTTGAAGACAGCCTGCCTTAGAAACTAAAGTGAAGAAGATAGCAGGTCTAGCCTCAGGTGACTCTTACCCTGGAAAAGGCTTTCTCGGGAGAGGATGATGTTTGCACTGTACATTATTTCATGTTTAAGCCTACGAAGGAAACTGAAGCTTGGAAGAGAGAACCTGTTCTTTCTAAAGAAATGGATTCTTGGATAGACATTATAAAGGCATATGTAGAATTGTATTGTGTTGAAAGTTTACCTAAAAGAAAGATTCCTTTCTTTTTTGTTTTTCTCTAGCTTTCTCACTTCCCATTTTTTTAAAAAAATAGTAATTCAGACTTTTTCATTGCTTCATGTATCCAATTATTCATTTGTCCATTACCTAACCGCATATTGATAGAGAAATTGTCATATATCATAAGCAAGGTACACACTGGCCTTCTTCTCAAGGAGCTTAGTAGGAGGAACTACAGACAAATTTATGGATAAGTACAATATGGTTCAACATAAAAATAAAGTACAGGGTCCTATTTAACTCACCCTGATCTTGCAGTATGTGAAAGCAATACACACAATAGTTTCAAAAATGAACTATGGCACCAGGATATCTGAGTTTTCTTCCCAAATTCTTCACTTTGAGCATGTTACTTTGTTTCTCTGAATAATCCTTCTACCTTGCAAAATGTGGATAATTAATAGAAGCCTACATCAATAAACTGTGAGAGTTTAATGATTTGATAAATTGAACAAATTTACAACTATTCTTAGCATATGGTAAGATCTTAGCAGAGGTCAGCAATCATTCTAGTAATAATTTTATTGTTATTGTTATTAACATCTAAGCTAACATTTAAAAGATGAATATAAGTTACCCACATAAGGCAAGGAGAAAGGAGTGACTCAGTAAGATCAAAGGGGGACAGAAATGTACAAGACCAAAAAACATGTAAAAATAAAAAACCTCAAATGAGAAAAGCAGGCTATGTATTTATTTGGTTTGCTCTAGCAGGAAAGTCAGCCACCACCAATTGCATCTGGCAGATACTCAACAGCAGTCAGGGAAGAGCAAAAGCTGTATAGAGGAAAAATGGGGTGGGCTTCAGGTCAGGCATCCTCTGACAGGAGGTTGCTGGTATAGGGCAGCTGGAAAATGGCCGGCTAGAAGAGGATCATCCTACATCATTGGTTTGGGGAGTGCACTGTATTTGGTTTCTCTGGATGGTTCTGAGTTGGAAATAAGGCTGTAGCGGGGGACACAAAAAACTAGAGAAGCTCGAATTGTTGACCAGGTATTAACGATTAAGGGCTGACTTCGGCAGAGGTCATGGTTTGGTGTCTGGGCTTCTTATGTGGTCTGAGTCTTCTTTTTATGTTACCTGGCCATTGTTTGCATATTCATTCTCTTGGAAGAGTAAAGCTTCTTCCAGGAACTGAAAGTTCTGTATAAGAAGAGGAGTTTATCAGAAGAAGAGTGAGAATGGGGAGAGGTAATGGGGGTAAGCAAAAGCCGAACTACACAGACATGTGCTGTCTGTCTAAGTATTTTTAACAAAGCTGGTTTATTTTGCAAACTGGAACATAGTGTGAATCAGGCATAGCAACTCCATATTTGGGAGAAACATTCCTATGCTATTCTTACTTGGTAGGCAGAATAACTCATCCTTCTCTCAAAGATGTCCATGCCCTAATCTGTGGAAGGGATGAATATGTTACCTTAAGTAACCAAAAGAAACTTTACAGATGTGATTACGATAATGATCTTGAAATCTGAAGATTTCCCCAGATTGTTCAGGTGAACCCGATACAATCACCTGTGTCCTTACAGGTAGAAGAACATAACAGAAAAGTAGGTCAGAAAGATACTACAACAAAAATTGGGGTGGGAAGATGGCAGCAGGAGAGGGACTTAACTCACAAGCCAAGGGATACAGGCAGCTTCTACAAATTGAATACAGTCTCCTGCTGATAGCCGAAATGAGGACCTTAGTCCTGTGACCAAAATGAACTGGATTCTGCCAGCCTGTGGAGGGAACCAAGAAACATGCTCTTCCACCATGTGCTCCAGAAAGAAATGAAGCCTTGCTGGCCCCTTGAGTTCAGTCTTGGAGAGACTCATATGAGAGTTCTGACCAACAGACCTCTAAGAACACAAATTTATGTGGTTTTAAGCACAGGTTTCAAACAATTTGTTTGCAGTAGCAAAGGAAAATTAATACACTCACCAATATTTATAAAGCTTTCCTTCTCTCTCAATGAAAGAATTTTCCACTAACTGATCTCTGGGCCCTGTTAACCCACATTTCCTCATTTATAAATAACATTTCAAAAAATGATGTGATTACAAAATTTTGGTATTGGTGCATGCAAGGTTTTTCTTAGCCAACTCTTTTCATTGGCTTTGAATCTAAAAATAATATTGGCTTTCTTTTGCTGAATTCATACTATATGTACTAGATGTCATGCATTTTGCTTAATCCTAGTACTAAGCCCAAGAGATGGGCATTTTCATTTCTATTCGATAACTGAGAAAACTGATATTCAGAGAGTCTTAGTATTGTCAAATGGAACAACCTGCATTCAATCCCAAAGTTTCACCGCAAAGAATGAACTGTTCCTATTTTAACACCACATTTCTCATGTTAACCAATGTTCACAATCCAGAAAAGTGTAACTCTCTTTCACTAGCCTTAACATTTACCTGCTTCAGAACAGATCATGATATCAGATTCCTTTTGGGGTTTTTTGAAGCAATCTCCAATGGCATACAATCTGTGTAACTCAAACAACATGATAATCAGAGTTGAACTGAAGATAAATCGATTTTAAGTAACTAGGGAATTGTATAATTTATGGCTCATATTCCAGAGCTGAATACTTGATTTCTGTTTTGTGCAGTTTACCCAGTGCAGTAAGGAAACTTCTCCACAAGGTAGGAGAGTGAGATTTCTATCAGCAGAACACCACACTCAGTCGAAGGATCATGGAGGATCACTTGACCTGGACACCCATGTTTCCCCCTCTGTAAAAGAGGAGTGTACATAGTGCCATCCTATGACTGTCCCTAGTATCAAATGAGAACAGACTGTCAAAGGGCATTTCTTTATTTATCAGACTGGTACTATTCAGGGACAACTCCTTCTCTGACTAAATGTATATTTTTAAATGATATTGATCACCAACATAGGGATATTTGCCTGTAATCCAAGTTCTCAAGAGGCTGAGGCAGAAAGATCATGAATTCTAGTCCAGCCTGGGAAACAGCAAATGTAGCTACACACACACACACACACACACACACACACACTTAAAACCTCTATAAGCTTCTTTTATGGTCAATAATATGCTCTCTGGTTTAGTTAAGCCCACTCATGCTGATTTATAAATATAAAGTACATCTGAGCCAAAGGTCTTTTAGATTTAAGAAAAATAATCCCAGACTAATTCAAATATAAAGGTAGAACTGGAGACAGTTGGGTGGAAGGTGTGAGGAACAGTGGGCATGATTTGAGATGACATGAAGATATCACCCACTTGGGCCGGGGATTTAGCTCAGTGGTTCCGCCGCTGGCCTTGCAAATGCAAGGACCTGAGTTCGATCCCCAGTACCAAAAAAAAAAAAGATATCAGCCACTCAATGACAAAAAGCAAAACTGTAGCTAGAACTCAAGGGAATTTAAATTGGGAGATGAGAAAACTATTGTCTCACAAGGGAAGTGGTCTCCCATCCCTGCTTCTCTCAACACATCAACTTCATTCCCCTCCTTTTCAGAACCAGTTCTCCCTATGTGCCCAATGTGCCATCATTTCAAAATGGCCACCCCATCTGCCAAAGCTACTTCAGAGCCCTGGTGCCATCCACCAATGAACTCATTCTCCAAACATCCTTGGGGGAGGGAAACAACTGGGCAATCTCATCTTTTCAGTGAGATCACACAAGTTACATGTCAGGCATGGAGCAGCATTATATATAACAAAGAAATGGGGAAAATATATGATGGCTCTCCTTGGTTCATACATCTCTAAATTCATACCTTGGTTCTTTTGCCACATGACCTATATTAGTTAGCTATTACTGCCACAACAAATTACCACAAACTGAGACCAATGCAAATGTATTATCTTATAGCTGTGGGCGTCCAAAATGCAAGTGGTTCTCAATGGGCTAAAATCCAAATAGTGTCAGGGCTTCATTTCTGCAGGAGGCTGTCAATGTCCTTGCCTTTTCCAGGTTATAGGAGCCTCCTACATGACTTCTTTCATGGCTCCTTCTTCCATTTCTATCCTCATGTCTCCTCTCCCACCTCTGTTCCACTCCTTATATCTCCTCTGTCTGAGTCTGATTCTCCTGCATCTCTCTTATAAGGACCCACAGATAATCCAGACTTATCTCCACATCTCCATATCCTTAATTTAATTACATCTGTAAAGTTACCTTTCCCAGGTAACTAATATATTTACAATTTCTAACGTTCAAGGAAAAATCATGCTTGAGGTGGGGGAGGGGAATTATTCAGCCTATTATAATGTTCAACATAAAATACAAGGTTAATGTTTGTTGAATTAACTTATTTAAACCACTCCTGCTAAAGTACTGTTATATTTTAAATGTTAAAGGGAACAAGAAATTCCACATAAATATTCCTTTTTTCCCTTTCTAATAGTAGGGTCTCATACTAATCACTTGAAACTTACATTTGTGACAGATATGAAAATTCATTTGGACAGATGAGAAATGCAGAAATATGTGATTTCAGTTGCCAACTCAATCTTTTCTTGTTAAACCTTGAAAACTTGACATTTGAAAGAGAAAGGCTATGTAACATTTCTACTTTGTAAAATATTTCTCCAGTTTGGGGGCATAGAATTTTACAAGGCTCCAAATGTCCCATAATCCAGCTTTAAAATGGGTAGTCAAACACAAAAAAGGGAGTTCTTTGGACAGGACAGTGACAGGGATTTTCTAATTCTTTACATGCTCTCTGAGAAAATATTTAAATGGAAAAGAAAATGATGGCCTTTCTGAGTTAAAACAGTTCCAATCTCTTCAACAGATCACTGCACAAGAATGAGCAACTGCTTATTGAAATTCTGCCTCCTGGAAGCACCGCCAGTGCCCTCTTGTTCAGGGAAAGTCTGCAGTATTAATCAGTTATGGCTCCACAAAAGCCGAGGACAAGCACAAAAGCTCAGTGTTGCAGGCAGGTGCTTGCCGCGTGAGCTCAGCATGAATGACTTCCCCGTGTTGTTCAAGGCACTCCAAGGAGTCAAGTGCCACCACCTCTGTGCTTTGGTCTTTCTGCTCCTCTGCTCTTGGACTGCTGACCTGTACTGTCTCTGTGAACTTCTGTACATCTTAAAGTAGATTTAAAAAGCTTGATGTGTTGACATATTGGTACAGGTCTGTAAGCCTTTATGTAAAAATCTTAGAGACCAATGTAGTCAGAAATTGGGGGTTTTAAAAAGAAAATTCAGAGTACATGTCATATATTAATACCCCCTGAGGGTATGTCTTAACATTTCTGGGGCAAAATATATCAAATAGAATAAACCAAGATTATGAAAAAAAATTTTCATGCAGGTTCAGGTCAGCTTATGCTGCCAATTTAGTTTTAGAATAATTTCTTAGAGCCTTTTGGATTTTAGAATCTCAGACAAAGGATTGAGATATTATATTACAAATTGGTTGGTATTCTAATTATTGGTATTCTAATTATTATTATTACTTATTGTTGTAGAACCTCATCCAAGTGGGATCTAGGGATAACTCTAAACTCCTAGAGTCAGTGGAAAGAGTCTTAAGGATATGGAACCTCCCCTTCACTTTTCCAACAGCGAAATGTAGCACAGAGAATTCAACTGGTTTGATCAGGTTGTAAATGAGCTCTAACCTAGATATCAGGATTTTTATGTCAGACAAACCTAGATTGGGCCCAGCCCTAACTGAATTTGTCATTCTGGAAAATTTACACCTACTCTTATGCCCATGTCAAAGTTTTTCCCTACATTGTGAAAGACTCCTCATCCCTAAGGTTGTTAGGAGCATTAAATATGCAAAAGCAAGCACAGTATATTTATGTATTTGGCAAAGTGAGTTGCATATACTATGTGCTCAAAAAACAGCAATAACTGCTATTCTTAGAGTGATTTTATGATTGTTAATGACCTAATTAAATTAGATTCAGTAACTGTTGACTGAATCCTTCCATGAAAGGTACTGAACTAGGTCACAGTGGTGAGCAAGGCAGAATATCTGCCCACTCTACTGTCAGAAACCTGTGGAACTCTCATATCTATGTTGTGAGTACTTAGCAGAGTCCTTGATGCATGCTAGATGCTCAGTACCCTTAGTTGCATGTAGGAATTGCATACAGAAAGGAAAATCACACTACAAAGTTTCACTTTGGGTATGGTGAGGCCAGAGACAAGGAAGGAATAGCTGTTGGATTAAGAAGGTGGGGAGTTATGAGTTCACATTTAAACTGAACAAGAAATTAATTCCCGGTTAAAATTTAAAAATGAACCAATAATGTAAAGGGAGTAGGTATTCAATCAACAGCAATGAGTCAAAGGCTACTCCCTTCAGAATCAAAGGTCAGGCTTCATGTGAACTCTGGAATTTGTTCCATTTCAAAAGGAGCAGTACCCTACTTTTTGTGAAGTTCATGAGCCCACCTAGAGCTGTCATGATAGATGCTCCTGCATAGGGAATTACAACTTAATCATAAAGAACGCTTCGGTATCAGTTAAGGCCTCTTGGTGTGGGAAATATGGGGAGGTAGGTACCCTTCTACCCTGGTCACATGGCTGCCCATCTTGCATTTAAAGGATACTCTTTAAATTTTCACTGGAGACACCACTTGCCTCACCTAGTACCAGCGCTATGAGTAGTATGAAGTCTCTTCCAGGATAAAGTACAAATAAAAGATCATTACTATGAAGCCATATGTTGTAGTACAGGGGTTGGCAAACTTTTCCTGTAAAGGACCAGATAGCAAATATTTTAGGCTTTGTAGGCCATATGGTCTCCGCCCCAACTACTCAGTTCTGCTGTTCTAGTGGGAAAGCAACCACCTACCATGTGTAATGAATGGGCATGGCCCTGTTCCAATAAAACTTTATTTACAAAGGCAGGTGGCAGGCCAGATTTGGCCCTCAGGTCATAGTTTTCCAATCCAGTTACCTGGAAACTAGCCAGACCTCAGAAAACAGATTCCAAATCTACCATTTCCAAATATGTGCATTTGGACATACACTCCTGTAAAATACGATCATTATACCTCCCTTATTTGGTGTGAGGGTTAGAGAAAATGCGTGTGAAAGTGCCTGATAAATAGCAGGCACTCAATAGGGCAGTGTATGGTCCCTTTAATTACAAAGCATAATAAGAATAATAGCCAACATTTACTGAGCATTTATGATATGTCAGGGACAGTGCTAAGCACTTTATAAAGATTATTTCACTTAATCTTCCAACAACTCTCTGAAGTATGAGCTATTATAGCATTCCTTTCTGCTCATGGGGAAACTAGCCACTGAGAGAGGCCCAAGAGATGCGTACACACATATTAAGTGGTATAGCTGGTATTTCATCTCAGGTGAGCAGACTCTAGGGGCTGTGGTGCTAACTACTCCCTACACTAAGGTGCCACTAATCCCAGTCCAGTTGAAACATGCAGAACCATCTCAATTTCTTCAGGGCTTTTCATAAGTAATCCCTGGTTCTACACCTGCAAATAGATCCCCACAACAACTTTTCGAAATTCACTTTCAGGTTAACAGTCAGATAACATCTTATGTAAATACAGCCCCTATTCCAACTCCCTCTCCTCTTCACAACTCCCCCTCCCCAGACAATCTCGATAGTCATGGAAAACTAAAATATTATTGAGAAAAATAATGCAAACCCATTTCAAAAATTCCATCCTATAATCACTCTGAGAACTTGCAATTTCAAAGCTACATGGAAGAATAGCACACTGGATTAATTATGCCAGACTGCAGCAATAACCTTGAATTAAAGCTGCAACCTTCTATTTTTAAGAAACACTTGCCTTTCTGGTTGATGAAACCTGTCGTCCCATCAGGTAACAGACGTGACCAGGAAATAGAAAAGCGGTAATGAGTCAATCCAAGCTGTTTGATACATTTCAAATCTTCCTCCCACAGAGTGTAGCTGCCACAAGCTACATCACCAGTCTGGTTCTTGAAAACTCTCTCTCCTCCCTGATGGGTGAATGTGTCCCAGACACAAGGGCCTCTTCCATCTGCATCCCAGCCTCCTGAGAAAAGGAGAAAATGAAATGGTTACACTCTTGACATCAAGAGGCATATGTGGAATGTAAATATTTGTCACAAAAAGAACATACCTCATTAACACAATGCACCATATTTATAACTTTAAGAAATGCCTTTAAAATAATACACATGACTGGGTTATGTGTTTAGCTGTCCTTGATCCCTGAAGCTAACTAGTGGCAAATGAAAAATTATTGCATAGCAAGCTTTCATGGTTCATTATCTGAAGATCTCTCAGCTGGTAAACAGAGGCAGGCCCCAGCTTATGAATGTCTGAGTCAAAAACACTACCTTCTTGGGAATATCCCTGCTGGCCATGACTGATGCCTCTTGTCCTCACATATCATGTAGACTTTAGAGCCCTTATCTCTGGTCTCCTGCACTTGAACCCTAATCTCCTGTTATCTCACAATAGAGCCTGTGTTGGTCCAGCCTACTATCTGTGGGAAGGTGCTAGTTTCCACTCTTGATTGATAGGAGTATTCATAATGTATTCATTTATACCTCTGTTAATTGAACAAATGTTTTGTGTCAAGCACTATGTCTAGTGCAAGAAGTCTCAAATCTATATTATGTCTCATATCCTTTGGGAACTTAATCTAATAAGCAACTGCAAAACAGCCAATGTAAAGCCCCTTGCCCTTATAAAACCAGGGAAGGCCTAGAGTCAGGGAAGTTCGTGAGTCAGGGAAGGTCGCTTCCTGCTCAATGTTTTTAGAAACCTAAAACTGGTCTAAAATATAGTCTTTTGATTTTTAAAAAGAATATATACAGCATGTCTATCATGTTTTGTATATTTAGGAATATGTAAAAATAATCTGTATATTTTCCAAAAGTTAGTTAAAGTATAACAACATCCTAGGAAATATAAATCCAGACTAGTGGTTATCTTTGATGAGAAAGTAGGGAAGTGGAAACAGGGCAGGGTATAAGGGGCCTTCAGTTGCATCTCATATGTTTCACTCTTTAAACTAGGAAGAAGGTACATGGGGGCCACTTTATTACATTATGTGTAATCCCTTTTTATGAGCCTAAAATATTTTATCAGGCTTGCTTTATCAGAATAGATTTCATAGCTAGAATAAAGTAAAGAAAAGCAACTACAGGAAGATCTCACTACAGGTACTCCTGCATCTGCATGAAGTTCTAACAAGATCAGATATTGTCTCCAGCCCCACAGAAGGACAGCATGGGCAATAAGACCATGTGGGAGGAGACAAGAGAACCTGCTACAAGGAGGAGTTCCAACACAAGCAAAAATGACCTTCAATATCAAGGTAGGACACTAAATAGGTGTACAAAGAAGTCATGAATATTAAGAAGCACTGTACTCTGGAGTCACGTAATTATAGAGGCAAACAGTTTTACACATTCCAGTGGTTCTCAACTTGTGTCATCCTAGTTTAAAGGGATAAAGGTAAAAGAATTCCGGTATCCCATTTTAGAATGAAAGGTATAAGTATGAAAATACAATGCTTCAAACAGTGAACCTAGATTTTTTTTCTCTTAAATTCTTTTATTGGTACATTTTAGGTATACAATGCATTTACATTTATCATTGGAACTTGTACCTTGATGTATCTTACTACATAATGTATCTTGGTTCTTTTTTTGGTTTTGGTACCGGGAATCGAACTCGGGTCTTTGTGCTTGCATAGCAGGCGGTGAAACCACTGAGCTAAATCCCCAGCCCCCTTGGTTCTTATTTTTTGCCCATTCCCCTGCCCTCCCTTCAACTCCTCCACCCCACCCTATTTACAAAGACTTTGTTTCATTTTTTCATTTTCTCATGTTTTTTTTCCTTTCCCTTCTTTCCTTTCCCCTAACCTAGTGCACCTAGCTTTAAATAATTATTTTAATAAAAGAAGAAACTTAATCTCAGAGAATTCAAGTCATGGTATGCTGATAAATTTTTAACTACTGGGTATGTGTAAAAGAAAGTATATGTGTGTTTGGTGTCAATTTTACTGATATAGAATATGTAAGACACAATTTACAAATACTAATAAAATAGAACACTGGCCTTTACTGTATTCCAAATAGGCAATTGGTTTTCACAATATGCTTTTTAAGTGTTTGCCAAACTCATATATCAATAAACAACCTATTGTTGCAACCAGATAAACCTATGTAGTTCTCACTTTATAATTGGTTGGTATTTTTGCTTAATTTTCCAAGCAAAATAAAAGGGAAATAAGAAAGTTGTATCACAATGTCACTGTTCACCAATGACATAAGCTACTTCTTTATTAATTCAGTTAACAGTTTTCAAACACCAGACTATTTCCTCATTTTTGTGCTATTTACAATGTAGCAGACACAGCTATGAAATGCTTTTAAGTTCAATCTGCGTTATTAACATAATCTCTATCATTGTTTTAGCTCTGGACCACAAACAAAATGATAAATCAATACTGTCTTATAGCACTTGCCAATATGTGCAGTGTAAATACTCCTTCTTTGGCCAAATTCAAGCAAGCGATGTATGTCACTAAAGGCTGAGTTGGGCAAGATGAGAGGTAGCAAACCATTTACACATTTCATACTTCTCCAGACACAAGAAAGGTAACCTCAAAAAAAAAAAAAAAAAGAAAGGTAACCTCCAGGATATATATAAGAGTAAAACAGAGTCAAACAAGTAATGATTTTGAGTATTTATTAACTTAGTTTTTAAATGCAAATTATTTACTTGTAAGTTTATACAATTTAATTTTTAGTAATGGCTTTAAAAGTCAGTTCACAAAACTGTCAAAAACTTAACAGGCTTTCATGAGCTGGCACAATCTGGTTTCACCACATCGATGATAAGTAACTTGCCTAAAATCACAGTTATTAACAGTGCCCAGTGTTGTACCCAGATCTTTGATATCCAAGTTCTTCCACTTGATTGGGGGCTGTCAGCAATAATGGTACAGGTTGATTAAAGAAAACAATGGATATCCATGATATTCAATGTATGAAAGCTAAGAAGTGCAAAATATAGTTTATATATTTTGAAAGCAGTGAATCTGGTACAACTAAAACAAGTTTGACAACTACAAAAAGTAAATGTCACTTGGCAGAAAAATGCAGTTAGGTAGACTAGCTCATTTTCCCTGTATATCAGCTGGACAAAATATATGTAAATAACTTTGTTTCTATGAAAACTAAGCTTTGAATAGAAAATTAGCAACTATAATTAAAATTTTGATAAGAACATATTGTAGCCGATACTCACTAGTACTGTAGCACAAATCTTGCTGAATGAATATTAATAACTCATTTGTTGATCTGTTAATTTTCTAATTGCAATTATACTCACATTCTAAAAGTATCATTGTTATTTATGATGAACAAGATTACCATTACCAGATGGAATATATACTCTGATCCATACTCAAAACAACTATAATTCTTAGATAAAATACAATATATTTATGAATGTATCATTAATCTGGCAGAAAGTTAGGTGACCCAGGAAAATAAATGAAAAGCATAATATAGAGGAATGAGTGAGTACTGAAGCAGGATTTTGTCCTGAGAATGCAGTATAAGAGCTCAAATATATGTAGGTATTAATTATATGTCAACACTACTATAAAGGCCAGGAGAAGAAAAACAGAAGTGTGCTGTTGAAATAGTCTTAGATTATATATGAAGTGAAATAATATCATTTGACAGTGACAGGAGATTATATAATTTATATATATATATATATATATATATATATTTCCTAAAAGAGACGCTAAAAATTACAAAACAGGGAATAATTGCTAATAAATCATCAAAAAATATGTAATAGAATCACAAAGCATAATCTGGAAAATGTCAGAAAAGGAAACAAGAATAGAAGACAGTAAAAAAAAAAAAAACAGTGAAATGTTAGATTTAACCCTGTCAATAATGTCATGAAACATAAATAAGACTAAACAAACCAACTGAAAGGCAGTGACTGAGGGGCAGATTAAATAATGAGCTGTATATTACTATAAGAAATTCAGGCCGGGGATTTAGCTCAGTGGTTCTGCCACCTGCCTCGCAAGCGCAAGGTCCCGAGTTCGATCCTCGGTACCAAAAAAAAAGAAATTCACCTGAAATAGACAAAAGAAGATTAAAAGTAACAGAATAAAACTATATATAATACAATATATAGGATAACAATATTACATATATATTATAAATATGTTATATGTATCATGCTACCAACAGGAAGTAGGAGTAGTTATATTAATATCAATGTAGATTGCAGGGCAAGAATATCACTAAGTATGAAGAAAGTCATTTTATAACATTAAAGGGATCAATCTGTCAAGAGGACGTAACAATGCTAGATGTTTACTAATCTAATAACAGATTCAAAATACGTAAGGCAAAAACTGATAGAACTCCGCCACCTGCCTCAAAAGTGCAAGGTCCCGAGTTCGATCTCCGGTACAAAAAAAACCCCAAAAAACTGATAGAACTGAAGGAAATGGACAAATCTATACGTGTATTTAGATAAGTTAAAAAACTATACTATAAAAATGAACAAAATATTTGAACAGTTCTTCACAGAAAACAAAAGACATGTTTTAGTAAACATTTTTTAAATGTAAGAGATCATTAAAAGTCTGGAGAATGCAAATGAAAACCACAATGAGATACAATTCTATACCCACACAGTGGGCATAAATTTAAAAGTTGGGTAATACCAAGCGTTGGAGAGACTGTCACTCAGCAGGAATACATATTCCGTGCTGGTGGGAAAGCAATATGGAAACATCTAGCAAAAAGAGAGAAATACATAGTGCACCAAAGCCCAGTCATTCACACATCACCATCGACTGTTTCTACAATGCTGGACCAGGAGGCATAGATAGCCATGACTATAGTAACTAAAAATAAAGCAATAAAGAAGAAAAGCACTGTAAATAATCCAAATTTTCTTTGTCCAGAAAATAAATAAATAATATTCATAAAACAAAAGACTATACAGGAGTAAGAGTGAATGGAGTACATTTTTTTCAACCCATCTGAATCCCCCAAATATACTATTCAGAGGGCAAAGCAAATTTTAAAATGTATACATTATTTATTTTCACCTTCAGAATGTCCCAAACATATAAAAGTAAATAATAAATCACTTAGCTATATGTCCTCATGTGTGGTAAAGCATAAGGAAAAGAAAGTGATTGACAAATGTAAAATTCAGTTGAGTAGATACCTTTAGGCAGAGGGAAACAATATTGGAAGGGGTCCTGGCATTATGGTGAGTATGTGGATATCATTTTTATACTATATACATAAATTATAAATATTGTATTGTCTATTTCATGTCTAACAAACCAAAATTTATAAACCATTTCATTATTCATGGAAAGGCCATTTATTGAGTGTTAACTTTTCCCACATAATACTTAGAAGATGTATGATTGTTGCTACAAATAAGTTTGAAAGAAAACTAAAGCACATAAAGATTGGACAACTTTCCCAAGCTCACTTAGCTGAAAACATTGAATATCAAAATATAATATGCCAGTCCTACTTGTATCAACACCGACAGATTAAACTCCTTGAAGTCTATTGGTTACGTCTGAGATGATCCTTGAAAATTTAAAACCTAGCTTTGTAAATTAGTGTTTCATTCAACATTTATACATTTCCCAAGTAATTATTATACATCTGCTTTCTCTTGAGGATTTCAAGTCTAGATAATAGCAGGCTACACTAAGATAAGAGTTTTATTAAGGTCATGTAAAAATGTGATGGGAAAATCAATAACCAAACATTCTAGAGTTAACATTGTCATTGGGAGTAGGAAGGCTTGCCCAAGAGAGAATACACCAGGACGAGTGTTGAAAGATGAGAAAGACTTCTCACAATGGAAGAAAGAAAATGTATAATGGAAGAAAGGGGAAAAGTAAATTTATAATTCAGGTGTAATATTAAGGTGACTACAGAAAGAAGGCACTAGAGACCCAAGAACTGCTTAGTAATATCACAATATTTTTGGTCAGAAATGATAAGATCTTGTTCTTTACTTTTTTTGTAATTTAGAATAAAATAAAATTATCTCTAAAATTTTCATCCTATTAGGGTGTAAAAGGGATTCTTTAAAAAAGTAAAATATTGATATATAATTAAATATCAATGACTTCAAGGGTACCAAGTATTCTGGAAGTGGGACAGGCTTGGGAACCAGACAGAGATGAGTTTATGCCCTCTCTTTACCCTTTGCAATTCATTTGAGTTCTCTTATGTAAAGTAGGAGCACAGTTTCTGGTACTCCATAAAGTTCTAGAAAAAATCAAATAGGCTAAACCAAAGCTACACATGGCATATATGTTCTACAAGTATTAGCTTTTTCCTTCTCTTGTAGCTCAATGCAATGAACTAATCACTTTACACAAAACACACTTACATTTACACAAACAGTCACTGGTTGCTATTTTTCTTCTCCCTGCAGCCTAATCTTGATAACAGAATACATGTACAGAAACCACTCTAAATAACTACTTGCACACTTGCCTGTGATGAAGAATTAATGTCTTGATGTATATGACTGGTTCCGTGGAGTCCTTCGCTTCCTCATTTATGGGATACCATTGAAAATGACATAACTTCACTTTCACTATTGCCATGACAATATCTTTTGAAAGGTCACATACTTATATGGACCTCAGCTATATTCACAAGGAAATCATGTTGAGTAAAAAACTAAGTAAGAGATAGAGTATGTGTATGCATGCATCTGTCTATATATTTTTCCTTCAGAATTCAAAGGTAATATCACTAGAAAACCTTTTAGGGGGCATTTCTGACTCTCCACCATAAATACACTCTTTCTGAATATCTACTGTACAAATAACTCATAGTCCTAGAGGTTTTTAAAAATATATTTGGCCACCTTTACTTTGAAGTCTGTCAAGGCAGGGTCCATGTTTTATTGACTTGTCTGTGTCTCCCAGTGGTACCAAGAATGGAGTGTGGAAATAATTCATGGTGAGTAAAATGCTTTTTGTGTGCCATGCTTCCTATAAAATAGAAATATTGATGTTTACTCTTTAATTGCTTCAGAGATGTGCAGAAATTATCTTTAGACTTGTAAGCTATTGAAAATTGCTTTATGTGAAAGCTAAAATGTAGTTAAAAATTCAGGTAATTGCCGGTACAAATTATAATCTGAGTAGTGCTCCATTGTATGATAAATTTGAGACATTTATAGCTAAATGGATCCACCTCAAGACTATACTCTTAAGTGAAATAAATTGGACACACATGTATAAATATCACATTGTCTCTTTGGTATGAGAAACACAAAGGGTAAATAAGGACCAAAATGTATAATAAATGATGTGAAATAGGAAGAAATTCTTCAAAAGGAAAGGGAAACTGGGAAGGGAGGAGAGGAAAAAGAAGGAAGGGAAAAGAAAAAATGAGAAAAGGGGAAAAAAATGGAAACCAAGCTTTTGTAAATAAGGAGGGGTTGAAGGGAGGGGAGGGGATTGAGAGAAAAAGAGGAATCAAGATACACCAGGTACAGGTACAAATTCCCTTTCATGACTGTGATTGTCATGTATATTTAAATTGTACCAATAAAGTTAACTTTAAAATAAAATTTAAAAATTATAATGTGTTGTGCTTTCAAAAGAAATACCAAATAGTTTCTCTGGTGTGAGAAACTGAAAGTGTAAATAAGGACTAAATGTATAATAGGTAATGTGAAATAGGAAGAAAAGGGGCAAAGGGGAAGGAAGTGGGAGGGCTAGGGGAAGGATAGAAGGGAATGGGATTAATATGAGAAAATGGAAAAATAGGAAGAAAATCTTTGTAAATAGGGAGGACTGGAGGGGTTGAAGGGAGGGCTGGGCAAGGGTGAAAAATAAGAACCAAGAGAGATTATGTAAAGTTGCAAATTTCCAATGATGAATGTCATTATATCGTATACCTAAAATGTACCATTGATTAGAATGAATAATCGATAATGCAAAATAGGAAGAAAAGGTCCAAAGGGGTAGGGGTAGTGGGAGGGGCAGGGGAAAGGAAAGAAGGGAAAGAAAAAATGATGAGAAATGGAAAAAATGGAAATAAAGTCTTTGTAAATAGGGAAGGGTGGAGGGCGTGAAGGGAGGGCTAGGAATGGGGAAAAAATAAGAACCAAGATGCATTATGTAAAGGTACAATTCCCAATGAGAAATGTAATTGTGTTGTATACCTACAATGTACCAATAAAAGAATTTAATAAAAAAAAATAATAAAATAAAGATACAAAAAATTTCCAAAAAAATAAGGACAAGGTAGCTCTGCAATGAGCTCTTAAGTATATTGTTAAGTGAAATACAACAATAAAAAAAAAGAAAATATTTGCTTATTTTTATAGGTAACACTCACTAAGGGTACTGGGCATAACAAACTATGTGAAACTCTGAGGCTGTGGTGAGCAAGGATTCCTTGATCTGGAAGCAGCACTATGTGACCCAAACTCATCCGGAAAGGAAAAAGGAGCCCAAAGTCACAGAGGATACCACCACACAGACTCACATGTCTCTGTCCTGTCACAAGAGGATTGAAAGTTCCAGAAAGAAAATTGTTTCAAGGGGGCAAAAAAAAAAATCACTGATAAGGTATCTTATATGTTTGAACATACTGAGAAGGGATTTACACATCTGGCAAAGTGTTGGAGTGAAAGGATCACAAGAAAGGAAGCCGATAACAACAGAAAACTGAATGATTAACTCTCAGGCAAAAGAAAAGCTATAAGAAAAACCCCCAAGAAATGTAATCATAGGACATTTGTGGCTCAGTTGTGCATAATATGTACATTAAAAAGTATGTAAAACTAACAATTTAAACAAAATTTGTTCAATAACCAAATTAGAAAAACAGAGAAGAGAAAATTGGTTTTGTGAGTATTATCCAATACACAAATAAAAAGCTCATCTTACATAATAAGAAGCTAACATTCTTATTTTTAAAATCCAAAATCTAATAACAACTAAATCCAGGGCCAGGGATTTAGCTTAGTGGTTTCGCCACCTGCTGCGCAAGCACAAGGACCTGAGTTCGATCCCCGGTACCAAAAAAAAAAAAAAAAAAACCTAAATTCATATCATTTGAAAACATAGACGTAAATACTAGAAAAAAATAGTGAAAAGACTCAAAAATGTTGCCTTTGGGAGGGGTAAGACATACAGAGGAATGACATAAAAAGCCCTTTTCTTTGACATGCCAAAATAATAATTTTATGTAGTTTAACATAGATCCAAAAGTTAAATAACACACTCCTAACAAGAGTATAGTCATTTTTTAAAATTTTATTTTATTGGTGCATTTTAGGTATACAATATAGTGACATTCATCATTGGAAATTTGCATCTTTACATAATCACTCTTGGTTCTTATTTTTTCCTCATTCCCCTGCCCTCCCTTCCACTCCTCCATCCCTCCCTATTTACAAAGACTCTGTTTCCATTTTTTCATTTTCTCATATTAATTCCATTCCCTTTTTCCTTTCCTCTACCCCTCCCACTTCCCCTTCCCCTTTGCCCCTTTTCATCCTATTTCACATTATCTATTATACCTTTTAGTCCTTATTTACACTTTCAGTTTCTCACACTAGAGAAACTATTCAGTATTTACATATTTGTGTCCTATTTATTTCACTTAAGAGTATTGCCTCAATGTCCATTCATTTAGCTATAAATGTCTCTAATTTCTTGCTGAGTAGTACTCCATTTTATTTAAAACCCACATTTTCTTTATCCAGTCTCCAGTTGATGGGCATTTGGGCTGCTTCCAAGTTTTAACTATTACAAACTGTACTGCTATGAACATGGGTGCACATATATCACTGTGGTATGATTCTTTGAATTCTTTGGGGAAGATACCCAGCAGGGTCAAATGGGACTTCCAGCCCTAGTTCTTTGAGGTATCTCCATACTGATTTCCACAGTGGTTGCACCAGTCTGCACTCCCAACAGCAGTGGATCAGTGTTCCTTTATCCCCACAACCCCACCAGCATTTGTTATTGGTTGATTTCTTAATAGCAGCCATTCTAAGAAGCCCTTCTTTACTGTCGAGTCATATAATTCACAATCCTTTTGCAGTTTTTAAACTATGCACATGCATTAGAAAGATAAAACTAAAAATTACAAACTAAAAAACCAGTGATAACCACAAGAAATTATAGATGTAGGTCCAAACTGATGACACTAATTTAATTTGCAGTGCAGTGGTACGACACCCCTGGGAGGCACTGGGAAGTGGACAAGCGTGCTTTTGATTGCCCTAGTGACTGGGACGCTGCTGCTATTTAGTAACAGGGCCAACAATGGGTTCTGCCAAGCACAAAGCTATGCACACAAACATAGAGATAGCCAGGCAGAAGGCTATTACAGCACCTCCACTAGAAAGCACTGCACTACATAGGAAAAAGAGTGAAAGGAAGTTAAAGTGAAGGGGAAGGGAATGAAAGAGAAAAGTGAAAAGGCAAAAGGAAACTATAGCATTTTATATTGAAAATGCAGCCAAAAAGAAGTTGAAGCAATGATAATGATAAAAACTATAACTTTATTAAGTATTTCAATTTGATCAAATGTAAAAAGAAATATTTATGTTCTAAATGCTCATAAAATCAAGTTAATAATATTAATATTATTTTACAATGAATACAAAGAGCATGAAAAGAGACAAATAGTAATATTTTCATAGTAATAAAAGTTACAGTCCATAAAAAGTATATAGCAAACATGAACTTCTATATATCTAGCAACAGAGTTTTGTAATACATGAGGAAAAACTTCCGTAAATGCAGGGATGTATTGCAAACTCCACTAACACAATGAGGGGCTTTCTCAGAAACTGACAATGAAAGAGAGAATTTAATTACTATTGTTGGTAAGCTGATTCTCCATGATACACATATATCTATATGTCTCTATACACAAAAGTATATGTACTTGTATGTGTGTATATTTACATATATGAAAAAGAGACAAACAGAAATTGTTATTCAACAAAAAAAAATATTTTCCAAAGCACTTGGAAATATTAGAGTTTATGCAGGATGTATTTGGTGACGACTAAACCCAAAAGAGGAAAGAGAACAAAGGAGGGAGGAAAAGAAGGAAGGGCAATAAAAACAAAAATAAGCTTCACACAACCTTCTCCAATCTATTTACTTTTTTAAAATTCTAACTAGATCTTATATCAAACAGGAAATGAAAGCAGAATGATTTTAAGGAAAATGTCTTACTAACACAGACTCTAGGAAGAGCAAATACTTGAAACCAAAGATCTTTGATGCAGCTAAATGCTTTAAAATGGACTTTTCCTAAATTGGAGATTTTGTTGTGCGGATTTTTGGAAATTTCTACTATGGAAGATTAAATTTGGTTGTGTGTTTATTGTTTCTGTTAGATCACTGCATTCACAGATTCAGTACATTTCCACAATCAACTCAGCATTTCAAGAAGCCTCATAGCCAGGAATAGTCCTAGATAAATGATACTCCTCAAGATTTCTCTGCTAAAGAATAAGTTCCCCAGTCTTCCCAAGACAAGTATTTCTAGCACTTGAACAGTAAATTACATTGGCAGACTGAAAGATTCAAGCTCAGTCATTGTTGCTTTTATCTCACTGTGGAAGTTAACAGATGGAAGGAGTTGGAATTCAGTTTTGTCACTGAGTTTATTTCTCCCAGGTACAAGAGACGACGATTTGTGACATAAGACAATTCTACATATTTACGTCATGAGATATAACATACTAAACTCTTCCTAGATATTTTTAAAGCAATGACTCGATGGACAAACTTTAATATCTGTCATTATATATATATATGCCCTCAGGATACACACACACACACACACACACACACACACACACTATGCCACACCATTTTCTTCCCTCTGTAGAGAAAGCTGTAACCAAAGTTTATCGAGAACTCTCTCTCTTAAAAAAACTATCATTAAAGTTAATCAAATCGCAATAGATATTTATTGAGTTCAGGGATTATCTAAATAACTTGTAGCCTAGAAAATCCAAAGGAGTACAGGCCAGATGCCTTAAGGATTTTATTTATTCTTTCTTTTCCTTTTTCTTTCTTTCCTTTACTATTTGGTATTCTTCAACTTAACAGCACCTAAATGGGACTCTGAAATGAGATTTTAAAATTTTTATTGAGATAAATGTAAACAACACTAGGGTGAATGATATCAGGGATCATTAAACACTCAGTCTGGAGACATGGAGGTAACTAATAGGACACATACAAAACAAGTATCAAATGGAGTGTCACTTACATCAGTATAATGACAGGGCACTACACCCAGTAGAAAACACCCCAAAACACAAATGGCAACTCCAGACTTTCTTACTCACATCAAAGATAGAAATGTGTCAAGTGTGGAAAGAGGATTTGTGAAGATTTTCAGGAGATATATTCCTCAAAGAGAGCTGTCTATGTCATTTGAATCTCATGACTTGAAGAAGTTGGAAGAATGATCACTCACCTTTCACTCAGTCTAGAAGAGGACACTCATTATGTACCAAATAATGTTTCTCCAAAATTTCTGTGGTGAAGTCCTAACCCACCGTCCCAATACCTTAGAATACAGCTATTTGGAGGTAACACTTTTGAGGAAGTAATTAATTAAAATGAGGCTGTGAGAATGCGGCCCTGAGTAAGACAGGTGTCCTTATAAAAGGAGAAAGAGACCCTGGGATGAATGCACAAGCAAAAGGCCAAATGAGGACAGTGAGAAAGTGACCATCTGCAAACCCCAGAGAGAATTCTCAGGAGAAAGCAAACCTGTCAACACCCTGATCTTGTACTTCCAGCCTCCAGAACGGTGAGAAAATAAATGTCTATTGCTAAAGGCTCCCAGTCTGTGGACTCTTGCAGTGGCAGCCCTTGTAGACCACTCCAGCTTTTAAATGAACCACTCAGGGGCCACGGTATGTTTTCCCTTCAGTTAAAGGGATAGAAGGAAGTGGAATTTTGACTTCTAATTAGTGAATCTAGATCCAAGAGAAGAAAAAAGAGGAAAGAAGCAAAGCAAAGCAAAGAAAGAAACAAAGGAAAAGTGCAGCTGTGTTAGGATCAAGCCCCAAAAGTGAGTAAGAAGTCACTGTTTATGTTTCTTTCTCCCCCCACCCCCACCCAGTACGAGGGATCGAACTCAGGACATTGCACTTTCGAGGCAGGTGCAGCACCACTGAGCTAAATCCCTGGCCTACTGTTTGAGTTTCTGATGGACAAGTGGGTCCAGGTGGAGAAGCAAGCAAAGTGATCTCTTAGCATCTGTCCAAAAATGCCTAAAATGGGAAAAAGTTTTTCTATTAGTTTTCTTGGACTGATGTCACAAATTTCTACAAACTTGGTGACTTCAAACAACAGAAATGTATTTATTTTCTCACAGTTCAAGACCCCAGAAATTCAAAATCAAGGTGTTGGCAGAATTGGTTCCTTCCGGGATTACAAGTGAGAATTTATTCTATGCCGCTCTCCTAATTTCTATTGGCAGCCTGAAATTCTTAGCATTTCTTGAATTGTAGGAGCATCACTCCAGTCTCTACCTGTCTTCACCCCATCATGATTTAGTCTAAAATGTCCCCCAAAAGTTTCACATTAGGAGGTGGGGCCTGGTTAGAAAGGGTGAGTCACTGAGGTGTGACTTAAATAGTATATTCTCAGCCTGGGCTCCTCCCTTCTCTCTCTCTGCTTCCTGGTCACCATACAGAGCACTTCTTTTCTCTGCCATGCCCTTCTTCCATGGTTTTTTTGACCATGGAGCTAGCTGGCCATAGACTGAAACTGGGCGCCAAAATAAACCTCTCCTCCTTTAAGTCCTGGTTGTTAAGTATTTTGTCTTAGCAACAGGAAAGTGACAAAGACAACCCTTTTGTGCATCTCTGTATCTTCTCCTTTTTTGTCCTTTATAAGGGCACTCATTGGATTTGGGGTACCAAAATCCAGAATGTTTTCATCTCAAGATCATTATTCTAATAATACATGGAGTGATCCTATCTCCAAATAAGGCCACATTCATAGGTTCTAGGCATTAGGACTGAGATGTACCCTTGGAAGCTACTGTTCAACTCACAGATGGATGCTGAGGTAAAGGGCTAGAGTCACAGAGGACAGAGGAAGTGACAGCATCACCTGCATCTCAGATATAGGCTAGTCCCCAGCCATGGGCCACCAAACATGCCCATCAAAGAATCAGCTGTAACTGATAATAACATTATTATCATTGCCATATGCATTAGCCAGGGTCCCAGCAGGAAACAACTGGCACTCACTGGGTATTTGAGGAGAGTTTAATAGCAATGGGATATTCACAGTGGCGTGAGCAGGGTTTGGGGAAAACAACAAGGGACAGTGCAGTGCCTTGGAGCTTGCAGCAGTGGGAAGTCATTACTGCCCAAGAAGGGGTCAGAGCCAGAACTGGTTTCCAAAGCCTACAGAGAGGAGCAGTTTGCCAAGGATTGCCGAGCAAGAGAGTAGGCCTTTCATAGAGGGACACTGCCACCCACTGCAGTCCAGCAGGGAGGAAAATGGAGGAAGACATACTTGGCTTCTCTTTCTTCCCACTCTACCTTCCCATCTCTTGTTAGTGCTTCCAATTGCTGGAGTCCAACAGAAGATACAGAACAATGGAACTCACCAACACATCCACCAATTGCCCTCCTAAGACTCAGACCAGGGACAGGAGGAGAGTGGATCTGGATAGGCAAAGAGGACACAACAAGACGTAAATCAACCAAAGAAATAGTCTGCTTTTGTGTTTTACTAAAGGAAGGAAGAGCTATTCCCACTCTGCAAGTGTGAAGGGCCGCTGGGAAATAAAAACAAAGTCACTTTTATGAGTGCATCTTGGGAGTTCTACTTGTCAGCTATACCAACATAATACACAGGAGAATGTTATTATAATTTACTGAACTGATAATTCACAGGAAGAATAAATTCTTCTAGGAATAAGTAGGGAGAGGAACTATTTCAATCCTAGTTCAGGGATTTGACCTTCTGCCCTCCAACACAGTGCTCGTGGTGGTGTTTGTTTTCTGATGATCGTAAGGTCTTTAGCTACAAAGACTTCTGAGATTCCGTCTTCACTTACATTAGTCCTGTTTAATATATGCAGCTCTTTGTCTTAACTGCTTTTGCCTCTGCTATTCTGCTGTAATTATTCTTTTATCTTTCCATTAAATCTCTTTGCTTTCAGCCATTTATGCACTGAATCATGCTCTCTAGTGAAAGATACTTTTCTCTGTCTTTGCAAGCAAACCTGTACTCTTCTTTCTGTCCATCAGAACAGCGCGTTGTTCTGTATTGACTTCAACTTCTGATTGCCTCTATGCTATGGAATGGGGGCTGGAATGGTATAATGGGCGAACACCATGATAATAGTTGCAGATATCAAGATATCATTTATTGAGCCCTTATAATAGGCAGGCACTTTGCTAAGCACTTTATATGTTTTTATAAAAAACATATAAAAAACTACTAATGTGACACCCCTCAAGAAAGTATAAAGAATCTGAGGTTTTCCTGAGTTCAAGGATTTGAAGGTCATAGAGCTAGCAATTGGTGAAAATAATATTGTAAGTCAAGTGTGACTGAACAAAGCCTACGTTCTTGACTCCCCCTCTGTAGTCTTTCAGTAATATTTCCTATATACTAATTCCCTCTACGGTGTACCATCTCTGTGACTTGAGGAAATTCACTCAAACTCCTTGTGACTCAGTTTCCTTGTGCATAAAATCATAAGGATAATAAGGTCTTACATTGGGCAGAGTGGATGTATTGGATGCACTGTTGAAGTCAGTGATTTAAAACTGACCAACTGGGAGCAGTATGTAATTGTCCTTGGTGTTAATGAATGGTTTTGTACCTACTAGTCTAGTAATCCTTTCTTTAGGCCACTCCCCTAAGAGCAGATCTCAGAGTAACTGGTCCCTTGAGGAATGTCCGAGCAATCCTGCATAATTTTAGGGAAAAACCATTTGATTAGGCCTAGTTCTCCCGCCTACAGCCCAGCTATGGCATTCCGAGACATAATTCCATTTTGACCTCCGGTCACAAATGAGACCTCAATGATCTGGTGATGCTGTGATTCTCCAGGACAAGATTACACCAGCTGAAGACATCCTGAGAGGAACAAAATCTTCATCGACTCAGTTCCTCATTGTTCTTGGATTGTTACATCTTGTTTACCCTGCAGATGTACCGAACTCTCTGCAAGTCATTTGTTACATTTGTTTCTCCCGATGTACTGAATAAAAGGTGCTACAGTAAGCTGGGGGCTTTCGTCTTTGCAGCCCAGAGCACCACTGAACAGACCCAAAGCTCAGCTTCTTCTCAGTCTCATTTGTCTACCTTTCCTGTAATTCGCCTTGTGCTGCCGTGGCTCGCAGGAGACTAGGACTTACTGCAGAGGTTCTAGCAACGTCCCCTTTCCCTGCTCCCTACAGAGGAACACGCTTCTGTGTAGCTGGCCTTCTCCAGGACTGCATTCCCAGTCTCTTTCCGGAGAGGTGGACAGCCTAGCTGTTCTGGTGCTCCAGGGAAGAGCCCACCCACACCCACAGCTGTGCCCACTGTGCCCTGTTCACAAGTCTCTGGGCCGCTCCAAGGCTGCTCGTCACGCTGGCCCACAGCACCTTGAGAAGGGCATTCATTCTGTTCCAAAACTTGAGGCAAAAGGAAATGGATCCTGTACAAAACACACTGTGAAAGCTGTCCCTAAGGGCAGGAAGTACTCTTCTCACTAGCCTTTTGTCTGTTTCTCTTTAAAAAAAGTAAAAATAAAAATAAACTAAAATGTTTTTATTGCATAACTATGGGACAAGAGATCAAACACCAATGTTTAAAATGCAAAAGATGCCCTATATTCAATCCTCTGCTGCCCAGAAGAAGCACCTTTGCAATACTTAATTAACCCTTTAACTCTTTCCTGCCTCGGTTTCATGAAAATGACAGAGTGCTATTGATCTGTAACTTCTTGCTGACATCACCTGAAACATAAAATACTCTGAGAAACCTCAACTCCTACCAATTTTTCTGGCCTAATTCCAAAAGCAAATCAACTCAAAAATGTTATAATCACTAACTCAATTTTCACTATTTTCCTATCAGTCATGAATCACAGGTTTTCATTTGTACAACACAATTAAACCCAAAAATTGACTCCCTGAATCTATTCTATGAATTGGACAAGGTAGATTAATTTTCTTACCCAGTTAAACATGAACATCTTGTTTTAAATAACTCCATTTTGATGTATGTTTTCTGGATATCTATGTAAATTTGACATTCATTTTAAAATGGGCTAATACCATGCTTTTTCTGACTAGTGAAAATCATAAGCCTCAGAAGTAGCTGAATCTTTCTTTTATCATTTCAACAAATATTGATGGAGCGCTACAATGCTGCAGACACTGCAGCAGAGCTCTGGGGTTTAAATTCTCATTTCTATTTCCCAAGAGAAGTGAGGAAGTATGGAAGAGGTATACTTGAAGAACTAGGCATGAAAAGTGAAGGATCATATCCAGATATTTGTACTCCTAGGAATTCTGAATCCCCTAAATGAGACCGGAACTCCTAACTTGCCTAAACAGGAATGTGGACTTACAACTCCTACACACAAATTCATCCCAAACGACTTAACTTCTTTGAGCCTGTATCTCTTTCTCTGTAAAAGAAAAATAAATAAAAATAAAACGGAATAATTTTTTAAAGGAAATGACTATATTCACCTTGCAAGGTTTTTGTAAGGATGCATGTAAAATGTCTAGCACCGTGACTGGAAAATATTAAGTTTTTAAAGGCAGCTATTATTGTTACTGTTATTTTCCCATTATTATCATGATGGCAAGCTTTGTCTATATGTGATCTTATATTTTCAAATATCTCATTAGAACTGCAATGTAGTTAGATCTGTGACATGTATCCAAAAACATTTAATGATGGCTGGATCATAAGGCAACTCTGGTGTGGTTTTTGTCTTACAGAAAAATGCTGTTCAGAATCAACAAATCATAGAAATTAAAAGCCAAACTTGAGGTATTATTGAGTCATAGTCCATTGCCTAAGGAGAAGAGAACCATCCATCCCCAACACATGGGTCTGCAGTTGGCACTGCCAGGTCTCACTAGGTCTGTATGTGCTATAAGTTTTGCTATATGTGAAATGGTTAATTAGAAGACATAAGGAGATCTGAACTGCCGCAGCGAGTTCTTCCTGGCCCACTGTCATGTTTCATGAATTCTTTTGCTGAACCCATTTGGATTAAGCAGTGACCCAATCCAAACAAATTGTTTCTGTGCCTCTTCTATCACCTATCTATGTTCCAATACATCTGCATTGTGTGGCTCAGTCAGATCCATTAAGTCCTTGAGCAGTGTTTAAGGCTAATTTTTTTTATTATTTCTTTGAGGCTCTGCTATCTCACAATAAAGTGATAAAAAAACTACTATGCAGAGAGTAAGTAAAACACTTTTTTAAAAAAGGATGTGTATGATACACAATTTCAACCTGGGAATTCTCAGAGCAACCCTGTAGATGAGAGATAATCATTTCTTATGGGTTTTGGGTAAAGATGTCATTTACCTTTATTTGCAGACACAAAACTCTAAGAAAACATTTTTTGCCATCAGTGCCTCTGGCTTTAAAAATATTTATGAGACTGAAGTCTTTACCCGCAGGCAGACATTTCATTTCAATGTCATAGGTCAGGCGCATTGGCTAACACCCCAAATAATATTGATGTACCTTCAAAATTTAAAGTAATGTTTATACCATTTATTTATTCATTCATATATAGAGCACCCATCCTGAAGTATCTGGGACACTGAACAAGGTTTACATAAATCTGACTGTTTTTTCCTCTGGGCCATTTGGCTCAGTCTGGTAGACCATAAATATTCAATAATACTGTACAATGACAAAGCATCTTTTATGCAAACATCGCTAAGCACATTATTCACCAATATTACAATCTCCTTTTTAACCTACTGGTAAAGTCACAGAAACTAACTGACTTTCTTCAAGGTCCCACTACAAAGTGTTTATTTTGTTGACCAGAGTCCAGGTATCCTGATCTCAGGTACAACTGAAGAGAGAAACAAACAAACAAACACATTTTTAAGGTGTATAAGCTGATGACCTACACTAAATATTTCTAAATTGAATCTATTAGACAAAACGTCTTCCTTAAAGATGTTAAATGTTGTGATGCATCCAATTGAATTTTATAACTTTTTTTCTAATTTGCCCAAAGCCAGTTACCATTTTCAGAGCCCCAAGAATGACCTATTTTAATTGAATTCTGTTAGGAACACTTAAACTTTCACATGCTAATCAAATCAGGTTTCTAAATAGAAATTAAAGTTGGAGTACAAAAATAAAACTTTTCATGGAAAAGTCCAGTTGAAGTAAGAGCACAGCAGTGACAGAATATTCAAGCAAAATGAAAAGCTAGGCAATTACTGTAAGAATCAGGCAAGTCACATATGCTTAATGCTACCCAAGCAAAAGCAAATATTTTAATTATTTATTGTATCTCTTCTCTCCACTGTTAAAGAATGCAGATTAAATGTAGAAAATTAATAGAATACAAAAATTGGAGGATCATTTTTAATCATCCACAGTCCTTTCAGCGAGAGCCATAAGAACATACTGTAAACCTCCAATCTCAGGGTTGTCCAAGGTCTAAGCCAAGAGCCCTGAAAGGCACCACAGCGCTTCCCCTGAGGCCACACCGCTCTGTGATGACCCCAGCCAGTACTGACTAGGGCAAGTCTACAAAGGCAGGCCTGATCTTAGAAAATGTGAGACTCTTCTGACAGGTGACTGGATCAAGGACATCCCTCCAAAGATCTTGCTGAACTTCTCTCTGGCAGCGCAGCAATCTAAAACAGCTTACTCACAACTTTCTTCTCTTGTTCCCTTGTTACCTATGCATTTCAGCCTCTCCTGACTTCCTCCTCATTTTCTCTCATGAGCAGTACTTCCTAATAAACTTTGTGCTTGTTCAATATCTTCCTGGTATCTGCTTCTCAGAGAACACAGACTAATACACCCCCTGATGATGATGATGATGATGATGATGATGATGATGATGATGATGATGATGATGATAATGATGATGATACCACGATGACAGTGATGATTATTGCAATGGTGGTCGTCAGTGGTGATGAAAATTATGATGATGAGGATTAACACTGATTGAGTTGTTTTTAAAATTCCAGACCCTATACTAAAGGATTTTCTAAATTATTTCATGCTTCTTTCCTAATAACCTCAAAAAGATACATGTACTTACCTGAGAGAAGTCTTAAAGAAGTTAAATAACAAAACAAGACAATGTTGTTTATGAGTATAAGAAAGCAAATTTGCTTTTTTGTTTTTCCTGTGCCTAAAATATAGAAGCACTGGTACTAGTAGCAGCTGCATTATCTTTGTACTAATGGCTTACAATATAATCTTCAATCCTCTTCTTAGATAGTTTTGTATAATTATAGTTAACTCAAAATAATAAATGTAACACATTAAGCTTTTTTATATGAAGTTGCATTTTTCTTGAACATTTCCCTAAAATTTTCAGTTATCCACTTTTTGTTGTATAGACCTAACTTAATCATTCAAATACTATTCAATAAACTTTTTTAATACAGCATTTTCCAGATTTAAATCACATATATCAAGAGCCAATATATAACATCAGTGTAATTGGGGTAATTTTTTTGAGCCCATTTAAATAAACAAAGGTCTAGGAAATGAACCAAGGCCAAGGAATTTAAACAACTGGGACAGTTAAAATATCCAAAATTAAAATACTCAGTCTCAAATTTCAGAATTTATTGACACTATTAAATAGATCACTTAGTAACAAGTCAATGGATTTTCTTCTAAATGAAACAAATGATACAATAAAATGCACTTAAAAAGATTTATTCCCATAAGCATCTTTCTAAGAGAGAACATTGGCATAGAACTTGTAGCACCTTATTAATTCAAGAACAGAACTTTCTGATGTTAGCAATGCTATTTAGAAGAACTTGAGATTCCTTCAACTCAGAAACGAATTTACTTTCCTCAAGTTCCTCCAGAAATCATTGGGCCAGTCTCCAGTCCTGGCCAATTCTACCAGTGTCTCAAAAAAATTCCCTGAATGTAGAATTTTCACAGGATTTTTACATTTGATACTGATCGTGGTAGCTAGGTCATTTCTCCTCTATGCCAATGGGCAGGATAAAGAGGTGTTCCAATAACAACACTTAAGTGATTTTTAGGTAAGTATACCTACTAATAAAAAGATTGTACTTGCTTTACAATGATGTCTCTAGAACATATTCCCAAGAAATCATCTCCCACACAAGTTGCCTTCCCAAAGTACCCCTACACACAAAAAAAGAAAGCTACATCCTGCAGATGAAAACAACACTGAGACTCCACCTCACCCCAGAAAGAATGGCTGCTATCAAGAAATCAACCAATAACAAATGCTGGCAGGGGTGTGG
>NW_004624755.1:9499718-9512785 GCF_000247695.1 Heterocephalus glaber
CCGGAGGGATGGTGTCTGGGAAGCCCCTTCCCCTGGACCAGGAGCAGTGGGACGGCGGCTCAGAAGCTCCTACCTCTGGGCCGGGAGCAGCAGGACTCAATACAGTGTTCTGGTGGTCTGGTGTCCTCCGCATCTTTGTAGTGTGGAACCAGGTGGCTGTACAGAGGAGCCGGGGGGGGGGCGGGGTGTCCAGTGTTTTGTTGCCAGGGTGTGGCCTGATTCGGCATGTTCTGCGCAACTTGGGACCTCCATAGGGCGTGTGCAGACCTGCCTGTCCGCAGCAGGCTGATTCAGCATGTTCCACATGACTAGCGACCTCGGTAGGGCATCCTCAAGTTTAAATCTTACTATTTCCTCTCACACACATAGTCCTTTAGGAAAGGGCTATTAATACAGCCCACCTACTTACCCAGAATTCTGTTTCTATGGAGGCGTGTTGTTGAGGCTAACAGCACTAAATTCAAAGGGAGCCTAAATCAGTTACTGATAGTAATCAACATATTCTTTCATTCATAAACATGAACCAGCACCTAAAGATCATTAGGCATTGGACAAAAACAAGTAACTTGAAAGATAAAAACAAAAATAAATAAATAATAACTCAAAAATAGCAAAGATGGTGCCAAAAAGAATTTAATTGTTTAGCCCAAAGACCTCAAAGATGTAGTGATTAATTAAAACTTAAGTTTTAAATTTTTTATAAGTTGACAAGCTATAATAGTATATATTTATGAGCTATAAAAAGATGTTATGATTTGTGAATATACTGTGAACAAGCTAGTCAACATAACCATTACTGAAAATAGTCAGGTTTTTGTGCGAGAACATTCAAAAAGTACTCTTTTAGCAACTTTGAAATGTACAATACTAAATTTATGTTCATTATGCAACATGCTAAAAAAAGAACACTATATTCCTCATGTTTAACTGAACTTTGTACCCTTAGACTAGCATCTCTTCATTCCCCCATCCTCTGCCTCTGAATCCACTCTTCTAATTTCTGCTTTTATCAGTTCAAGTTTTATTCAATTCCATTTATAAGGGAGAACACACAGAATTTGCTCTCTGTGCCTGGCATATTTAGTTTGGTATATAGTCCTCCAATCCCATCAGTGTTGACATAATTTATTTTTCTTTATTTGAAGGATGAGTAATGTTTCATTGTATATACACACCATGTTTTCTTATCCACTCATTTGTGGATGGACACATGTTGATTCTATCACTTGGCTAAATGAATGATTCTGCAACAAACCAAGGTGTGCAGACATCTCTTAATGAACTGACTTCACATAATACCCAGAAGTGAGATTGTTGAATTGAGTACTTAATTTTTTAAGTTAGCATTATTAAAAGGATTGAGCCATGACAATATCTAGAAAATAAAGTGTGAGCTCCTTAAAAAGAAACAAAATAATTTGTCCTTAAAGACTACAAATATCTTTGGTACAACTATGTATTTAACAGAGGGGTTAAAAAATAGAATGAATCTGACTAAAGTCCAAACAGCTGATGCACAGCAATTTGCAAAGAAAAGTTGAGGAAATCAACCCAGGTAATAATCACAAAACTGGGGGTCCAATGTTCAACCAATGAAAATTTTGAAAACAACAAAAAGAGATCAGTATTAGGAAATATGTAATGAGAAGTCTGAAGCTTAGAGAAGGGATTCAATTGCTCAGTAGTCCATAAAAATCTGATATTTTCCACATATGTCTCTTTCCCACAATCAAGACTGAAACTCAATCAATATGTATAAATGTGGCCTTAGAGGTTGTTTCTGGCTTGCCTCCACTGTGATTGGTCAATGTTTGTGCCAATCTGGTCTATACCTGTTAACTATCTTTGCTATCTGTGTGCTGAGGATCAGATGATAAATATTTGACTATCATCCCTGCCTAAGTTGATATTTTCCATTAGTAATTTCATGGTACAATCAAAACAAGAAGCAATTTGAGATCTCAGTGGATCTCAGATTTAAATTGTAAGAATGAAATTAGGATTGCTTCTATTTTATTGACTTTCAAGCTATGATAAATTTTATGAGTAAATGCTCACTTTTTTCTTTTTCTTCACACATCAAAAAATAAATGACTATGCTTTAGATGTGGTTCTCTTTTTTCTTTCTTTGTCCTTCTTGCTTTTGCTCCCTCCCTCCCTCCCCCTCTCCTTTTGCATACAAGAAACAGGTCTGTCCAGCTACTATCATTCCAGAAGAGTAACAAGACCAGCCAGTAGATTAAGTCCCAAACTACATGTTTCATCCAAAGAATTTAGCAGAAAATGTGCTATAAGACACAGAGCTGGAATTGGTCAAATGGGCAAGCAAACAGGAAGCCACCTAGAGAACATGGGACTTGTTACTGACATCTACCACAGGTAGAAGAAATGTGCTTCTCACATGGGTTCGGGGGGACCAGTGAAATTTTTTTGTTTTTTAAAGGAGCAGACAATAAACAGTCTGTGTAGAATCATCATAAACTTAACCTAAAAACAGGTCATACAATGATCCTCCTCATTCTCTCTCATTATAACATAAAAATATCCTTAAGTCTCTTAACTATGGGATTCCTCCTTTGACACACCAAAGCAGAAATGGTTAAAAGTGACCCCCAGTTCTACCAACATGAAACCGAAGTCAGATAAAACCAAAGCAAACATTATATTGGTATCCAGCGCAGCACAGAAGGTTCATAATGGCATTCATAAAACTTGGGCCTTTGCCTCCTTAAGAACCACAAACTTGAGATCCCACTCAGAAGCATTAATGGAGTAGTTTAGACTCTGGTTAGATTTGTGGGATTTTGCAGAGCGTGTTCACCCCTTAAGAGCCTTCTCTGAAATATTTGGGAGTTATAAGCTCATAAGAACCATAGAACTGGGTCTTAAATGTCATTTTCATAGCTCCTCTGTGGCCTACTGAGAAAGCAAACAAAATATCACCGAGCTACCTGCCATTTTTGCACCTCCCATTCCAGCCAAACACAGCCAAACACAGTGGACAGAGCCAGCTTCATAAAGGGTTAAAACTCACAGGAATTCTTCTGTATTTAAAATATTGCAAGACTCACTTCTGTATGCACGATGATTACCTGCATTTTCTTGTCTGCCTCTTAGTCTAACAAATACATTTTACAGATTTTACAATGTTCTTTACAAGTCACCTAAAACACATAATTTTCCTCCTGCTTATACCACTTATTTATTATTTATTTATTAGATTTATTTTGTGCTTTCCTTCAAAAGGCTCAAGGCACCACACAGCCAACTGTTGTATAATAAACATTAAATTCCTCTTTTAAACCATAGATAACAAAGTAGTCAGAGGAGAGGCAGGAAGGATAGAGCAACCCCAGGAGGAAGGAAAGGCCCTGGATCTGCTGAAATATGCAACCAAGGAGTTACTGTGTTAGGGGTCCTCAGGACCTCAGTCCCCGCCCCTGTCCCTCTCAGCCATTCTCCCTCTCCTTGCAAAGACCCTGACACCAGCCTCCACTCCAGCAAAAGGATAGCTCCATTTCTGACAGGGTGAGTGGAGTGAATGCTACTGATCTTTCAGAGCCTGCAAGAGACATATGTGAACATAAGTACACCTGCATACACAATCAGTGGAAGGAGATATATGACAATGTTTTATAACATGCCACCAAACAGGGTTTTTGTCTTGATTTTACAAACACAATTCATACTCATTTCTCAACTTTCCTGAACATTTATAACTTCCAAAGGCTCTGCAGACTTTTGGAGGCCAGGACAGCACAAAAGTTCAAAGATTCTCAAAACCAAAAAGTGACGGGCTGACCTCAGCTTTTAAATCCCAGGCCACATTGATTTGACAAAGCTATGTGCTAGTTTCCTGCATCTGTAATGTAGGATATTGAGGAAGAGATTGTAGGGGTGAGAAAAGAGGGAATCTGTTCTGATTTTCAGTCAAAGTAAGAAATGAACATTCCCACTAACTGGAGCAGGTAACCTAAGGCTCCTTATCAGCAACTGCAATCCCAAAAAGGAAAAAAAAATAATAATACTATTGTTATTAGCATGGGTATTAGTATTTAGTAAGCACTATGTGCCAGGTACTGTTGTATTCCCAACACATGTGTAACCTAAGACAAACCTACAAAGTGGCCTGTGACCACTTTCCTACTTTACAGATAAGGAAACAGAGGCCCAAATAAGTTATTTACCCTGACTCTGCTAGTAAGTGCTTGAGCTAGGATCCAAACCCAGAACTCATAGGCTAGAAAACAAGCAAACATGGAAAAGACATTCTGGGAGCTGACAAAAATAGCAGTCTACCACTCTTGACACCACATTGGTTCAAGTTCCCCACCATGAAAACTCTCCATATAGAGCTAACAGCACAACACCCAGTTAGAGCCCACAGATGAAGCCGTTAACAGAAGCAAGAAGCAAGCCTCAGACAGGAGAACATAAGACAACCTGTCTCCAGGCAGAGAGGGGCAGCACACTGAGACCTCCGGAAGACAGGAGGTGAGACTAGACGGGCTAAGGCTGCTCCAGTCTGAAGTGAGCAGGGACTTAAAAAGAAAACACAAAAAGTAAGTTTCGCCCTGGACCTTTTTCAGGAGCTAAACAGATTTACAGGCAAAGTTAACTCACCTCTGCTCGTATGCCACTAGGTGTCCCTCTTTTGCAACCACTGATGGCCTATCAGTGGTGGCAAACCTGTGCCACGTGTGTTTTTCTTTTAAGACAAAAAAATGTTAATGTATGGGTTGTTTTTTCTAAAGTAAAACCTCTACATGCAGATTTAACTGCAGTGTTGGCACTTTGTGATAAATAAGTGGTTTTGGCTTGCAGATTGGGCACTTGTCTCTGAAATGTTCAGTATCTAGAGAATTCTCTAAGTGTATTGTGCCTCCCTTCTGGTTCAGATCTGGCTCTTTGACCTGGTTTGGCCTTCCAAAGAGTTTTTCTTTGAGAGTACACTTAAAACCTCCCATAAACAAAGTCCAGAGTGGTTAATAACTGAAATCAGTACCAACCTGGAAATAGATAAAGATGTTACTTTACACCAAGGGGAGGTTTCAAAGGGGCTCCTGGGGACTCACTTTTACTGGAGGTGGAGTGCCAGTTGGCAGCAATTTAAAGCCAACCCACAATTTGGGGCAAATCTTGGATGTTTAACAACTGTTCAGACCTCCCAGGGGTTCCGACACTTATAAGCCATTCTTTGGAAGGTGAGTGAGAACATTCATGCTTAACAAAACACAATCACTTATCATATAGCTTTAAATTTCCTTTTTGCCCATGTTGGAGGTTTTTGTATGGTACTAAACAAAACTGAATGTTGCACTTACCTTTCTATGGTTTTACGACTGCAGAAAGTTTACTTTAAAAGACAGTGGATACTTCTGTTTATCTAGATACTGTCACTCTAGATACTGTCAGTAAATACAAAAGGAAATTTCTCGGAAGAAACACATGATGTGTTTAGGGAAACTGCTGACAGTTTCTTTGGAGGCATTCTGAATGGTGGATGGGAAGCTTGGCTATTCCAAGCTTTTCTAATCTTTGTGTTTATTTCAGTGGGTTCCCATGTCAGTATGGCTTGTGTAACCAGGCCAACTATAAAAATCAGTATCTTATCAAAGCAGATCATTTTGTGGACTTTGATCTTGAATTGTTTTCATCCCCTAAAACTATGACCAGATGAAATTGAATATTGTTGAGCTATCCTTATTGCTTGAACTTATGGATTGTTTACATTGGTAAGTTTGGATTATTACTCTCCTTATTAAGGAGAGTACTTTAACTTCTTGGCATTAGTCTCCTGACAGCCACCATAATATTCTCCCTGACACATTGCATGCTCTCAGGAGTCTTAAATGCTTTTAGCCAGCCCTTCTTTATATTGTACAGTGAGTAATGTCATTATGGCTAGAATAACAAAAAATAAGAAAAGCATAAAAAATCATCCAACTAAAATGACACTGTGAATTCTGAAATCTGTACTGAGACCAAATGCATGACCAAAATATGTTGTCAGTCTGCAACCAAGATCAAATCTGAAAGTCTAGCTCACAGGGGGGAATTAAATTCAAGTAAATTTCACCTTTAGTTTTCTCCATACATAGAGAAGTGTAATCTACTTAACAGGTAAACAAACTCTAATCTAACTTTAGAGTATATTCTTGTAACAAGTAACCATTCTTGGCTAGTCTTAGCGGCCCAGCTTTCAGTCAAACATAGGCTGCAAACTGAAGCTGAATACAGCAAGTGCTGATGGTAGCCAGTGGTCAAGCAGTTTTATGAATCACTTCTTTTTCTGTCTATAGCTTCTGCCTCTTCACACTGCTGAGTTGAGCTCTCTGATCTTATACTGGATCAGGGTGCTGTTCACTTCATGAGACCTTTCTTTATTCAAATAAACTGTTAAGTTTATTATGTCCAAAGTTGTGTTGTGTTATGTTGTTTGAGAAGCTAAGTAACTTTCCAAAGTCACAAAGCTAATAAAAAGTAAAGAGAGACCCCCAGCCTGAGGAGTCTGAGCCCATCTTCACAATCACCAAGCTCTAGTGCTTCCCATACCTGATTCTATTCACTCCATCACAGTGCTCTGCTGCTCGTCTCTAATCTGTCTGACTTCCCTTCTGAGCAGAAATCTAACAAAGATTCTCTTTTGTTTTCCCTTCTAAGGGCCAGCCTACTTAATCTGCCACCTTGATAACTTGGAAATTGTCTGGGAGAAGATGAAAAGAGGATAGCATGCAGTGAGAAAGGTAGAATGCAATTCTGGTTTACCAGGATATTTTTGGACATTCTCTAAAAAAGAGTCTGGCATCGCAGAGCAAAACATCTCCCATGGGAGAAGTCTTCCATGTGCCAATGATGGCGACTGCAGCAGAGATTCTCCATTCCCCCTTCGGCAGGTCTGGGAAACAGCAATGGATGCTGGGAATTGTAGGCAGCATGGGTTCTGCCAAGATCAACCTATACTTACCTTCTCTTCAACCCACACCACCTCCACTCTCAAGTGTCTCTTCCCGTTCTTTAAGTTTTAGATGAAATGACACTGATTCACAGACATCCTCCTTGGCTGCCCAGTCTAAAGAAGCCACTTTCATATGACCCCTTTCCATAGCATCATCTTATCATCGTAAGAGAGAGGCAATGATTTCATTGACTGACTTACCTGTTCTTGTTAGTGTATTAGTAGATTTCTAGGAATGCTGTAACAAAATGTCATAAAAAAGAGCAGCTGAAACAACAAAAATATATTCTCTCTCAGCCCTAGAGCCAGAAGCTCAAACTCAGGGTACCCTCAGGGCCATGCTCCCACTGAGACTCTAGGTAGAAATTTCCTTGCCTCTTCCTGGTTCCTGAAGATGGCCATTGTCCATGGAGCTTCTTAGCTTATAGCTACATCACTCCAGTCTCTGCTCTGTTGTATATGGTATTCTATGTAAGCCTCTGTCCAAATGGCCTTCCTCTCATAGGACATCAGTCATGTTGGATTATGGGTCCACCCTACTCCGGAGTGGTCTCATCTTAATTTAGCTAATTACATCTTCAAATGACTGGTGCTAGCTTCCAGAACTGAAAGAGAATAAAATTGTGTTGCTTAAACCTCACAACTTGTAGTAATTCATCACAGCAGCCTTAAGGCTACTTACAAAAAAACTTGCTGGGCTTTGTTAAACCCAGGGTTCCACACCCTTATTTGACCAAGTAAATATTTTCCCTGTGGTAGCTATTAACAATCCTTCATTCCTTTTCGTGGGCCAGGGGGAACATGTGTTTTAGAAAAGTAAATCTTCCTGTTTTACAGATGAAGAAATCAAGGTTCAAAGAGGATAATGGACTCACGTGCTCATACACGGGAGGATGGAAACCAGCTCAGACTCCCAGTCCTTTCTGAATTCTTTACCCTTGGGTGTAAAGTTTCCCCAGGAAACAGGGTGCCTTGTAGAACATTCTGCTTGCCTTTGTGCTCATTAGAAACACAACAGGGCACTTTTTCCAACTAATGAAGGGAATTTTGAAGGAAATTACTCAGTATTTTTCCAGCCAGCAAGATAAACTGTTGTCTTCTTAAAAGAGGTTGGGGCAAATACCAATTACAGACGCACCTGATTCTATGTGAACTGTGAGTAAAGTAGGCTTGGACTAAGGGAACATACAGCTGAGCTTGATCTCCATCTCCATATCCTACCACCCTTTGTGCCTAGGGAAACAGAGAAGAGGGCTAGGGGTGTAGCTCAGTGGCAAAGCATCTGCCTGGCAAGCGTGAATCCCTGAGTTTGATTCTTGATATCAAATAAAGGGGGGGGGGATATGAGCCTCTTCTGTCCAAAAGGGAGCAAAGTTTGATTACACCATTGTAGACACTTTAATCCTTTCCTAAACCACCCTCTGCCTGGCCATACAGAAGCCACCTGAAGCCATTTGCTCCAACTCTGGACAAAGGGAGGAAGTGTCTCCTACCTTCCACTTGATAGGCTGCAGTGGCTGCAGCCCTACCAAATCCCGCAGGGAAAGCCATGGTTCCAGAAGCTGCAAACAGGAGCTGGACACCCTGTAGCCAGAGGAGCCAAGCAACTGTGCAAGTGTGAAGTGGACTCTCACCCTAGAAGAAGGTGTCAATGTGCTGATATGTGTGCAAGCAAGAAAGAGCCAGATTAAAGGATCGCACTTGACTGGCCTCAGCCCTGCCAAGAATGCAAATCACTGTGCACAAGGTAAACAGTGCTTACCTTGCTTTCTTCTCCACCCTCCCTGGATGAGCCTAGCCACTAAGTCAATCTTTTCCCTTTCAATGTAACACATAGATATTATTTTTAACAGTTTTATGCTCTTACTAGAATTTCTACTTAGCCAATTCCTCCCAATTCCTGGTCTCTTCTCCCTAGAGATGTCTCATTTTCAACCATTTCTTCTGGTATTTGTTCCCATGTTATTTTTTTTTCCAAGACAACTTTTGGAATGCTTTAATCAATGGAATGGAAGTATACAAATGAATTGTAAAATAATATCAATGCCTCAGTAAAACCCAATATGAAAGTACCACACCTCATAATGAGAATGCAGGCCAGATGGAGGAAGGCAAACCCAATCAGAGTGGAGGAGAGATGCATAGCAGAGAGTGCCCTGTGACTGAATTCTCAAGATGTCCTCAGCTGTTGTCTTCTATTTCTAGATTCCCAGACCCCAGCCGGAAGTTTGGGGCAGATGTGGTATTTGGTCACAAAGAGCAGCAGCAGGAACTGCTGCATCTGGGATGGGAAAGAACTCAGAATCCAGGGAAGACTTGAGACACTAGGCTCTAAGATGATGAGACAGGCAGTGCAAGGGTGCAAGAGCTCAAAAGGAGGCTCCGTGTTCTTTTGTGATAAATGCCAACCATGTCACAGCAAAATAACATGAAAAATTACTCGAGTTACTACTTTAGTGGAACTTATGGCTGGAATAACTATAGGAAGGGCTCCATGAAAAGATCTAGCTGGTATGGAAAAAATACACACTCAAGCACTGGGAATAATTCAGAGTTGGTGGGGAAAAGTGCTCTCTCGCTGACTTGCAGAAGATCATCTTTCTTCACAAGAGAGAACCACAGCATTCAGTTCCTCACAAAGTTCTATTTGTCTTGATCTTGTCCTGTTCAGCTTTGTATTTTGATGCATCCCTGGGTTCACTGCTGGGATTGCTCCAGTCATCAGCTTCAGGTGTGGTCTTGTAATGGCGCCAGGCAGACTTATCGAAAACTGGCAGCCTCTCAAAAGATTCACTAGAAGGAGCCTTCAAATAAATGACAGCATCAGTACCTACTCCTTCCATGGAATATCGTTTTAGATCTCCCTGAAAATATCTAACATACAGATGAGAAACTGGCAAACCATAACCAAATCTGGCCAAAGGGGCAGCTCTTGTGGGCTCCAGGCCAGGTCTAGGAGCAGTTGAATACATGTAGTTGAAAAGATGGTCTATTTCGCAAAGTGGGACTCCACCACTTAGGTCACTTATCTTAATGGACAAATCTTCTTTACCCAAAGTCACAAGAGTTTTAACAGCAGGGCAGCCCTCTTTGCTATCTTCATACAGTTCAACTGTTGCTCTCATTGAGTTCTTGAACAACTCAAACAGCACGTGAAACAGATGTGAGGGGACATAAACTACCTGAATAGGTTTGTCTGATGCCTTGGCATTAAATTCTTCAATTTCCAGCTCTGGAGCTACCACGTAATACTGTCCACACAGCATCTTAGCTGTTTCCTATGCATCTTTCACCACAGCAGCCACATCAGAGGTGGGATCAATACTTCCTATGTGTTTAGGATGCGCAGGATTAGCGTCATCACCAAACAGAAGTGTATGCTGGTTAATAAGCATGCGAAAAGAGATGCTACTGGTGTAAAACCGATCCAGAAAATATTGAATGTTACTGCTAATTAAGGGATCGAATCCAAACTTCTCCTTGTATTCAATCACTCTTTGTGCCACTGTAGGAACCACATCGTTGTGTCTATTTCTCACTTTAATCAGAACTCGTAGAAAGTTATCTAAGACCTTTGGATCCTCAGGGCTCTTATTTTCATAGTCTAACAGTTCAAGAAAACTTTGCACGTACCAACTCTGAACCAATCCCACCGAAGGGCGGTTCAGTAAGTTGTCAGGCAGAAGATTGACTTCCCTCATTGTGTTAGCCAGTCGCACGGGCAGCTCCTTTCGTAGAAACATGTATGAAGTTTTCTCACATGCATTATCTCTCCCACGGTCCAGGAACTGTTTGGTGGAGAGCAGGGATGGCGAGAAGCGCGAGTAGCGCTCGATTTGCTTCCGCACCGACTGCTCCAGCAGCCACAGGAACAGCCGCATCCTCACGGGAGTAGAGCACCGACCGGCCCAGACGTCCAAGGGCCCCAGCAGCTGGGCCGCTCCGATCCGACAGGCACGTTCGCCGGAGCGCACCTCTGCCTCCCGGCCTCGGCGCTGCAGCAGCCTCCCATGTTATTTAGAGAAGAGGCTGATACTGGTGCTTCTTCAATTTCTTTTAAATATTAAGAAACGATTCACTTTTGGATATAGGAATGGAAGATCTAGAGCATCATGTGTCTCTCTCTTTCCCTCTCCTTCTCTCCTTCCTTAACCCACCCATCTAACAAAAATATTATCTTTTATATTTAAATAAATTCAATATTCACACTACGGGGCCAATGTATGTTTCAAAGATTCAAAGTTGGGTCATGACATATGTCATGCTCACACGCAATTTTACTTTTGCTTTTTTTTTTTTTTTTCTTTTTTTGAGTCAGGGTCTCGCTATGTAGTTCAGGTTGACCGTGAACTCATTATGTACCCCACGCCGGCCTTGAACTTGAGGAAAGCCCACCGCCTCAGCCTCCCAAGTGCTAGGATTACAGGCATGCTCCACCACACCTGGCCAATTTTTTAATTTTCTTTGGGATTAATCAACTCTCTGCTCTTTATATTTATTTAACTTTCTCTACACATATTACTAATTCATCCCCAAACCCTCTGACAAAACTATAAATCTGAGTTGTTCAGATAACTCTGTTTTCCTGTTGCATTGTACATTGTTTACTTTTAGGCCACCACAGAGTTGTAATCCACAATTATAATCCCCACCACATCATTCGGGGAGGTCCCTTCATCTCTCTTCTTGTCTTTCTCTCTTTTTGCTTCTTTCTTTCCAAGAAACAAGTCCTCTGACCACTTTTTGATTAAACGGGTGTGGAAGACAAAATTTTCAACATGCTATAGTTCTGACGCTGTCTTTAGTCTAGCATTATCCTTGACATAAGTTTATTACTGAATTTTATGACAAATAATTTCCACTTAGAATTTTGAAGGTATTGCTTTATGATGTTTCTAGCTTCCAGCCCAGCTATTGAGCAGCTGGTTGACAATCTGATCCCTAATGCTTTACATATAACCTGTTTGTTGTTCCAGCCCTTCACTGCTCCCCAAGCTTCTATGTCTGCAATGTTACAGCCCTGTGCTCAATGCTTTTCTTCCACTGTGCTGGGCACACAGTGGGTGTACCATGCTCACGCAGACCTCTGACACCAGGGAAAACTAGGTGAGGGATCCGTGGGAATTCTCTGTACTACTGCTGCAACTTTCACATAAATCTAAAATTGATTCAAATTTTTTAAAAGTCTGCGGAGAGATTGAGCAAAAGGGGGCAGGGCAGTTACTTACTTGGTGTCCTCAAGTATCCACTGAATCATCCTGTGTTGTGTAAGGATGGAAATAAAGTTTGGAAAGAGGCAGAGGTTGAAATCCTACCCTCTTCAGCTATTGTAACCCCTCCAAAACAAGAGAAGACTTAACTGTATAAGCCAAGGAGGAAAGAGACTTAATACATTTAAAACTGCATGATGGATAAACATCAAAAATGAGGTCAAATTATTAAATTTAGCAGCTAGAGTCATTGAGTTCTGAAGTAATCATTGTAAAGCAAATGAAAAATAAATATTAAAATATTTCCATTCGTGAACACTAGATGGCAGTGTTGCAATTTTTTAGATTTACTCGCGGCGAAACCAAGCGGTATTGTTCAGCATCCCACCTGTGAGTGTGTACCCTAGTGGCCCCCACCTAATTACCAGAGCTCTTCTAGAAATTCTTCTCCAGAAATAACCTATCCTCTCAGTACTCTACATTCTCTAAAGTTATTTGACCACATGGCAGGCTTTCATTTTTCTCCACTATGACTGGATCCTCTGGTACATTAATGCTAGCTTTTGGTGTTAGGAATTCTCCACACACTTAAAAATAATCGAGGCTGCTAAAAAGGTTTCTCTTCTTTCCTTTAATGTGAGACACGCATAGATAGCTAATGTTTGTTGTATTACAAATTAAAGTGGAGATTTTTAAAAGTATTTGTAGTTAATTTCACTTAGAAGGGCAATAAAAAGCAATGTATTTCACATTACCTATTATACCTTTTAGTCCTTATTTACACTTTCAGTTTCTCACACCAGAGAAACTATTCGGTATTTATACATGTGTGTCCTATTTATTTCACTTAAGAGTATCGCCTCAATGTGCATCCACTTAGCTATAAATGTCTCTAATTT